>CM065054.1:54687600-55070100 GCA_032883995.1 Coronaproctus castanopsis
AAAATTTATCGGTTTGTGTCAACATTTTGTAATGTACGAGTGAAAAGGGTTTAAATGGAACAGATGTAATTATAAATTAATCTGATAATGAAAGTGGTGAATAACGTAATCAACAAATCGAGCGATGAAAAATTTATTAGATAAACATTTTTAGGTTAAATAGCCGGAAAAATATAAAAACGTTCTATCTATTATAATGATTAAATTTATACTATACTTCTTAACAGTAATATTCTTCGTCAAAGTTTATCGTCGAATTTAATAATTTTTTTTCTAACAATCTCTTTTATTATTTCAAATTTTTTCGAGTAATTTTCATTATTGTTTTTTTTTTTTGGTTTTTGTTTTTGGTATGTAAAATGGTTAATATGATCGATTTCGCGTTTTAATTTTTACTACTTTTTTCCACATAATGATTTTTCATTATTGTCATATGTGAGAATGTAAATGTTGTTTAAATTTTACTGTAAATTTTTTGTTACTTTTTGTAATGGTTTACATCTCAAATTGAGTATTTTTTTTACATTTTATTTTACTTTCCTTTTATATTTTTCGATAATTTTGTTTACATTTTATTTTTTTACGTCTACTTGATAATGACGTAATAGTCGAAAAGTTTTTCGATCTTTTTATAGATGAAAATTTAGCGATTTTAATTACATTTACTTTTGTTATTCGTTTATTTCCCAAAAATATTATACACTCTTCGAAATAATAATAATAATAATAATAATAATATAATAATAATAATGAGAATTTTACACGAATATACCTCTTCAGCAGCCTTAAACGTATAGAAAGGTTAGACGATCGAGCGTCTGTCTATATTTAAATTATCATTCAGTCCAGAGCATACTACGATCATCATGGAGTCGATGCTTCCATAGTCAGCCTAGTAATTTCGGATGTACAAAGAAGAAGATCTGACAGTATGGCCAAAATTCATTGGTAAAATCTGTCTACCTAGATTGGAAACAGTGGCAAATAGAGTGTAACTTGGACATACCCTAATCATCCACTCGTTTGGTAACCGGCCACAACCTGTATGCGATAAATTCAAAACCCTTTACATGCTGAAGGCTTGCCAAAAATACGTTCAATATCGTCTACAACCTAAAAATTCTTACAGACTTTCTCGTCAAGACTAATATTATCATATTATCGATAGCATCTAGTTATATGTATTAATGATTATTTTTTACATCGAGTAATAGTCACGAGGCATTACTGGTTAAAAAAAAAAAAAAAAAAAAAAAGATCTTATAAATAATTATACATTTTGGAGAGGCGACAATGTATACGTTAATATTTCGTGCAGAGTATATTGTTTTTGGTCCGTTATTATAAAAACAACTATTTAAAATTAACGTGCCGTATTAAGAACATCGTGACTTAAGAGGTTAATATACCACCGGAGAAGACGTTATTCCAAATAGAAAAACTAAATATAATATAGAAACGAATAAAAAAAGTAAATAATATATAGAAGATAGTACGTCTAGAAAACGGGACCTTGTAACGTTGTGAATTAGATGGCCGAACTAAAATGGAACTTGACAGGGTAAACATAGCCAGAGGGAAGGATAATAGATATGGACAAAATGAGTGTTGGAATAGTGTCCGCTTCGTAAGAGAGCAAACATTAGCAGAGCCCGCCGCTGACTCTGTTGGTACGACGGTATATTTCAGGTCAGGGGGAAGAACTGAATAGTTCAGAATCGGAACAAATGGAAGAAATTGGGAAAAACCTACCGTGCCAGCAGTGGACCAATATAGGATAAAAAACAAAGAAGAAAAAGTACGACTGAAATAAAAAATTAAAGTCGTCCAATGTAAACGAGAAATTGTAAATAGTACTATTTCACGTTCTTTAGCGATTTTTTCCAATCTTACAACTAAAAAACCCCTCGAGGCTACCTAGAGTATGTAATGAGAATAATGTCGAATTTGGAGCCACAAAAACAAACCCGAAAAAATTAAACCAGCGATTGTACGATTTCAAACTCGATGTCACAAATATTAAATATACAACGGTTTAACGGATTTAGTAGCACACACATATATATATATATATATATATATATATATATATATATATATATATATATATGTATTGTAGCGAGGTATTTCTTATACAACGAATTTTAGTGTCGAAAAACGAATTCATTAGTTTAATATATATGACCCGGCGAACTTCGTATCGTACCAGAATCAATAAATATATTAACTTATAAGCTGAATTAAATTTAATTGTTTATTAAGATACGAACTAAATTCAATATAAAATGAAAATAACAAAAAAGCACCGTGAAATTAATCACACATTACACAATTCGCACAATAAAAATATAATAACGCTTAAATTATCATTTTGACTTTTATACACGAACTTAATTCAGTTTAATAATAATAATTAAAAAAATTAATTTAATGCGGCTAATAAGTCAAAACGTTTATCGATTCCGGTATAGTATGAAACTGTAAAATTAAAATGGCAATATTCATAATACTATTCATTTTGATTTTTATATATTTACCGTACTTAATTCATTTAAAATGTGCACTAACCGAACTTATCTCTTTTAAATTAGTTTTCGCTTATGAACTTCATAAATTGAATCGCAGCTAATAAGTCGACACAACACTTTTTTAATTACTAAGTAAAATAGTCGTGCAAAATTACATAATGAATTATTCACGTTCGCGCAATCAGAAAAAAAAACCCATACCGTCCATTTCGATTTTTACAATACATTTTAATTCATTCGCAGCATTCATTTTATCTTAAAAAAAGAGTAAATTTAATTTAGCCGATAATGAATTAATGCAACATTGACCGATTCTACGATTCGTAATTAGATAATGAAACATCTATCCAATGTTTTTACAATTAAAAATGAAGTATTCTGGCAAATATAAGTAACGATCGCAAATAGAATTGCACGCCAGAATAATTAATCAAAATAAACACAAAAACGAATAAACATATCTACACGTTAATTGCGCTAAGAATTTTGTTGTATTTCTCGGCAAAATTGTTGTGATTTTTTCGATGTTTTAATAGTTATTAAGCTATTCTGATAGAAATTATAAAAAAAAACGATCTAGCCGTTCTCGAGTTATATATAGTGTAACTAGTAAATTTCATTTTTTTAATATATTTAAATATATATATATGTATATTATAACCACCAACAAAAAATTAAAAAAAAAAATAAAATTTAGAAATTTAGAAAAAATTAAACCGATAGCCATATGCACCGAGCCAGAGACACACTAACACGCTAATAAACAGTGAAAAAGAGAAGAATTATCGAGATATTTTAAAATATCCAGTTCAAAAATACACCGCAAATGTAACGATGATAGTGATGATTTTTAATCGACAAATTTGATATTTCCTAACCCGTATTATTTAAATGTTTGCTACATTTTTAGGTCAGTAATATAAATCGTTATTATTAAAAAAAAAAAATAATAATTTAATATATCTCGAAATGAATTCGTATAAACGAAATAGATTCATAATTGATTACCCGTATTTTTCGAAAATCCATTAACATCGCGTTGTATTTATTAATACATGTACTCACAAACACATATATGCGTATGTATATATATATATATATATATATATATATATATATATATATATTTCCTACTTATATACAACTTCTTCGAACACTTCAATATTATATATATATTTATATTTGTGTGTTTATTTTTTATATGTATATATTTAGGTGTGTGTTTATAATACGTATGCGATGTTATGAAACAATTTTATAAAATATCAGATTTAAATAACGACGGAGCTAATTTATTTACAACCCGCATTGCAATATTGTTTTTTTTTTTTTTTTTAAATATTAATGATGACGGCAAAAATAAAGATGATAAATAATGGTAACATCTAGAGGGTACTATATATATAAAGATTATAGGTGAATGGGAAAAATTACAGAAATCAGAAAATATGAATAAACCGACACGGATACAAATAAGGAGAAATTTGCTATTAATTGTTTGGCGTTTGCAGTTAACTCGGCAATATTGTCGGAAGTTCTAACATCAGCGATTTCCTAAATGAAGTAGCATAAAAAAATAGTCTACATAGGTTTTCGTTTGAGAAAACGGAATATTTGACAAACATTGGTATCTCGTCTCGATACATGCGTACAAAATACCGGGAAGTCAAATTCCGATACTTAGGCAAGGTTATAGTCGGAAAAATGGATCGAATGGAGAGGCAAATGAGGGCAAGCAAATTTCAAACGACGTTTCAATTAACGCGTAATGTATACGATAAAAAAAAAACCACGCCAATATCAGATATTACAATGATCGAAGCGGAGTGTTTATACGCGGCAGAATGCTTAAAACTCAATGACATTACCTACCTGTAGATTACCTGTAGATTTACGTGCCACGTACTGCACCTAGGCCAGAGGCACGGGAAAATAGAGAACGTAGGGTTAGTGAGAATCAATAGAAAGTTGAAAGAATAAATTGGAAGTACAGATTGTTAAATTAGATTATATAAATTGGAGGATTTAAGAAAATTTAATACGAACGACATTGAACAGTTGAAATGTTAGAAAAAAATGAAAGAAAGATTCTCGACTCAAGAAAAGAAGCGGCGACATTTAGAAACAAGCACGATAAAGAACTATACGAGAAAGTAGAACAGCTATCTGACGTTATGAAGAAAAGAAGATTGTCATAACGCTTAATATTTACTTTAAGCTGACCAACAAAATCATTTAGCAGTATTTAGGAGAAGAGCATAACAGTAAGGGTATAGTACCGACCGGTACATACCCGGTAACCACGACCTTAGATTAGATCAAAGGGTTTTCAAGGTCTTAAGAGTATATGTATACTTCTTACATTTATCGGCTATGCACAACACCATAGCTGCATTCCGTATGTCTAGACAGGCCTTCGCAGTGTAGATAAGATGCTTATACTGGTTGGACTAAGTCTGAAGGCTTATTTCGCCACAGTCTGCCTATTTCACCGGAATCATTCAGCAAATCGGTAGCAAGTGGATTCGTGTGAATGCTAATTCGTGCGTCATGTTTGTTTGCTTGTCTTTTTACTTCGTCCTCCGCAAACATAACGTTTAAGTCGTTCTGGAGGGTAAAGTTTGAGACGTACCTAGGAGCTGTAGTAATAGTTCTTAATACCCTATTTTGATGTCGATGTATATCCTGTTAGATGTTTTTGCGCAGCCCCATAGTTGTATAGCGTACACCCATATCGGTCTTAACGATATTTTATACAGTAACGTTTTATTTTCCAACGATAACCCTGATTTATTAGTTAGCATCCATGATATACTTCTGGTTTTAAGCCTCAAATGCTCAATTTGTTTCTGAACATCAGTAGCCCAGGCCAGCTGTCCAAATGCGTGTTCAAATATTTTACAACATTGATATTTTGAATGGCGACATTGTTTATTTCGATTGGCAGGCGTTCAATCTTTCGATCGATGTCGACAACTTCAGAGTAATTAGATATTATTTTATTGTTATCGTCGGTTATGTCCTCCTCTCTTATTTGACTGTTAACGATATGGGAAGTCGGATCATTGTTAGATAAAGGAAACGAAATTGTTCGGAGCTAAAGTATGAAACGTCTACGTATCTGGTAGACAACGTTTTGATGCGCGTATGAAACAATAGGTAAGGAATAATGGTTGTTGCCTTGTTGTTAACGTCGGAATGTACAACGTGGCTTTGCGGTAGTATTGGTGCGGCGAAATTAGTAACGTTCCTATATAATGGCGATGATAACGACGATTACGCATGAGATAGTGCGTGTGTTTGGTGTAATGCGACGTAGTTACGATTGCCGACTGCATATCGGCAACGGTTACATACGCGCTCGTGTGATAATTGCGAACGCGTGTTGTATATCGTTTTATAATAATAATAATAACGTAGTGTAATAATATGATAAAATAATAAATTAGTTTTATCTCACCGACAGCAATCCCCAGGTAAATGAATGTATAAATAAATAATCGAACGATATCGAGATAAGACACGAACGCGCAACATACGAACTCCCGTCGTTAAAATAACACGCTCAATATCAAAAACTTCGGACACTGGCTACTAATAGTATGGCTGTAACGGCAAGCGATTGCTTTTAGTGAATAAAATATATATATATATATATATAAACTCGAAAACTTGTGTACACACGTATTAAAATGTACGCGACATTACTTTAAATGCAGTTGGACAAGCGAGTCTGCAAATTTTCGGAGTTAATTACTTCAACTGAGTAGCGGACAAACACGCGATGCCATCCGGAAGCGATGCAGTTGAACAAAATGGGACAAATAACAATATAAGAATTTCGTTAATTTTTACGAGAAGTTTATCTTGCATGGACCAACATCTCTCATTGCGGGTCAATGTACAAAAGTAGAAACATGAATATCCCGAAGGGACGTCTTTTCAGAAACAAATATAGTCTCGATCGAAAACTATAAAAAACCGGAAAAGTAGATGCTATTAGATGTATGTGAAAATTCCTAATGCGACATTCTCTGTATTCGAGAAATCCACGTCGATTTGAACAGCAAACCATCAAAAACATTAGTGGAATACGATTGATTGCGACCAGAACACATTCAAAAATATGACAGTACGGTATTATAGAAATAATTTCCCCCCCCCCCAACTATATAACACTCTTTGACCAGTTTAATTCTAGGTTTTTAACTTTTACATAATTATACACATATGTCTGTAATATTAAATATAGAGATCTTGTTTTCTTTTAAACTTATATAAGATTTTTGCTGCATGTGAATACACTACGGGGGATCTGCTTATATTTGACAAATTGCAATCGACATTATTCCATACTGTTCAATGCACTTCGTTCACGACCTTCTTACGAATCAAATGTGTCAAAGTTCTTCTTGTTCGCAATATTGACAAACGTTCGAATCGATAACTAGCTCAGTGTTCTGTAGTTCGCATAACGCGGCTTTAATTTAACTGCTTTCTGAAATCAAACTAATTTTTGAAATATTCGGCTGTATATTGTTAGTAGTTATTTCCTTCGATTGCAGATATCAACTTATATTTCTGATTCAACGCATCGTACGCTTTCTGCTTGTAATGTATTCCATTCAATCGGTTTACGTCCTATTTCATATATTTGACCTGTTACTTTTTTTTTCGGTAAGAATTGTAGAATTTTATAGGTTATTTAATCCGACGCTAGTGTTTTAAACTTTTGATAAATTCATCGTCAGTTACGTTATTTTCTACGGTGTCGTTTGCGCTATCTCTACTAATTACCGGTATGCTACAAAAATGGGAGAATTGTTGCATAAAACCAATAATAATCCAACTCCGTTTAATTTGAATTATTTTCATCGGTTATATTCGGAGTAAATCAGCGTATTCCACATTTGTTTTACAATATACGTGAGATTCGTAAAATGCGTTCCATTGCTTGTTCGTTTTTTTTTATATCGTTTCACTTCGTGCTTCTTTATACTTAAATGTAATAGAGTAGCCTTTCATCTGAATACATTTATTTCAGGCTCCCTCGTATATACGATTAGTTTCTAGCTACACTTTAATATTCCGTTTGGGAGTTCGTTACCACATAGTATTTATATATTCTCGGCGACTTAATTCTGATAATTTTCGTTTTGTACGAATTTATCCATACAATGCACTGTAGTTGCTTTTCCCGTAACTATTTGATCTGTTATCAGTGTAAGTTTTTTTCTTTTTAGACGTAAAACTTATTTTTGTTTTTCTTTCAAAATAAGGATGCTTTTACGACGCTTACCTAACGTGATACTGTGGGGGATGATTTACATTTTAATCGAGCTAGAAATGTTGCTATATGGAGGAACAACTGTAGATTATCCATACGGCGAAGGGACGAAACATTATACGATGGATAACTTAGCAAGGCAAGTCAGAACGTAACGGTGTCACAGCAAAGCATTAAAAAAAAAAAAAAAACGCGATCAGGATTACAGACTGCCTGTCCTGGATGGAGGGGACAGAAGGGACTTTCTCTAAGCTGCACAACGAATTTGAGTAATAACGTTATTATTATTACGGATTTTAATATTTACCTATTATTACGTAAATAAACATATTTTTTTGCAAAAAGGAAATTTTTATATTATATATATATATATATATATATATATATATATATATATATATATATATATATATAGACAGGGGCGTATTACCCCCAATGCCAAGAATGCCATGGCATAGGGCGGCAAATTTTGGGAGGGCGGCATGTAGGACCAAAAATAAATTTCGTTAACGAAAAAAATTAATTTTTTTAGTTTTAAATCAGACATATTTATCACAAAAAATACAAGTAATTATTTTATAGTTCTTCAATCAAATTTTCAAAATTTATTCGTCGATTCAAATCATTTTCGATGCATAACAATGCTAAAGCATTTAGTCTTTCATGACTTGTCGTAGTCAGTTGATAGGTCGAAACAAGAAACGCGCGCTTTCAATCAAATTTGAAAATACTTCGTAAGTTATTGTAGGTATAGAAACTTTAAAAATATATGACAATAAATTAATTGGACGGACATCATTAACTTTGCTAATAAACATCATGACTTTTTTCTATCAACTATAATTATCGAAACAGTGTAAAGTTTTCAAATGTAAATTATTTATTATACAGTAAATACAAAAATGGATTATTTTTAAAAAGTTTTTATTTTACTCATACCGTAGACTTTAAATTTTTTATTTTTGTGTTTAAGAATAGTAAAACACTTTTCAGAAAATAAAATTTTGTAACCGAACCAACATATTTGAGTAACAAAATTTTGGAAAATCGATGGCCTTACATGGGGCGGCACCACTTGTGTGGCGTAGGGGCGACAAAAGTTGAAATACGCCCCTGTATATAGATAGATAGTGTGGTCGGGATTTTGTAAATATCCGACATGAACGAATTTACATGCGTACGGATTATTAGCGTGTAGATGACGTTTACGTGTAGATAGAATCAGGCGTGAACGTATAACTGTATGTAAACAAGTCAGCGAATAGAAGACATTTTGACAATGTTTATTTTCGATCGTTTTTTATTTATTACGAGTATTTATGAAAATGTTCTATTTTTTTTTTCCGGTTGCAGATAACATTCGATTTGATCAATATTACTACCGTTATCGGCGATATTATTTAATATCACTTAATATTATTTATTACTTATTTCATCATTATTCGCCACGATTATTATTATTGATATTATTATGCGCAAACACGGTCTGTGGCTAAATGAAATAACTTCTTTTATCATTTACTGCAATATTTTTCCGGTAGCTTCAACATTATCGCTTGTGTACCTTACTTTTTTCGGCCAATTAGACGTTTCTTACGGAACAATGTACCGAGATTCTGCGGCGAATTCTCATATTTAGCCTTTATCTCATCATCATCATTAATTGCCGTCTCCGTATCGGAGGTAGGCGACTATACCTATAGATATTTTTGTTATACAGTGTATCGTACAAGGCAATCATAATATGATATTATTAATGTACATATGGTGTTGCGCGTGACCGTTCGCCATTGCCTTCCACGCGATAATTTCAAGTTTATTTATATTTTTATTTTCTGATGGTAATTTTTGTATTTACGATCGTATTCGAACTCGCGGTATAGAAGTCCGTGCTCTAGCCACTAGGCTATCTCGACGAACATGGAAACTTTGTTAAATTCAGTAAATAAAGCGATATTCGGTAATAATAATCCACTGGCGGCGAGAAAAACATTTTCACTATGTCAGAACTGTACAAGGTACAATTTTTAGATTTTACAGCATCGAAAGAAATTTTTAGATTTCTGTAAAACAACGTGTGAGCAAAAGTTCCCCCGTTAATGAATTGGCGAAAGAGCCAAAACTGAATAAATACCATATAGTCGAACTCCATCCTCGTATATATTAGGGGCGGCGGGGACCGTGATTATTTCATTGCCCGAGGTACGAAAAATTCATCTTAGGAATTATAAATAGCGACGCAAAACGTTGCCTAAAGCACATCGTAGGTAAAAGTATCGGAAAATAGTTTAGCTACACGATACATTTTTTCCAAACTCCCACGTTTTAAAATTATATCCGTTCCACTACGTGGTGCGCGTCCATGAAGGCTTGTGTATGTGCGTGTGTTTTCGTAAAAGTAAGTACGTATATAAAGTACACGAGTAGACGTTTTTGTTAAAATATTGATTTGTTGTACGTGTGTACATCTTCATCTCCGAAGTTAAGATGTAAATATGAAGAATATGCGCTGTAACGTATAACCTATAAATAATTAATGCACATAATACATTTGGACACAAGCAATATATCCAATACTCAAAGACATCGAAGTAGAAGTTCCAATTCTTTATCAGAACTTATATGGCTGCATTGCCGCCGTAGATCTCACTGAATACGGAAGTAAATCTTTCGCGTCACTCCAACACAGATCTTCGCAACAATCCTTCCAGTATATTAGATCGATACAACGAGCACCAATTACTTTTCACAGATGGTTCAAAGTTCGTTCGATCTTATTATAGAGCCGAGTAGAGTAAATTATTATTTTAGATGTTTAATTTTAATCCCAACACCCATTGTAACGCGTTATTCGTGATGTTACGCACATCGTGTCTATTAATCATATCACGATTTGAGAAAATCTTACAATTATATAGATGATCCAACATTTGGATCTCTCCACATTCGCACCTGAGACTCGGGCTTGTTTAAAGTGTTTACTCTGCACCATGCCTCTCTTGCTAGGTCCATTCCCGGAGGTTCCATAGTAGGGTCGTGTACCAAGTCCGCATTAGTAGCTTTGCAGTTTATCCACTCATTCTTCCATCTTACTTTCCAGTTTTTGATGGTATACTCTTTATATGTTCTACTGTTCTCCAGGGTGGCCATCTTGATTTTAATGTTCTTACTGGTGTGTATTCTTTATCTTTATGCATTAGACAGTGTTATGTGAGACTGAGAAATTTTCCCAAAGTTTGCTAAACGCATCTTCACGCCTTATTTTTGGAGGAGCGATGCAAGGACGGGTAGCCAATCTTTGTCGACTTTAATGTGCCGCTAATTATTCGCATCGCAGCTCTCAGCTGGATGTCTATTTTTTTTTCTGTATTTGCACTGTTCAACCAAAAACAGGTGCGCAATACTCTGCCACTGAGTAAGTAAACGCTAGAGTTCTTATTCTTAATACCTTTGCTGTTGCTCCCCATCCCGTGCCGGCAAGTTTTCTTACCAAATCCACTCTGGTTTTTATCTTCTGTACCAACTTTTCAATATGCGGTCTGTATGTTAATGATCTATCCGCGTAACACCAAGGTATCTAGGATTGGCGTTAAAGTTTATCTTATCACTCCCACATGTGACATTTAGCTCCGATTTTGCCATGTGCGTTATTATTCTGTTTTATGCAGATTTATACGTAGTCTCCAAGACTGGAAATAACCATTCAAAAGTTCCAAGTCTTTAGTTAACACCTCACTGCATTGAGACACGCAGACTTGCTTTGATATGCAAGTGCCATACCATCGGCATACTGAAATTTCCTAGATTCCGTTACAGGTATATCACTGAGGTATAAATTGAACAGCAGGGAGTCTAAGGGTGGAGCCCTGCGGAAGTCCATTATTAGTTCTTCTTGGTCGACTGCTGTTGTCCCCTATTGTGTGACCTTTTCGATTTGTTAACATTTCATTCAACAGGTTTATAAACTTTTTCACGGAATTACTTTTGCCGCTTTTAAAAATAAACCTTCTCTCCATACTGCATCATAAGCAGATGTAAGGTCAATAAAAAGTGCACCAGTTTTCAATTTTTTGTCATATCCGGTTTCAATATAGTTTGTTATCGCCATTACTTTTTTTTTTTATTTTATTTATTTTTTTTAACATCGTACCAGCACTTAGTGCTACTAACAACGTAGATCACGGATAAGAGAGGGATTTAATCAAGTGCCTCCATTAAGGCACAAGACTGCGATGAGGAAGAAGGAATGTACAATATGGGAATGAGATTGAGACGAAATAATGATAATAGGAATAAACAGGTACAATAATAGGAGAGAAAGACATACGCTATCATCTGGAAGGAGAAGGGAGACTGAAATCAGTTAGGTGATAGGAATAGCATCGCGACACCACTTTCTTCTCAAACGTCTTGACGGATTATCTGGAAGACACGATGTGTGCATTCTGCGGATGATTGGATTGCTGCTAACCTCGAACTTGTCGAATAATTTTTTATATTGCTGTATATGTACGTCACCGACATAAGGAATCCTAAGATCGTTATGTAAAGTCCGATTGGAGACGTAGACAGGAGCGGACGTGATGTACGAAATATCTTCGATTGCTGCTGTTGTATTCTTCGAAGATTGCTTTTTCAGGTACTTCCATACAGCTCTATTCCGTAACGCCAAGTAGGAGCGATCACTGAAAGATCTGTTTAGTCGTTAAGTTTAAAATTGACTTCCGACCTAATAATGGATACAGCAATTTTGCACGAGTAATGATTGTTCTTTTTGTTTGTGCCACGCCTCTTATCCATAATTAAGCCAAGATAACGTACCGAGTTTGCTTGAGTAATTTCTTCATTATTGATTTTCAGTGCTGGACAGCTGACTTTTCTATTTGTAAATACAACGTGTTTGCACTTATTCGGGTTAAATAGCAGACGCCAGCTCTGTGCCCATAGAACTAACCGATCTAAATGGTTTTGAATTGCTGTATTTGCATACATGACGTCTGAGTTGGACGCAAGGATAGCTATATCATCGGCAAATGATGCTAAGATAGTCTGATTACTGGTTGGTATGTCTGCTGTATAGATTGTGTATAACAACGGTCCTAGTAAGCTACCTTGTGGAACAGACGATAGAATTTTATGCTCTTCAGAGAAACAATCATTGATTTTAACAACAAATGTTCTATCGGATAAGTACGATTGAAGTAAAGCAAATAAATCGGAAGGGAGAATTTGTCTCACGGGCGCAACTTAGGTTTTTTCTGAAACCAGCTTGTTCTATTGGTAATATTTCGTCAACAATTGTAACTATTCTACTGTGTATTATGCATTCCAGCAACTTATATGGTACACATAATAGCGATATTGGCCTGTAGCGCGATGTATCCTCATCATTTTTACCAGGCTTGATTATCGCAACAACTTTCGATTCTTTAAATTGTTTTGGAAACTTTCCAGTAGAACAAATATGATTGAAGAATTCTGTTAAAAATTTAATTGCTTCAGGTCCCATATGCTCGATAAATTCGTGATAGATTCCGTCTATCCCAGCTGCTTTGCCATTTTTGACCAATTTAATGGAATTTGTAACATCTTCTACAATTAAAGGAGTGCTTAATATGCCATCCTGTAATTTGGCTAATGCTGTTCTTAGCTCCGAGCTCGAGATTTGTCTACTGGGGTTTCAGACGCTTTTAATAGTCCTTCTGTAATCTTGTTTGGGGAAATTTTTGGCGGTCTGATATTACGTGCTTTGCCTTCGCTAAGATTTCTTAGTAATGCCCACGCTTTCCCGCGCCGAGTGTGTGAAGTCCATATACTCCACAGTGGATCGCCAACTTGCTTGTCTGTCTTGATTTAGTGAATCAAATAATTGATTTAAAAATGTTTCATCATGGGTGTTTTCATAGTTTATCCAAAGATCCTCATGTTCCCTTGTCCAGCACGGGATATACTGTTTCCGGAAACCTCTTGGCACTGAACTCTTTGCAGCACTGATTACAAGGTTAACAAATTTACTATAACATTTAACAGTAGTAGGAATGTCTATAATAGTGTCTTCGATATATTCTGTAAATTTTATCCAGTTTGCCTTACGGAAGTTCTACCTTGGCTTTGGTATTGAATAGCAGACTGCGACTTTTTTACATATTTCTATTAGGACCGGCCTCAGCTTCTAGGAAAATCTGGTAGTACCGATCGAACAACACGATTCGGGTTGCTTATGAGTTGACTAGAGACGATGCAGAGGTCAGGTGTGTATAGTCCGTGTTCCATCTAGCTGAGTGAAAAGTTCCTTTATCTTTTGCATCAAAAATAAGATTTAAGTTATTAATATCCATCCAGTTTAGTAAGATTTCACCGTTTTTATCTTCTGTGCCATAACCCCACGCATAACTGTGGCTGTTGAAATCACCTACATAAACAGCTTGGAGGTCACTTTACGGTGGGCGGTTTGTACACATTTATTATATGAATATTGCCGATAACAATAACTGCCGTAAATATATTATTATGACCACACTTCTTAATCAGATGGAAATTTTTTATACCATTTTTGACATATGTTACAATCCCATATTGTTCATGGTGAACAGCCGCTGCGATTTTATAACCCTTGATTGCACCTCTTTTCTTCAGGTCTTCATAACTATTTGTGTGTGTTTCTTCTACAACGATCACATCCGGATTGGTGGGTTTAGAGACTCTACTAATACACTCCGATTTGTTGCGGGAGATAGATTCTATATTTATTTGTAAGATCTTGAGATTTCCGAATTTACTATTCATCGTCATGTAGCCCTGAGAAGGGCTTTTTCGGGATACTCTGGCTTCTTCTGGCAGCATTCGTTACAGTCAATTTTCTGCGAATTACGCTAAGTAAAATCTAACTGCATCCAGAGGCACCACGGGGAGGTTGCTGCCTCGCCCCTATGGTTCAAAGTCAAATTCTGGTGTAGGATGTGCAGTGGCATCCTCCGACGATATAATAATCAGATTTCCACTACCGCCACGTTCTTCAATCCTGTCGGCTGAACTTTATACTATGAAACTAGCTGTAATTTATATACAAGATTCTGTTGGTAGAAATTCTAAGCAATCTGTCATTGCCACCGACTCTCTTTCGGCAACCATCGGCATCAGTAATTATAAGCGCAAAAATCAGCATACAGTGGACAAGAAAATAATCGGCATCCTATCTACCGGTCTTTCCCCTCAACCATTATTTATATAGGTTCCATGTCACACTGATATTGCTGGGAACGATCGAGCAGACACAGCGGATAAAGAGGCGGTTTATATGCGGCCTGCTCCTAATCTTCCAACAGATCCAAAAGATATCCGAAGCATAATAAACGAACAACTCCGCGCGAAATGGAATATATTGTGGTCATCAACACCAACTACAAACAAATTACTCTCGTTCAAACCTGATACTAATTTATGGCGATCTCCCCCTTCGTTGACATTGCATGAAGAAATAATCATTCGTCGTATATTTCTAGGACATACGACTCTCACTCGTAGTCACTTGATCAGAAGAGAATCACCACCGATTTGTTCCTGCAGCAATGTTAAATTAACAATAGAACACCTTCTGCTACACTGCCGAAACTAGAAGGTTGAACGTATTCGATATGGTCTTCCATCAGCATTACAACGATTTTTGCAGCCAAATGCAGCCGGTTCAACAGTAGCGTTCCTACGTGAAATCGGCATGTTTCAACAACTATAGTTTCCGTGTGCGTGCCTCTAGCCTCGTAGCAGTATACGGGACGTAAATGGATCATCATGACATTTTTATATAATTTACGTATTTAATTTTTAATGTTTAGTTTTTTATTCCTACACAATATTAATAATCACTTATTATTAAACGCCTTTATTCGCTCCTATGCTATTAGGGAATTTTTTGATTATGTAGTTTTGTAACATTGTATTTTATTCAAAATAAACTGGATTTGGATTATTATTATTATTAAATATTTAATTTCATTTTTAAGTCGGTAGTATTTTTAATTTATGAAGGGAAATATATTTAAATGTTAAAACTAGGTATTATTATTCCAATTTAGGTGATAAAATATCAATTTTTATTTTTCCATCCATTTCCAAGATATTTGGGAAATGTGTCAAGAAAATCTTATTTAATTTCATACAAAAAAAAAAAACAAACAAAAAAAACAAATATTTCAGTAATCATCGGTATAGGTTTCTTCCCGAAAAGGAAGCAAATTGACGTCTAGAGATGCTTGAAGACGTCATTTCGATATCCGGAAGGTGTTTGATTATGTAAATTAAACGCAACTTCGGAATTAGTCTACGAGATAGAGTACTCGGGAATAAACTCGATTACAAATTGTCTAGCGAGTCAGTCTGTATTATTTGTTTGCCCTAAATTGAGAAAATTAAATTATCTTTTTTATTATCCGCGATCAAAACATCTAATTCGTCTTTATTACGTTTTGTCTTTACTTGCTTTTTTATCGGGAATTGTTCATTGGGATGCTGCTGATAAACATTATATTAATTATGTGGCGAACATGCGATAAACTCTGCTGAACAGGGCAACTGACATTCATAAATTAAGTTATTACGACTTGAACAAATTTGAACTATTAAATTTTGTACGTAAAAATAAATCTAATTTTAACATATCTCTCTACTGGCGAAGAGAATACTAGATTTAGTTATTCGGAGAAAGCTTAAATTTCTAAATTAAATATAATAAACGAACGCAAGCACCATATGTGGGTGCTGTACTCTATAACAAACTACTTAAAAAGTTTATTTAAAAAACTACAAGAAACGCAGAAACGTGTCCCACATATTAAGTGACGATTCTGAGGACAGTTATAATTAAAAAATGTACATACGGTGTATTGAGATTTGGCCACCTCGTATCACTTTTATCTTTGGCTGGAAGGTGTTTGTGTTTCACATTCATATATATATATATATACATATATCGCAATGGAAGAACGATATCCTGAAAACAGCGGGGATTAACTGGATCAGAGAGGCGCAGAACCAATGGAAAAAATCGGGGTTGGCCTACGTTCAGCAATAGATCGACATAGGCGTATCGTAATCGTGTGTGTATATATATATATATATATATATATATATATATATATATATATATGAAGTTTTTTTTATTTATTTCTATTTTCTATTATTATTTTTTTATTTTATTATTTTAAATTATTATTATTCTTTATTTCGATTTATTTTTATTTTATGTTTTTTTTTTTAATTACACTATGTAAATCTCCATATGCCGTTTATCTAAGGATGTTACAACATAAGGAAACATGTGTCTAATTTATATGTACGCTTAGAGTCCGCTTTATCTGGCAAAAGCGAGGATTCTAACTATTGATTAAGGTTGTTTTAGAGGATTTTGTGCATCAGGCCCCCGTATTTTGTGATTTAACCTGTGTGGTGTAATTGTTTGGCAGTTGTAGATTAAGTGCATGACTATTGGTTCTGTTAAATATCCGCATAAGGGTCAATTTGCTTGGTATATAGATAATTATCTGATATAGCTGTATGACCCGGATGTAGACGGTTTAGGATATAATATTATGTTCTGCTTACATCATCTGGAGGTCATCAAGGTTCTACTGTTGATTTTATGCCCCTCAGGAAGGTTGTTTGTGAGGTACAGTCGGTAGTCCATTCCTGTTTACTGTTGTTCATGAGTAAGAGTGCGCTAATGCGGTTGGAGGTGATGAGTATTCTGATATTAGTGAAAGTACCATAGACCGTGCTTCGAGATCTACTTTATCACTACTGTGCATCCCAATGTGATTTGGGATCCATATAAAGCCTAGTTCATATCCTTCCTTATGCAGTTTGCGTAGATTGTGTCGAATTTCTAATATTATTGTATTCTCGTTGTCTCGGCGGCATATTAGTTATAGAGAGTAGAGGGAGTCTGTTATAAATAATGCTTTTCGATGAGGAAGTACATTGATCTGATGTACTGAATACAGTACACAATTCCATACAGTTCTGCATCTAGAGAAGCGCAGCCATCGCTTAGTCGGATTGAGTGTAATATATTATCAATTTGGTAATTACGGGCTGCTGATGAATTAGTTCTATTTATATAGCTCTTTCTTTTTTACGGCATAATTTGAGTATGTTTATATTCGGAGCATCATATTTTTACGCAACATTAGCTACGTCTAATTTATAAAGTAAAATTGACGTTCGCGCAATTATGCGCTTTATGTTTAATAATAACGGTATTGTGATTTTTTATCTTCTAAATTGTATCATGTTTCTACGTGTACTATGTATTGTATGAAACATCGGGAAGATATAGAATTGAAAATTGAATTGGATTGAAATTGAATTTGTGACGCGAATGAACAAAAGATTGTATTTTGCCATTCGCGCATTACATAGACGTTTTATTTTATGTAACTAAATTACTTTTTATCAAACATAAATTTGAAATAAATTTGAATTTGAAATAAAATAAATCTGAATTTGAATTATTATTCCTGTTTTTGTCCGCCAAGAGAAAACGTTGTGTACGATTCAACGTGTTTCTCTCTCTGTCTAATTGTTCTTTATTTTTTGCCGCTGTTCTTTTATCTCTTTCGTCGTTCGTATTTTGTCAGTTTTCTTTTGATTCAATTTCTCTTTAAAACTTCACGAAGTTTCTACTTTCGCACCCCCTGAATATTCGTCTATTTCAGATTTCGTCTTCTTCTACCTTCATCTCGCTTTATAGTCTTTATACGAATCTACCTATTCGAGGGTATTTTAGTTTCTCCTTAAAAAAAATTGAATGTCGAGAATATCTTTTCGGTTAACCTTTTCGATTCCATAAGTGAACATAAAAATAAAATATCAGAAAAAATAAAAATAAAATAAATATATACAATATAAAAGTATAAAATCTAAAAATACTAATTTAGATATACAATTTACAAAAAAAAAAAAAACATAATTTAAAAAATAGTATTTATAAAATAATCTGATAGTGAATGTGGTAAAACAACGCAATCTGCAATTAGCTATATAAAATGTATACCTAAAAATTAACGCAATTTTATCATTAAATTTAATAAATTATTTTGATCACTTTCTTTTATTATTATTATTATTATAAAAATAATTAATTAAATTCGACGATAAATGTTGCGAAGAATTAGTTTTAAGAAGTATATCATAAAATTCTCATAAATTTTTATGTTAGACAAACGTTATCATTTATTTTTATTTTCCGCCCTATTAATTGATTGTTTTATGTATAAATTTTATATCGTTGTTTGTAGATTGCGTTGGTTGCTATATTTACTATGGGATTACTTTATAAATAGTGTTTTTTACATTTTGTTAATTTTGTGAAATATATATATATATATATATATATATATATATATATATATATATATATATATGTACATTAGTATTTTTCGCATTTTATATCTTTATATCGTATATATTTATATATTTTACTTTTTTATAATAGCTTAACAGCCGAAAAGATTTATGGATATTTTCAGTCTTTTTGTTGTTGATTTTTTTTTAATCACTACATTTCGCACTTTTCAAAATATATTAATACACAATATATATATATATATATATATATATATATATATATATGTACATTAGTATTTTTCGCATTTTATATCTTTATATCGTATATATTTATATATTTTACTTTTTGATAATAGCTTAACAGCCGAAAAGATTTATGCAGATATTTTCAGTCTTTTTGTTGTTGATTTTTTTTAATCACTACATTTCGCACTTTTCAAAATATATTAATACACAATATTAACAGAACACTTCATAAATCCAGCGCTCGTATTTTCAATTGTACACCACCTTGTTAAGTGTTTTCATCTTTGTTATTGCTATTTTTGTGTAACAACTTTTCTTTAGAACCAGATCAGTTGGTAAAAAGTTTATTTAAAAAAAAACAACAAAAAAACAAGATTACCTAAACCACTAAAAAATGTAGAATATGTATCGATAAATATAAAATATGCACGATTAAGCAAGCACTTTTGCCCGTTTTTTGTATTTAATTCCTAATTGAGATATGCGTTAGAATTATATGGAACAACGAACCGAAGGAACCTTCGCAGAATGCAACAACACCAGTCGATAATTGTACGTATGCATCTTCTTATGTATCGAACGACACATTGTACGCGGATTTGAACGTTCCATATGTAAAGGATGTTTATATGGAACAGTATAGAATGTTATATGAGAAACTTCAGTTCAAACCCTAACAAACTGATACACCGAATGTTCATTATCGATTTTTCGGTCAGATCCAGCAGACGACTGAAAAATAAGAAGAAGTGGTGCCGCGATGCACTTTCAATAACTTGAGTGAGCTGAGCTATTCTCAGGGAATTCTTATACACTGCCAACAAAACGGAATAAAAAGATAAACGAACAGTTTTCTTCTTGAAGAGCCAAATTAGGCAATTCGTTGGAATTGTCTGATTAATATACATTTTCGTTCCTGTTCCAACTCCAATATTTTGTCCCCTTTTCTTCATTCTTTTCATTTCATGATCGATATTGTTCATGACGGGTAACTTTCGGTATGGTGTATATATATATATATATATATTTTTATCAGCCTATATCGGTCCACCGTAGACGGTTCAAAGCACCATATTCTTTTCTGCTTATGCCATCTGGAGACCACCATGGTTCTATGGTTGATTTTATACTCCTAAGGAAGATTGTTTGTGAGGTCCAGTCGGTGGTCCATTCCTGTTTTCTGTTATTAATGAGTACATGTACTAATGTTGATGAAGGTGGTGAGTGTTCTGGTACTGGTGAAAGTACCATAGACCGAGCTTCAAGGTCTACTTTGTCACTACTTCTGGACGTAGGTCTCCTCAATCAATAAATTGGGGAGAAAATAGCCTAATCACATGTGCGGGCTATGCAAATTGGGAGATACCAACAACACACAACACACTGAGCCGGCGCGGTCACCCATCCAAGTACCATTGCTTAACTTCGCCAATTAGACGGAAAGCCGCCGTACTCAACGCGCTATGCCCGTCGGCAATATATATATATATATATATATATATATATAAAACAAAAAACTGAACAGATTTATTATCAATTTCCTTCTTCGTTTAAATATATTCATCGTTTTAATTAATATTATTACCTGCGTCATGTCGATTGTCTGAGTGGCGACGGTAACACTAGTCGCGTTATTTTTCAAAGTGTTCACGTCAACTTGCTGTTCTCGTAACTTTTCCTGCATCAACGATAAACTTTCACCCATCGCCTTTAATGAAATACGTTGATTATCCTGCATAATTTACAAACAAAATAATGTAAATTATATACATACATTATGAATGAGCATTATATATATATATATATATAGTGTAAATAGATACATATGTAAACAAATAAATAAATATAGATATCATATGTACGTACTTAAATATATATATATATATATATATATGATCATCGTCATCGACCTATTGTTCGTTGCCGAACGTCGTGACTAGCCTTTGATGTTTAGTTTTTACGTACAAAATGGACTAGCATTCAAGGCTTTAATTATATGTAACGCACATGAGTGCGCATATGATGTTATACAGAGTGTTGGGGTGCCATTTCCATTTACATGTTAATTAGGAATTATATAATGGTGAAAAAATTTATGTCGCGAATTCGTTTCGAACCCTCGACCGTCGAGTAGAGACAGTCGAGCATTCTAGCAACTATATGAATGAATAACCATTATGTAGTTTAATTATTTGTCAACATTTTAATATTATTAAATATATATGGCTATTAATGTCATTGATATTAGTATTATTATTGAAGCTAAAGTGTTTCTTTTTTTCGAATTATATTTATAACGGGTCATTATATGCAGGGTTTTTCTGCTTCGCGAAAATTTCTCCATATTATCGTCTCAACGATTGTACAGTTCGATTTTATTCTTTTTCGATATAGCAAGGACTTTAGTTTCTTCGTTCACCGATCATCTTTGCATCTAATGACATGTTCTCCGCAATTCCATTTTAAAAACCGGATTTATGCCGCGCGATTTCTGCTTCCGCTCGTTTCTTCTTTAATAGTCTTAAATTTAATTTTGTCTGTCTAGTTTCTTGATGATCAACCTTTTTTAAATTATTTTGTCAGGTTCTCAGGATGCTTGTTTGTTTTTTGCCTTAGTGACCATGTTTGTGAACCGTAAATCAAACACGGAAACAAGTGAAAACTACGTTCTTAAGATTGAGCCTAATGTTACTTTTAAAAATCGATTTCATCATCCGGTGTGTTTTTTTTCGCGTTATCGTTACTCGGCGGTATATTTCAACTCTACTCCTATATATATATATATATATATGGAGACTACAGCACCACACAAACCCACTAGCAGATAGTTTGTTGAAGAAACCAACAAAGGTCAAAAGATTGAACAGAAGAACGATGATGGATTGGATATAGCCATTTCAAAACTTAAATTGAGACCTTGCTAATGGGCATATTCTCAAGAAATCAAGTGCCTTCTCAATAAATAACGTCCGGTTGATGACATAAATTTATCAGTACCTGATAAGAAGAGGATAAAAAAACCAAAAACACAAAAAAAACACCTGATTTTTTATTTAAGTGAAATACGAGTTGAATTACTTTTTCTTATCCTATTATAGTCTATAGTTACAAAATGGCCGTTGTTTTTACACATTTTTATTTTTTCATCGTTTATTTTTACACGTTCTATTTCTGTCTGGGAGGTGGAATATACGCATTAAAATACATGAAAAAGTTGTAGCCAATTCTTATATAACACGATAGAAAATTCTTCTTTTGAGAATGAATATTTAATTTTGCTATATTAATCTAACAGTGTTCGAACGATATGAGAGATTTTGGAGTGAACTGGTTGTTTCGGTATCCGATCCGATACTTCTCCTTTCAATTTCCATCTGTATTTGGGATCTTACATTTTTGTCCCTCCGATAATGTTCGCAAAACCCCTTTTCTATTTATTATCCGTTTAATTAGCAGTTTTCGTCCTCGTCATTTGTAGGAATCTTTTATTGGGTGTTTTATCGACCGGCAGTATCTTCAGCATTTTCTTTTACGCAGCCACATTTTCACAGACGTTCAGTTTGTCGTTTATCTTCTTCTATACCGTGCAACGAAAAATTAGCCACTATGTGTAATACTATACAATGTGTTGCGTTAATGCTGTTCGTGCAAAATTACATCTCATTTTTACTTCGATATCTCAATCGAAATTTTCTAACGAACGACATTTTTTTAAACTTATCAACTCCATAAAGGGTTTCATTATTACTGGCGCTTGCGGCCGGCCTGAAGTATTTCTTTCCGGCTTCCGTACATCCTTTGACGTTATCCGTACATCCTTTGACGTTATCCGTACATCCTTTGACGTTATCCGTACATCCTTTGACGTTATCCGTACATCCTTTGACGTTATCCGTACATCCTTTGACGTTATCCGTACATCCTTTGACGTTATCCGTACATCCTTTGACGTTATCCGCCAAAATAGCAGCGTCGTCGTAAGCGTATCCGGTTTTTATTAAATATTTTTCCATTTATCCGTATTAATTACGGTAAATGAGAGGTAGACGCCTCGAATGTTTGCTCCGTACTCTTTTTTTATTATTATTTTGTAGTATGACCAGTTCTCTAACTGATGCTTTATTTATGTTTTAAATGTTCTCGATATATCGCACATTCGCAACTGTTTTATTGTTATTATCAATATTATTATTATTATATATGTAATGGTACATTAGGCATGAACCTAGATGCGTATCATCATCATCATCACCGTCGTATTGTTCGTTTCCGACCTAGCCATCGTATACGTTTATTTTTACGTACAAAATAAGCTAGCATTCACAAAGCACTATTTATGCGCGCGCATATAATGTTATACGGAGTTAAGTGTGTCACTGCGGTCTTCGTGATATTCTATGTCGCGTGTTGGTTTCGAACCCCTGACCGTCGAATTGACTATAATGACTATTTATATATTTTGTACCTCTAATACGGGAAAATATTAATTAACTCTATATAATATAAACACACATAATATACACACACACATGTGTGTGTGTGTGTGTGTTGTTTACGGTATTTATATCGGGTCGTCTTAAATTTTACATTTAACCTGTCTTATTCTTCGCTTCTAATAGTCTACTTTGGATCTTATCCGTGTTATTCGCTTACATTATTATTAATATTGCACCTGATTATTAACGATAAACGGAAGAAACGACTATTGTCGTTAATACGATTATTATCATTATTACAGCATTATCGATAAAAGTTTTCCCCCGACAAAAAAACCCGAACTACTTACCAAATCTTCCTTCAACAAAGCCGCCGTTGAACTGGTTTGAGTTAAACTAAATTCCAATTTAGAAATTTCTCGTTGCATATCCGGAGTAGTAGTATCAACTTTATTCTCTAAATTTTCCAACGCTTCCAATAACTCCAGCATGGATACGCGTAATCTATCCTGTCCGCTTAATTGTTCCGTAACGTTCGCTAAAATACGACTATTGTTCTGTTTTTCCATTTCCAAAATTTTTACGCGTTCTTCGTACGCTTTTTCTACGGCCGTCCTATTTTTCTGATTGTAAATTATTTTCATCTGTTTTTGCAACGTTCTAATTTGATATTTCAAATGTTTCTGCATTACGCGAACTTCGTCCAATCCGGATCTGTAATCGACTAACTGATTCAACAGATCGCGATAATGATGTTTCTGATGTCTTTGAAATTCGCGTTGTTCAATATCATCGTTGTAATCCGGTTGATTTCTCATTACTCGTGTAGCGACGCCCATTTCTAAAGGATCTTCCTGGGTTACGACCATTCTCTATAGCGAACATAAGAAAAAAAGAAAAATACTCGAATTTAATTTAAATGTAATCTAAACCTAATCAAAAAAAGGGAAAAAAGGGAAAATTCAACGAGTGTTGATTAACTTCGATAGAAAATAGAAAATGTCGGTTCGGCTTATACATAATATTTGAAAGGTAATTTCGAGATGAAAAATTCTTCACGCAACATACACACACGCAAAAATTTAATTCAACTATTTCCTTATAAGTTCGTAAAATAATCTTCTTTCTGACCGGAAAAATACGACTGTAATATTTCAAAATTACTACCCTTCTAGTCGAAAGTTTTTTTCTTTTCTGCTGTTATATCAGATACGCACACACACACACATATATATATATATAAAATATACGTATGTATTCTGCTGCTTTGTTGTAATACGAAACAAGGTGTATATAATATACAAAAGTTATTGCAGATTACTATGTAAAAGTTGTTTCCACGAGAATACGTCTTAACACATCGTATCACACTGACTAGTGAATATAGTAATTATTAATGAACCTTATATCGGTTAACGTAAATACCTTTTCATTTTTGACTAATAGATGAGATTGTACATTTGTTACGTTTAAAATTTATTACAAATCGAAGAAAATTAATCATAAGATAATTAATCATTATCATCGCGCGTTCTAAAATTTTGTGTAATATATATATATATATATATATAGACACTCGTATGTTTATATCTCTATCAATTTAATACCGGTAATAAGATAGTATTGCCGAGGAAAGCTGTAATCTTTATAACCACCTATTTTTAATATTTTCCTACTCGATGGAAGTTAGCCTGGATCCTAATGATTTGCAAACCTAGCAAGGATTTCTCCTAAACCTGCTTCATTCAGACCGATTTCTTCACTTCTAACAGCAGTTAAGCTTCTAGAAAAAAGTTACCTTATTCCATGCTAAGCGAAATAATTTCATTCAAAGTGATCGAAATTCAGCTTCCGAAAGAACCACTCAACGTTACACCAAATCCATAGGGTGGTTAATACTATAGAAGAAGAGATTGAACAAGGGCATTACGATGATGCAGTGTTCGTAAACTTCAAAAATATCTCACGAGGAGCTCTTATACAAGTTGAAACTCTTGTTACCGGGGCAGACTACTTCTTGCTTCAGCAATCGACAGTTTCATCGACAGTTTCAAGTAATAGTAGATATACTTCAGAGGTCTACTCAATTTCTGCTGGGTTTCTCATGGAAGTGTCATAGGACCTCTGTTATATAGCATTTATACAGCGGATGTCCCTAGACAACGAGTAGTTCAATTAGTTACGTTTGCCGATGATACGTTACACATATCTTCAGATATTGATGCTAACAAAACTTATAGAAAATGTTTACAAAATTTACGTACGGGTTAAAATACGGCGCGTGGAATTAAATTCTGAGAAATCAGCGCATGTTTCTTTTGCAAATAAACGAAAACGTTCACCGACTTCGTCGTTACAAGGTGAGCGAATACCTAAAACAGATGCGGTTAAATATCTGCGCGTCCACTTGGACGAAAAACTGACTTGGAGAACCCGTATAGAAGAAGAAGAAAAAAAAGAGATCGATCTAAAACTCGGAAAGATGTACTGGCTCCTATAATGATAAGTCTGAGTTATCGTTAGAGAACAGGATGCTCCTTTACAAAACTGTGTTAAGACCAGCTTTCGCATATGCCGCTCAATTCTGGGGATGTTAAAAGAAAACATCAACATACTGCAATGACTCCAGAATAAAACGTTACGTTTAATTTACCGGATGCCGTGAAATGTTAATAACGACGCGACACATAAATATCTCAAAATAGACACGGTTTGGGAAACGATCGGTGGTACACTGGTTACGAATTCACGTCTATCGGGTCACGAAAATGAATTGATTTCAGAATTCTTGCTGCAGTGATAAGAAGGCTGAAAAGCATGAAACCGGCGGACCTTACTCAAATAAATTAGTACTAAACTCATCATTGTATAAAAGTAATAGGAAGTACACAGGATGTGTAACTTCCACACATGCGAAAACATCGAACTCTCTTGTTAGACAGCGGTATTACAAGTTAGCAAAAAAAAAAATTAATAAAAAAAATTTTTATCTACGTACTCAGTCTTCTCCTGTACGGCAAATTTTTAAGTCGAAAACTGTGTTTATATTCGTCGACATGCATAATGTACTTTATACGATACACTATTTATACTTTTTATTCATTCTTACATACACATACACACAAACACAAACATATATATATATATATATATATATATATATATATATATATAATGTTTGTGTATCATCATAATTTTTTCTGAATATTCTATTCAGAATTTTGTCGATATACGGACCATATGTAGTTTTTTTTTAACACTAGTTCGATAAGCGTGCCGTATATAGTGCTACTGAGGCGTGATGCCCACGTGGGAAAATTATTAATCAAATTAAGAAGTTGGGATAATTTTTAGAAGCGTATATATATATATATATATATATATATATATATATATATATATATATATATATATGTATATATGTATACATATATATATATATTATATATATGTATATATGTATACACATACATATATATATAATATATATATGTATATGTGTAAGAATTTCAGTTTTGCAAACAGTTCAAATCGCATTATTGGTAGAAAATAAGTATATACGTAAATAACCGCGTGCATTTGCCCGTGTTTGAGATAACGTTTGTGTATGTGTGTGTGTGTGTGTAATGAATATTTATTAGTTCGCCCGTAATATGGGACAATTTTCGTACAAACAATCGTAGACCATTGTAAATTTTAATAAAATATAAAAATATGAATTTAGATACACAATTTATAAAAACCAACAAAATGAAAAATACCTTATTTATAAAATAATTTCATAATAAATGCGGTAAATAACACAATCTATATAAATACGTGTAAACATAGAAAAAATATGGAAAATAAAAATAATTAAGGAGACCTTTGTCTAATATAAAATTCGACGAATTTTATAATGCACTCCTTAGAACTAAATTCTTCATCACAATTTATCATTGAATTTAATCAATTATTTTTATAATATACTTCTTAGAAATTCGTCGACATTTATTTCATTTTTGTTAATTTTTATAAATTGTATATCTAAATTAGTATTTTTACATTTTAAATTTTTTATAGGTAGATCGCGTTGTGTACCATATTTACTATATGACTATTTTTCATTTTAATTTTTTTAAATTGTATATATAAATTTTTACATTTCTTATATATTGTATATATTTATATTTTTATACTTTTATTCTTTTAAGTTCACTCGATAATGGTTTAATAGCTGAAAAGCTTTGCGATTTCTATAAAACGTTTAGTGATTTTTTTTTTTACATGCACCTGTTTTTCTTTAAAACATTAAGCACGTTGACTGTTCGTGAAATTAATTAATGTGCGTAAAGGCATTTACTCCAATGAGTAACCTACTCTGGCATGATTGAAGCTTTTTTTTTTTTCTAATAAGGCGTCTTGGTGGATTATCTGGTAGAAATTTGTTGTTAAATATATCTCATTTTGTTAGATTCTTCAACAGTTTGTACATGCGGATCATTGTGTAATGTATCATTATTTACGTAGTACGGAGCATTATAATTCGAAGTGTCTTCGATTAGAATTTTTGCATTTTCCGGATGTTACTTTTCGCAGATGAACCCCATAGTTCTATGCCGTATGTCCACATCGGTGCTATTATTGCGTTGTAAATTAAGAGCCTATATTTTAGCGACATTTTAGAGTTTCTACCAATTAGGCAATAAAGTTTATTTAATCGAGTATTTAAAACATTTATAATATGGGGTGACCAGGTTAGCTTTTGGTCTAAGATTATGCCTAGGTATTTCACAGTCTGCTGCTGTTATATGACACTCCCTTTGAACTGTAATGCTGGCCAGATTTGTTTGTTTAATGTAACCATTTACCGAGAATTCGTAATTGAAATTTCGTTAGCTGTGAATTGTGATGCCAATCCAGGATTTGTATGTCGGGCGATGAGTGCTATATCATCTGCTTATGTCGATATGCTTGAATATCCACATGTTAGGATGTCAACTGTATATATTGAATGTAACACATAGCGATTTTAAACTATTTTCTTATTGTTTATTTTAATTAAAAAATCATTACATTTCGCACTTTTCAAAAGTAGTACTAGTTTAGTTTGACAATATGCGCAGCCTCCCGGGATTTTAATTCATATTAGCGATTTATATTATTCCAAACTATGTGGTAGGATATTTAGTTATTTGGATGATACCGTAATAACAGAATTATTATTTTTTTTTTCGAATAAACATTAGTATATCAACCAATCACTACTTACGAAATTATGCACCGGGGAAGTACTGAGAGATTATTATATTGTCGGTGGCACAAACTTCTATATTTCATTTAATATCTATAAATTTCTTCGTTTTTTTACATACTCGAGAGCTGTATGAAGTGGTTGTTAGATTCTGTTTTTCAGTTATGTTCTAGGTTTTCCATTGTAATCCTACGAAGTAAAACTATGGTACGCTCAGTATAATTCGCTAAAGCGCCAAAATTTACGAAGCATCATCGTCGAATAGAGCCGTCATATTTGGGAACGATATAACTTTTTTTGTTTTTGTTTTTTTTTCATGCCTAGAGTAAATTTATCTAAAAAAACTATAGACGTCGCAAATCCTTAATATAGTTACATCATCGGTAAGAGTTGTTTGAGTGATTTTTTTTTCCTGTCCGGTTTGTTACGTTTAATTATATTTTATCATGTCCGTATTTAGCTATAATTCTAGCCTTGTTGTTGCTACGGTAACATCATACACTGTGTACACCTCGTCGAGTCTTCAGTATGTGCCACATTGTATGGAGTTCTCCGCGGTGATTTTTCGAATCTTTTGCGAGGCCCCGCTTCATCATTTCTGATGATGCCGTTCGAGCACTGCCCCACCCGTATTCGGTTGATTGTTCTTCATATTGGCCATTTCTCTTTATATCCCGGCGCCAACGTTTCTTCCCCTGTTCTCACTAGTTGGCCGGGCTTCATCATTTCACACGTCTGTTCTTTTCCACGTTGTTACTTTAGTATAATGCGACACGTCAGAAATATACGTACAATAACAAATGGTTGCTGGTTTATTTAGAATCTAAATAACTGGACATTAACCGCATAACAGACATATATGAGATGAAGCTATGTAAACTTGAACGATATGATAATTCTGTTGCAGTTACGCTCGTGGACAACTGGAATTAGACGTTTACAAAGAAAAAATAATAATTTACTTAACTAGATGAATATAGAAATGAGATATAATATTATCGGCTGAGTAGAACTTGCAAAGATGCGGATTTTTACCTCAAGCGGGAGATGAATTTCATTCGAGATTATTTTTGCCCGTCTTTTTATACTCGTCACAGACTTACCAGCGTAGATAGTCTTCTAAGGATAGTTGCGAGATTGAAAGAAAAAAACGTGATTTCACGCTCAAAGTGACGAACGGGTTTATATAACCGGAACTATGAAAAGCTTGAAATTAAGATCAGAATCGAATTTGTTAGACGGGAAAGTATCCGTGTAAATTAAATAATAACCTTATAATTAATCAAAGAGAGCATTTTTTTTTATTTTTATTTTTCTTTATTTATTTTTATTTTTTTTGCGCTTTCGATACGCACGTTTACAGTTGCTTTTCGAAATATAAACTACTTTTAGAATATTGCATGTTGAAAAAAATCACATTAAATACACTGAGTGTATTCCTATGTCTAAGCGTTCGCATTACATCTAACTTCATTTATCTGCTCGAAGTCCATTTAAAGTTTTATAAATTCCTCACGGGTGTTCAAATTCGGCTGCTAGACCTTCTTCCGTTCCATCAGTTTGCATTCTCCGCTTATATAGTTTCTTTTTCGCGGGCTTTTTTTTGCAGTTGTTTTTTGAAGTGAAACTTTTATCGGCGCGTTATATATGCGGAGTGAGCAAGCCGAATTAACGGACGGACATATATATATATATAAACACATATTACATGTACACACACACACACACATATATATATGAATATAAAACCACGTTCTGTTGCATTACGTGTGTCAACGAAATAACAGATGGATCACACACACATATATATATATATCCCGTTCGTATATTCCGCACTACTAACACCTGTCCTTCAAACTAAGTTTTGTAGCTTTAGGCGCGTCGACTTGTACACATACATAAGCTTATTCACATACACACACTACACTCACACACGCACACATATATATATATGTGTGTGTGTTTAAATATACACCCGCTTAAAAATGTAAAAAAAAAAAAAATTGTATCGAATTTAGTTATTAAGTTTTACTTTTGATGATTTTTTTCCTAAAGCATTTTAAAAAACTTTTGCAAGATTTTAGTCGTCATTCCGTAGGTATTTGGTCGCATATTGAATATCGGTTTTCATCGATTTCTCGTGTTCTTTCTAATTCTACAGCAATTTCAAGTAGTATATTCGGTGAAACTTTTCTTGTTAATTCATATATTTCATCAATTTTTGTACATCCGAAACACTCTGTAATCAGCTTTCAAATTTAATTCACAGCTCACATGCTTTATACGCTCCGATTATTCTGCAACAGAGAAAGAAATGGCCAATGTAAACATACATAAACTGTGTGGATCTGGAATTGCTTGTATATCCACAAAGTTTCTTAATTATACCATCTCTACCATACGGATCTTATGTTTTGCCTTCCCGCATAATTTGAAAAGTTTTTTTTTCGCTTTACTATTTCTCAGATAGAAAGTGACTTGTGTTACGTTTGTGTTGAGCTTCAAACTGTTATTAGCATAGTATACCGACGATATATCGCTAGTAAGTAAAATGGTCTTTCCGCTCGTTCAAAAGTTTTTTCTCACGTTATAATGGGTAAGTCGTCTGCGTACGGTTAAAATTGATACCGGATCCAAATTTTGCGTTAATTAGCCGCGATTTTATGTAATTGACCGGCGAATTTTTTCGAAAACGTTTTTTTTCCTTTTTTTTTTTTTTTTTTACGAGTAAATTACTCGATGTACACATAATCATTAATTGTAATACTTACAACTAGATTCCGTTAATAATGTTAGTCTGAATGAGAAATTCTGTGAGAATTTCTAGGTTGCAGACGTCCGGGATAGCTGAGCTTACCTTCCTAGTACGATATTGAGTGTGTTTTTGGCAAGCCTTGAATATATGATGGACGGTTGATAGTGCTTTGCATTCATCGCAGACAGGTGGTGGCTGATTACCAAGCCGGTACGTCAAGATAGGCTCTATTTACCGCTGTTTTCAATGTAGGTAGACGGATTTAGTAAACGAGTTTTGGTCATACTGTCAGGTCTTTTAAAATACTAGGTCGACTATGAAAGGATCGACTCCATTGTGTTCTGGCTTGAATCTTGAGCATACTTCGCACCTATATGTCTTGGTAGTCGAGTTTGCGACGGCCAACGAGCCGCCGCCCGATGTACGACATCGTGTGGTGAAATATTTCGATGGCTAGGAACTCAAGAAAAGTTCATCTTTGTGTACAGTTTATATAGTTACAGTATCGAGAACAGTATATGATCAACAACTGCTACTTCGGAGTTTATGTCTCTATGCGTTTTAACGCAGACGTGGAATTTGTTCCGTGAGAGATCAGCGATTTGGAGTATACATTGAAGAATGGCCACTAGCACAGCCGAAAGAACTGACAACATTATCGGATGATTGAAAGACTGAGTTTTGTTTTGAATGTAATACGCTCCACCTACGCGAGACGATGTTTTCGAAGCATGTGCGTAGCGTGTAAACGATTGAGGTATCCGGAGCAACATACGTTGTAATGTTGTGTGTATCACATAGTTGGGTTCGAATTTAAAATCAGCTGTAGCAAAATCCCAGCAAATCGCTGGCTATGCGGTGAAGATTGAAATACATTTTCGAACGCCGTCCACTTTATTCGGACTTTATTTTTGTTGATCTTTTCATTTAATTTACTCTGCAACAGTTTCTTCGTTTTTTAGATTGCATTTGAAACACGATATCCAAATAGTTGTGGTAAATGAAATGAACATTTTACTACAGAAGACGAAAATAACTTGCTCAGAAAACATAATCGCGAGTAGCAATAACTATGCAGATATAAAGTACACGAATAAATACATACACACACACACACCCATTCATGCATATATATATAATAAAAAGTTAGGAAAATTTGTAGCATCTGGTATAGATAGTGTTGTAAACAACGTTAAAAACCGTTCTCTATTTCTAATTGAGCGTACGTTTAGGTTTCTCTATTTATACTGGACAAGTTTTAGAGCAGCTGGTTTTCATATAGACCGGAAAGATCACAATTACTACGAATGCCTCTTTTAAAGGACGATATAGTAAAAAAAAATCTAAAAACAGTATTAATATGTTATTAGTATATATATATATATATACCTCACCTTATAAACAGCACCTTTGCGTGTCCGAAAATGTTTCTTCAACTTGCTCCAATCAGATACCACAGTTTGCAGCTGTTCAACAGAATAATATGTACGTACTTATTAGTGTAACATATAAATATTAGTGTATATATATATATATACATGTGTATATGCATATTATTTGTATTCATCTACTCTTGAATATATTACTTTACTACAGAATTAAAAAAACCTACCGGAAAATAAATATAAATTGTGCCACTTTGATAGAAGCAATGTGTTTAATGCGCTTAGAATAATAATATGTAAGACAAGAGATTATAGAAAAACAGCACCTGCCTTGTAATGTAAATAATTTTTTAAAAATTCTATTCATTTGTACGAATAAAGATGTTATTATTATCATTTCTATTATTATTGAAAAACTGGAATTACTTATAAATAAATATAACTTTGATCGTCGGTGAACTAGACTACTATTTCAGATAATCAAAGAATATCCTTCTGAAACTCTTTACCAGGCCACTCTCTCTTTCTCTCTCTCTCTCTCTCTCTCTCTCTCTGAAATGGTGAACTGTTAACGCTTGACTAGATTAACATGGTTGCTATTCTACCTTTACATATTATAACATTCATTCTACTTCGGCAAAGTACAATATTAATAAACAACTCGTATTTCACTAAGCAAACCACGCGTCAACTTCGATAAAACTGGCAACATTTTAATACGCATTGTACCGAAAGCGTTATTTCTACGTAATTTTTATTAAGAATTATAACGTATCGAGTTTTATTCGCGTAACTTAACCCTTTCAGTTACGATGTCCACTATACGGTACATGAAATTTTAATACTAACACGATCGTATATTTTCTAGTTGACCATGAAATGTCTCAATTCGAATAATATTTATACAAAATACATTGAAAATCGTCTAATGTCATCTAAGAGGCAGCGTTGAATTATAAAATTACGATTTTTTTTTGTTATCACGCGTGACTGAAACGGTTAATACATTACGTGTAGCGATGGACGATTCGAGAACATAATTCGAATAGTATTCGATTTTTAATCGTTTTCCTCGAGAGATAGGCGATTCTCGAAAATTATCCATCCGACGATATCGGAATTGTTCGTTATCGAATGATTTATTTCGAATATGTTATTTTCGAATGTTAGATCTCACTAACTTATGTTTGTGCCCCCAACAAAGCATATTGATTAAATAAAAAGAACATAAATACAATTATTGTTTCGGCGTAATTTTAAACCGGTTATTTTGTTTATTACTAAATTTCACTGTACAAGAGATTAGTATAGGATTAGTAGTATTTTATTCAGATAATTTGGAAGGAAATTATTTAGTTCGCATATTATAAAGCGTTTAAAATTATAAATTAAAGACGTTTTGTGAATCTATATTTACGTCGAAATTTGTATACATTCTAAGGATAAACGAGAAAACAAGGTAGTAGGAAGTTTAAATAATCACCAGATTAAGCAAAACGAGTTAATAGGAAAAATTTAGTAGTAATGCGTATATTTACAGATTGTAAAGTTATATAAAAAATTAACAATTATTTATATCATACAAAGCTTACACTAATATATATATACGTATTGTAAAAATGTTGCAACATAATGTTTCTTTCTTCATTCTTATTATAAAATTCTTAAACGCCAGATTTTTTAGCACCGGGCCTTATTTTTTTAATGATACACTAAAATTAACAAATGCGAGAAAATACCGTTATTAAATTTTTAAAATACTAACATACATATAAACTGCCGAATAAACAAAATTAAACAGCTTAACTTTATCACTATGTTGTATTTTATACGGATATGATATTTTTAATGCGTCAAAACCCACCGCCCTTCTTAAGTACAGTACTAAATTACAAAAAAAAAAAAAAAATGAAAATATATAGTATATATACACAGAAATCAAATATATTAATTTGCATTACGCTTCAATTTTTTTTTTCCAAGGAATAATAAACTCGCGAATACGAATCATTCGATTTTAAAAACGACTCATTCCAGCTTCGCGGTTAGTTCTCGGTTCTCGGATAAAGTATTCGATTCTTAAAAGTATTCGAATACTACGTTCTCGATTTTTAGAAGTACCTGTCCATCTCTAATTACGTGTACGTTCGTTTAAAATCGAATTCTCGGAGAAAGTTAGCGATCATCCGCTTCACTTGATCTTTATTCGTAACTTTTCGATATATTTCAACTGTATCTATAGTTTGAACCATTTTTTTATCTAACCGCATTATTCTAAGCCGACCACGCCTGCCATTACTATTTATTTTACCGCGTATTATAAATCAGTTGAAGCCATTCGTACTATTCCGCTTTATATTCTCAAAATATCCTAGTTTCCTTATTTACACTGAATTAACGATTTTTATTTTAATTTTAATTTTATTTTATTTATTTTTTGTCGTAGAACTGCGGAATTAATTATTTTAGACGTTTGAGGAATTTTTAATATCATGCGGTATTACGTCCATATTATTATACAGATGTCCGACGTTAATACATATTACCCTAATTATCAATAATTAATGGTAAAACTAACTCGCGGAAGCTAAAAAACAAAAATTTGAAATCTGATATACAGTACAATATTTTTAAAACTATTGGTCAAATTAACTTACATTATAACGGTTTGAATATTTAATACGAGTACGTGTAACGTTAAATACTCGTCGCTATATTAAATGTTTATTTATTTTCAACTATCGACTGAAATCTAATCTTTCGTAATTCCTTACTTCATTATTATCAACGGCTCACTCTGTAAACTTTACTAATACTAACTGACGTAACAATAACATTAGTTAATTTATAAAATGCGAATTACATATAACATTTCTTCCGGAGTAATTAAGCTTTAGTCAAGAATTTTCTAAAAAATCGCAACAAAAACATGTGCATACCGTAATAAAATATATGCCAGTTTACCGTTACGTATTTTAATCGTGTAGAGATACATTTTTTTTTCGGAGGACGGGCCATTTGAAAAAATATATTTTTAAGCGGGCTGAAGGATCAGATGTTTGGTAGTGGTATAGTTCTTTTTTAAATCGAATATTTTAAAATAATAATAATTAATATAATAAAAATTAGAGGTGTTATAATAATATCAGAGATAAAAAAAAAAAAAAAATGTAACAATTCTGATAGAAATGAATATCATCTGTAAATTTGTAAAGAAAGAACTTATAAGAAGATAATTTATTTTATTCAAATAAAAACCATTGAAATTTAATGCGATTTTTATTTTAAATCTGATTAAAATATTTGACAAAATTTTCATCCGTCAATCTCGTTCTATATTTTGATTTTATGAAATTCATTCTTGAAAAAGTTTCTTCGCATAAATAAGTGCTTGAAAAAATGCAAATCGTTGATTTTGCAAAATTTCTTAAATTAGGAAATTTATTTTCTGGTAGATCTGAATAGAAAGAAACTAAATTATTTTCATTCAAATTATTTTTATACGCATTTTGTTCGTTTGTAAATCAATTAACTCTAGTTGTAATCCTCTGGGCTTTTTAAATTTTCAAATTTAATAGGATATTCAAATATTATTAATATATCTTTTTTCTATAAAAATCTTGAAAACCATAACGAAAATTTTCATCTAATAATTTTAGTGAATCAGTATAAATATTATTTGAAGAATACTGTTCGCAATTGTAATTTACAGCCTTCCTAATTTTCACTTCACCTTTAAAAATTATATTGGGGCCGTACAGGAACATGCAAAGGGCGGCACGACCCCTAGAAGTCACCATTTGCATTTAGATAATTACCAAAAAAAAAAAAAAAAGACGAGTAAAATTTACATTTCCGAATTTTTATGGCGTGTATACTCAGGTTCTGAGCGCAACATTTCGAAATTCTTAATTTCCGTACAGATCATCGGATGAGCTAATGACGATTTTTCAATGTGTACTCCAAATCACTGATCTCCCACGGAACGAATATGTAATTTGTTAACATTCCATGTCTGCATTTACATAGAGGCCATCAACTCCGAAGTAATCATATACTGTTCTCGATATTGGAACTATATAAACGGAGCACAAAGGTCATGCTTGGATTCCTAGCCATCGTGATATTTCAAGTCCAGAGCATACTACGATCATCATGGAGTCGATGCTATTCAACCTAGTAATTTGGGATGTATAAAGAAGAAGATCTGACAGTACGGCCAAAACTCATTGGCAAAATCTGTCTACCTAGATTGGAAACATACCCTAATCACGCACTCGCACCTGTTTGGTAACCGGCCACCACCTGTATGCGATAAATTCAAAGCACCATTAACCTTCCATCACATACTCACGGCTTGCCAAAAATACGCTCAATATTCTACTTATATGTATTACAATTTTAATGATTATATATACATCGAGTAATAGTCACGCGGCATTAAATACTCATTAAGAAAAAAAAAATTAATTACTTAATAAATTACAAATATGGAAAAAATTTCACCCAAATTGTTCGATCCGTTTACCGATATATATATATACATTTAGAGATGGGCATGATCGGATGAATCAAATGATTAATTCGATTTTTCAGAAAAAGTTATTAATTCGATTTTTTAAATCTAAATCCGACTAATTATTCGGTTTCTTTTTTCTTTATAGGCTTTCTACCGGAGGAACATACGCGACATAGGTCGGCTAAACGTGAAAAATACGAATAAATTGATTATTAAACTTAATTCTGACTGTTCTAAATATTAAAGCGAATAATAAACCAATAAACAATATTCTAACATAAGAGAACGCTCGAAAAAATTACGAAGTGGGTTACATAAAAGAAAAAAACGTGGATAAAATATTATTTTTAAATAATTGAAAATAATTTTATAATTAGTATTTCATTTCATGAATATTGTAAATAATTATCCATTATTTAATCCATCTCCAGTTGTCTGAAACTGTTCTCGTATGCTATCCCATTATTTTTTTGTTCGACAATAGTTATCAATATATTACGCATAAGTGCTAATCGAGTGTTCCCATTTTACAATGATAAGAAATACTTTCCAGATTTTTCATGGAGTTCTTTCTAATCTCCAAATACGAACAATTTGTTGTTTTTTTCTTAATATTTGCTAATTTATAACTAGCCAATCTAATAAACGACGTCGTAAAGTATATATATATATATATATATATATATATATATATATATATATATATATATATATAATCACACGTAGAGGAGTATCACACCCTCTCAAAAAGATTACAGAATTAAGTTTCTCATTTTAGTTTGCTTGAGTCTTGATGACCGATTCTAAGTGTGAAAGTTGCACTACCAGCTGATTAGTTTTGTACCCTCATTGACATTATTGTGCGAGTCTCCGGATAATTTTGTCCACCGAATCGGGTTTCAAATCCCGACGTACGACTTCGTAAATTCGGCGCAGTGCTTTGAATATCTTTGCGCAACCCCACAGTTGCGCTGTGTAGGACCATGTGAACGTTGTACAGATTTATATATTAACATACGATTCTGCATGACATTTTGAAGTGGTAATCAAATAGCTAGTAAAGTTGTTTCATTCGGATGTTGAGTTCAGTTCTTTACCTTTGGATATGCGACCTCTCTGTCAGTCGTTGATCTAGGTAAACTCCTACATATTTCACTTCATTACTCCCTAGAATCACTTTATCGTCGATTAACACCCGTTTTCTGTGTGGTTTGCTGTTAGAGAACGTGATGTACTTATCTGAGTTAATAGTAAGTTTCACTGTTGCATCCACTGATGAACCTGATCTACACTATTCTGCAATTTTGTAATGTAAGCATTTTTATTTCATGCATCATCTGCAAACGTTGTTACCTGAGCAGAAATTTGCAGTGATTGTATAGTACGGGTCCTAGGTACAGTCCTGTGAAGCTCCATCTATAATTGGGTTGGGTGTACATCTGATAGATTGTCCTTACGTTTGACCGTTGCTTAGGTATAATCGCATTAACAAAGGCTAAAGATGTAGAAACAAGTTCCTAAATTTTCGTGAAGATCGCGCCACTAGTTTCGATTTGACAGCACCAGACCCAGACCTTATGGGACGCAATGTATATTTTATATATATATATATATATCTATATATATATATATATATATATATATATATAGTCATTAGTGATTCCACCCAGAGCTGTAATAAATGGATGATACGTCTTCATAAATATTTATACTACAGCCTGATGTGTAATTAAATATGATCATGTATACCCAATTGTTCTGTTAAGCAGGCATCTGAGATTAGTTAAGAAGAAGGATTACTTTATTTGCAATGATTGATACACTCTATAATAACAGCAGCTAAAAAATAGGTGATTTTCATCGGCGATTTGGTCTCCATCACAAGGATGGGTACAGAATGACGAAGAGGCTAATTGTGTATGTGAATAGAACGCATGGAATGTTGTCGATGTTAAGCCTTAGGCGATGTATAATGCGAATAAACGAAATCATGTTTTCTATGTTGACAGAAAGATTGAAAAACAGAGGAATTACTAGAATCGAAGGTTGAATATTTCTGAATTGTTTGGCTGAATAACGATATTTCCAAGCGCGGTTCAGAAATTCTTTATGCGAAAATTTAATCTCAGATAAAATGTCCCTAATCGGTGCATCGAAGTAGAATGAGCCATTCTCGCGGGCGCTTCTAGCAAGATCGTCTACGATGTCATTCCACTGGATACCTGAGTGGCTGAGAATTCAGACGCGCTTCAAAGATCGATCGTAAATATTTTTTAGGATATCGTAGATTGATGGAAAACAGCGGCTATTAAATTAGGAATTTGAAATAGCTTTGATAGCGCTACGTGAATTCGTGAAAATTACTACATTATTTCGAATTTTATTTGCAGAAGCGTAAAAGCGAAACGCTCTGATAATAGCAAGGCATTCAGCTGTAAATATTGAAGAAAATTTAGACAGTTTTTTAGCAAGGTCCAAGGAAGGAATAATAAACGCGGAACCAACTCTATCAGGAGACTTAGAGCCATCAGTATAAATATGTGTATAATCTTGCCAATGCACCTGAAGAAGCCTATTAAAATGACTGATTTGTGTGCAGTCATTAACAGTATCGAAGTCTACAGATATGTGTAAATAATTGTTTCGTGCAGGTTTTGGTTTTTCCCGTATTTTATTTTGCCTTAAGCTTCTTTATTATATCTTTATTTCAATCGCGATAGGCGGGAAGAGTAGTATTTTATTTCGGTACGTGTAGATTTTAATTTCTGTTTCTTATTGTAAATGTCAAAATACACTTTATTTATATATGTATATACATATATATCTTCATCATATTTTGAACAATCCTAAGATTGGTTTGTCACTGATTTCCATCTCTGTACATTCTGCGCCATCCGTTTCAGTTCTTTATACGATGACGCCGTTACACCTTCGCTTATCTGTGAAATGTAATCTGTTCGCCGCATTCCAATCACGTTTTTTCCCGGGGATACATCCCTTCTATTTTAGCCCTTCGTGTCGCCTATCATTTGGGTTCTTCTTTTTAATTTTTAACAACGTCGGTTTTTTATCGATTCTTCTCAATACTTCCTCGTTTATCTGCCCCTTTTTTAATATTTAGTAATCTTCTGTAACATCAGAATTCTCTAATGCCATCAGTATTCGCTTCCCATCTTTCGTCATTATCCAAGTTTCGCACCCACACAGGACAAATTCTGAACACGTATACTTGCATCAGTCTTTTCCTAACGGCTAGATCTATGTTTCTCGATGTCAATAAATTTTTCTTATTATAAAACGCTGCTTTAGCGTGGGCAATTCTGCTCTTTATATGCGTTTTACTACCATCACCTATTACGCTTCCCATATAACAAAATTCGTTTATTTGTTCTGCTTTTTCTCCCTTAATATCGATATTAAATTGATTACTTATATTATTATATTTATTGCATACTAATATTTTCGTCCTCATTTTGTTTATTTTCATATTATATTCCTGCAGCATGTTTTCCATTACGTTTAAACTTTTATTCAGTTTTTTTTTTTCTGATTCAGCTAATACAGCGACATCATCGGCAAATCTAAGCATACTACCATTTTCCGCATGTACTGTGGTATTCCTTGAACTTTTTCTTTAGTTCTTTTCATCGGTTCTTCTATGTAAATATTGAATAACATGGGTGACAATACACATCCTTGTCTCACACCTTTTCCAACTTTCGCTTCTCTTTCTTCATTTATATATATATATATATATATATATATATATATATATATATTTACGTACATACTACTACCAGCTGTTGTCGTTATTATTCATTATCTTGTTATCGTTACATGAGAGTAACAGTGATCGCATCTAACACAATAACCGATCTATACACACGCAGAGTACAATCAGACTTTTGCGTTATAAATCTCTCAGTCAAATTTGTAGCAGGCATAAGTTAACCCATTAAAACATACATCCTATCATCCTTCACTAACGATATCATGTTTCGCGAAATTTTTGATCTATTATTACAAATCGAAATTAAGTTACAACGGCCATATATTAAAAATACACACGCAGAGTACAATCAGACTTTTGCGTTATAAATCTCTCAGTCAAATTTGTAGCAGGCATAAGTTAACCCATTAAAACATACATCCTATCAGCCTTCACTAACGATATCATGTTTCGCAAAATTTTTGATCTATTATTACAAATCGAAATTAAGTTACAACGGCCATATATTAAAATTGTTCGTGGCGTCGTCAGGATGGTGCAAAAGTAAATTACCGGTTGATAATTTTTAGGTATTAGACCGAACGCAACGAATTAGTAAAACTTCTTCATTTATAACACGGTTAATCTGAAACTCTTAATTCCAACCTGTACTACATACCCGATATATATATATATATATATATATATATTTATATATATATATATATATATATATATATATATATATATATATATATGTATCTGTTAACCGCTCGGTATAGAGCGCAATCTGTTAACCGAAGTCATCTGGCATATAAAAAAAATCAGATAAAACCGATGTTTAGGCCGCCGAACATATGGTTGACGCCTGACTTCCTGCAGATCATCATTCTTATTTGTTTATTGTTTCAAGGCAAACTGATGATTCCCGAACGCAATAATTATTTATTACAGAGCAAAATCAAAAAAGGAGGAACGCAAAATGAGGACTAAAATTGAGCGGAGGTCTTTGTTGTTGATGGGGGAGTTGAAAATTAACATTTAACGTTGATATTTTGTTTAAGCGAGTATTTTAAAGGTCAGAGATGAAACCGATTTTTAACCGGAACGCGGTAATTATTTATTACGCACTTGAAAAGACGGACAAGAGTATAATGATGACTAAAATTTAACGGAAAACTATTCTATCTTCCTGACGAGGTGGTGCGTGTAATTAAATGATTTTTTTAAAATTTTATTTCACGTTGTATCCACAATTGCATGCCGCAGCCAACGGTGATGAATAGAAGATGTAAGAAACATAAAAAATAGTTAAAGGAGAAACGGAAAATGAAAAAGTGTACGCGACTAACATCTGCAGTGAGATAAGCTAATTCGAGGATGAGGTTAACAAAAAAGGAACGACAAATTTATCGCATTTAATTTAGGTTGATATATAAGTAGCGCTGTTTGGCAAAATTAGCTATTTCTTCAAGCAATCGGCGATGCATCGCGATACCACTTTCGTTTCTGGAATCACTTGCGAGAGTTATCCGATAGACTAAGCGTGTATGCATTCGATCGATATTTGAATTTGAGGTACTAAACTGGAAGCTTATCAAATAAAATTTTGATACTTCCGTAAGGTAAACATCGTTGACATACGATATTTATGGTTCGGAATGAAGCGTCAAGTTTCGAGAGACGAAAATAACAAAAAAACCTTCAACACTATTACTATAATAATAATAATATTAATAATAATCTAACAAATCAAATCGAATCAAATTTATTTCAATTTTGTTCTTTTTTTTTACCTGAGAATGAGGTGCACATTTTCAGGGTGGTGACCCGATTTTTAATATCAGAATGCGATGAAACTAAAAAAGTTTGACGTAAGACTGTTTCACCGAGGGATATTAGGATCTAAAAATTTCGCTAAATTCGATTAACCGAAAACGAATAAATTTCACGTTTTAAGCAACGTACTTTTACACGCGAATTAGTCGAATAAGATATGAGCATAGTCGAATAATATCGACTGCAATTTAAAAAGGAACAACTCAAAACAAAAAACAAAAACCAAAAAAAAAACCTTAAATATTATTACTATAATTAATAATAATCAAATCAAATTTATTTCGGTTTCAATATAATACACCGGTATATTTCAAAAAGTGAAATGGTCAAATAATCGTCGAGAAAATAATTAAAGTAATAATAATAATGAGAATAATAATTCATAATAATTAATAATAATAATTAATAATAATAATTAATAATAGTAACAATAACAATAATAATATTAGTAACAAAATCATATCAAACCAAATTTATTTCAGTTTCAATTAAAATACAACAGTCAACAGTACATTTTAAAAACTGACATCGATAAATAATCGTCGGGAAAATAATTAAAGTAATCATAATAATCATAATAATAACAATAATAATGACATAACAGTTAAATGATATCCAACATATTACATCTTTAATTATGTATATGAAAATAAAATAAAAGTAAATAATAATAACGAAATAAATTAATTATAATTATTATTAAAAAAAAATCAATTGAAAATTAGTTAAATCACTAATATTTATTTTCTTAAAGAAAACACAAAGCTTTTCGGCATTTACGCCATTATGAAGTGAAACATTTTAAAAGATCATAATTTTAAAAATATAAATTAAATATAATTACTTAAAAATATGCGATGGTGATTGTGAAAATATTGCTGTCTGCTTCAATGCCGAAAAGCTTTGTGTTTTCTTTAAGAAAATAAATATTAGTGATTTAACTAATTTTCAATTGATTTTTTATTAAAAAATCACTACATTCCACATTATAAAAAATTAAAATAATTATTATCGTCAATATTTATGGTGGTCTATACGTTAGATTAAATTATATGCTAAATTTCGTGAAAGATGATACAAAAATAAATTCAAACGAAAATACATACATACATACATACATACATATATAGAAAAGTATATATATATATACATATATGTGAGTGTATAAATATAATTATATATATATAACAAAACAAAATAAAATCAAAGTTAATCACTAAATATATAAATGTTACTTAGCGACTAATTATACACAAGCTATTTTTTATATACAATATGAACTCGGTGAAAAAAAGTAGTCAACTTTTAAAATTTTCAACATACATATTTCAATCCGTTTATGCTAAACATTATATATATACATACGTACATACATACATACACACACACAATATATATGTATATATATATATATATATGTATATATATATATATATATATATATATATATATATATATATATATACACACATAATGGACATCCTTCTGAGAGTCGACGAATTGCGGTTTAATAATAAGGGCCTATTTGTCCATAATGTATAAAATAAAATTTTCGAGTTTTTTAATTTTTTATTTTATTTTATTTAAACAGTCTTAAATTTTTTAACCTTTCATTTTGAAGTACATTTTTTTAAATATATTTAAATGAAATATTTCGTCGAAATTTTAAGATAATCGACAAATGACGCACGAACTTATCTTACTTTTTATTTCATATAAAGCACCAACCTTAAGCACGTGATTTCATATAAAAATGACATATATATATATATATACACTTTTACATATGTGTATGTATTTTCGTTTTAATTTATTTTTGTAACATCTTTCACAGAATTAAGCATATAGCTTGGATAATAATAACATTAACAATTATAATTGAATCCGGCTAATGCGCATTATTTAAGATAACAGACAAATCACGCACGATATTATAATCTAATGAATTTTACTTTTTAATTCATACGAGGCAACCAGCGATACATACATACATATATATATAAATGTATATACACACACTACATAAAAATAAATCATCATCATCAATGTATCAGTTCGTAGTCTGGTTCGCACTGTGTACCAATCGTTCACATCCCATCTTGTCGCAAGTTTTCTTCTTTAATTCCGGATAAGTCTTTATTCCACTTTCTTTTAGCACTATATCCACGAATAGTGTTCGCGGTTTTCCACCTACATTTTTCGCCTATTATCTTGCCTTCAATAACAACTTTCAGGATATTTTGATTCTGGCGTAATTGACTTAGCCACTTAAGTCGCTCTTGCGGATCTTTTTTCAATTAATCTTTCTAGCTCATCTATTTTTTGTTAATTTTCTCTACCCAACTAATATGCTATCAAGCGCGTTATGACATTGATGGTAACGAGAACATATTGCCGCACGACAAAATCAGCTGGAAAAAATGGAAATCCCTAAATCGATTACGAACAAGATGTTTAATAAATGGGAACTAGGTATTGATTCAAGATGCGAATGCGGACAAGAACAACACCACCGACGCTTGTTCAGATGCCCATTACCCGGTGGTGAAATAACAATTGACAGTTTGTGGGCTTCACCGCTAACTGACGAAACGATGAAGCTGATTGAATTTTCCGAAGGGAAAATATAAAGCGTTAAAGATACGATAAGACCCAACTAATTTTCTTTAAACGCCGCCAACACCACATTGCAAAACAAATTATGCAACAAAGATATTAAAAATTAACTTTTATTGTACAATGCGATACTTAAACCAAGGCTATATGGCTGCGAACTATGGGGATGTTCCTCTAAGAGCAACATTCAAAAAATACAGCGGTACCAGAATAAGATACTACGAAGGATAGCTAACGCTCCATGGTATGTCATTAAGTACACATTAAAGATCTTCAGATACAATATGTGGAACAAGTAATCCAACGAGCTGCTCGCGATTACCTGGCGAGATTGGAAACTCACGAAAATCCGCTGGCAATAAATTGTTTGTAAGTTCAATCGGCGATTAGAAGGCTGAAGAGAAAACGTATTACCGACTTCAGATAATGTTTTCGGGCTGCCATCGTTCATAACTTGGGAGTTCTGTCTCTGGACCAACTCCTTCTAAAAAAATGTGTTTTTTCCACATTCATTACATCTGGTAGATGACGGGTTAGACACACGTCAGTTCTAGATTAGAAGAAGATAAAAAATAAAAAATAAAAAGTAGACACCGATTTTTTTTACGATTATATTAACATTAAACTGATATAAATTCTGCCTACGAATAATGAAAACAATAACCGCGACATTTGCAGATGATACTGTTATACTTTCACTTAGTGATAGACTGAAGCCACGGGAAAACTTCAACGCGCGTTCAATCGTTTCAAAAAATGGACAACCGATTGGAAAATAAAGTTAAACGAAACTAAATCTATCCAACTTATGCTTCGCGCAAAGTTTATGTATTTACCTGGACGATCTACCAGTTTCTCAAACTGAATCTGCTAGATATCTAGAAATGCAATTAGATAAACGATTAACTTGGAAAATTCACATTAGAGCGAAAAATTAAAGAAAAAATCAAAACAGCAAGACTAAACGTTTACTATACCTGCAAATAATAAAACCGATTTGGACGTATGGCATTCAACTTTGGGGATATGCCAAATTCACGTAACGAAAATATTCACCGCGATCTGCAGATACAATTTGTTGATAATGTCATCAAGGAATTTGCAAAAAAACACTAGAAACGACCATTAGATCGTGTCAATGCAGAAGTAACTAAACTTCTAGATACCGAATTAATCCGGCGCCTTAAATAAACATGAAGATTTAATTTGTAAATAATATTTTTTAAGGAAGGTTTCAGCCGATGGGCTAAATTCCAAATCTTCGTTATTATTATTTTTATTTTATTTTTTCGTAGCCTTGCAAGATAAGTTTTATGTTAGACGATAAACTTATTATTAATATATTTACTTATTTAACGTTAAGTTAAAATTGTAACAATAATAATAATAAATTTACGTGCCGTAAACAATGACTTAGGCCAGAGGCACGGAAAATTATATTTATTTATAACATCGAGAATATTTTATATGTTGTTGTATGTATGAGATGACATTTGTTACGGATTGAGCATCGTCGCGTAGCAAGCTTGACAGGGATGTCGGTTAATTCAACGCTGATCTGAAATGAGCGTGTTGAGTACAGTCTAGGAGTATATGTTGAACTGTGATGGTTGGTCTCACACTATCGACATACCGGAGCTGTTGTTTTTTGTATTAAGTGGATGAGGATAACATTTGTATGTTTCGATCGATATCGGCTGATGACTACATCGTTTCTTCGTCGGTTAGAACGAATCTACCACGGCTGATTTAATTAGACGTAGTTGATTTGATGATGGGTATTGATCCATCAGTTGTTCCATAGGTTTGTAAAAGTAAGCCGTAGGTGTCGGGTAAAGTCTGCTGGTGGTACTGGTATATTCCACAGTGCTGCTTCCTTGACTACTTTGTCTTCCAGGTTGTTTCCAGTAATTTCAGAATGGGCTGGAACCTGTAGGATGGTTGTTTTCCGATGTGGTGCTAATGTTTTCATAATTTCTTTCGCGAGCGGATGTTGATCGTGGCTGTACACATCGAATATTTAACTTCTTAGTATGATATTTAGTCTGCGCATAACAATTTAATTTACCGTCCAATTGTATACCTACAGATTCAATTTCGGATACTCTCCTCGCATTGTTATTAAAATGTTAACGTTCGATAACAATAATAATAACAGTAAAAATAATGTAATAATAATTACTATGAAGTATATCAATGATAATATCTGAATTTAAGAAAAAACAATTATGTACTGGGAAAAAACAAATTAGAAAAAAAAAATATAAACTTCATATTAGAGACGCTGAAAAAGAGGGAAAAAAACCCGAGCCAGGAAGTGGTAGAGAATTTTTTCTAATGCTAAGTAAATTAGCGCGTATTTTTATTATTATATTTGCTCGTTGAATATTTGCATAAATATTAAATAAATTATATAAATGCATCTCTGTTTGTTCGTAATACCGGACGTTCTACGAAGCGGCCATGCCATGTGTGAGGTCTGCTGTCTTCACCCCCCTGGTTTATCCGAATTATTCATTATCACTATTATTATTATCTCGTAATTATTGTTTTTACTTTCACGGATTAAAAAAGAGGGAAATAGACGAAAAATGAACGCGCTTTCTTCTAGGTTTTTATTACTTCCGCTAATATATATATATATATATATATATATATATATATATATATATATATATATATATATATATATATATATATATGTATATATATATATATATATATGTATATATATAAATAAAATGCATTGTGTATATGTGCGGTGTGTGTATGTACGTGCGGATCACTTAAACGGGCACAATGACTGAAATATACGTAATGATAAATCAGAGAACATTCAAAAGAAAAAAATAAATATGTATATAATATATGTTATAAATATATACGTGTATTTAGATGTTTAAGAAAATACACGTAAAATAACCAAATACGTCTCTGGGATGTGTGGAATCTTCTCACGTTATTGGGGCGTTCCCGTCTATTCTGTCCATTCAGGGATTTCCCACGTGAAGAGACGCAGGCAATAAGGATGTGTTAAGCGTGTGATAAGCGAACAAAACGCCAAACGATCGGAAACGTAGACGAGGGACGAGGTCGTGAAATGTTCGAGCCGTTTATCATTTACGCGCGCTTATATTACTCGTACGAAACGACCAAAACTAGAAACAGACAGGCGACATTAGAATAATTCCAGAGAATTGCCCGTAGTCTGCACGCTGTAACTATCCCGCTATAATAATTTAATAATTGCCCATTTCCAAATTTCACATACAAACTCACACAACATAATCTGGTAAAGCACGACTTTGGAAGTATTTCCCTTATCCATTGTCTTTGACCTTCGATATTTTAATACAATTCTCTCACGCTGTTATCGCTGCGGCTGTCGCTGCTATTTTCTTTTCTTCTGCGGGTGAGAGATTAACCAAAAGTATATTAGGTGTATGTATGTGTGAGAGAGAGAGAGTGAGAGAGTTTGAGAGTGATGAATGCATTGATACAGACGTATTAACACGTATATGCCTCCCTCTATCCACACAACCACACTTTAACACTTTCTCTCTCTCATATATATATATATATATATATATATATATATATATATATATATATATATATATACAAAAAAATACACGCACACACATATATACACACAATTCACGTACACGCTCATATATACACAATGCACGCATACACACACATATCCAATACACCACATATATAATATATATATATATATGCATAAAATTGAGATCGTCCAGTTGGCAGGCGAGAAGGATAGAGACAAAATGAGTGAGAATGAGAGGAGTGTTATATGATACAAGATATACCTACGAATAATTCCCGATTATAAGCGGCACGTATGTAAAGTAAATTTAGGATATCGAACAATTTTTTTCATTTTTATGGTAAGTAATATTTTGTCCTCAAGAATGTATATCAGTTATCTTTAGATCAGTCGGAAATTTACGATTTGATAAATTTAATAGAATCTTATATTAAACCGAGAATAAGTATGAAATTCTCTGCTCAGACTCTCTTATGAACCAGCAGATAGGATAACAAAGGAAGCAGCGACTGCATTACCCGTGATTAATTTACCAGTTCCGTTCGCAGACCACAAGAGACATATGAGATCATCATTATTTCAGTTAGGGAAAGAAGAATAGCACTCCACACAAACATCAAACAGAAATACAACCTATTAAACCAAAGATAAAACACTTTTTATAAGATCCACATACAGCATCGGAAAGATCACGTAGTTATCAGCAGACTCTGATTGGGCCATACTAAACTAACACGTAGATATCTTAATAGTTCAGAAGCTTCGTTATGTACGGCTTGCAACTATCTGTTCAATATATGTTAACAGAATGTCCTCAATACAGCCTACAATGATCATACTAACGTCCTTTTATCTACCTTGCAACTATTCCTTGATGACAATATTTCTTCGCCGTTCAGGCTAAGATACTGGGCTATATTACTTACCTCGGTGCCTGTAGCCATCGCTGTATCGGGGGGCATGTTAATTTTAAATAATAATAGTAATAATAAATAATAATAATAATAATAATAAACTATTGTCTTAATAAAACCGGATTTGAGATCAAAATTAAATATGAAAAATAAAGAAAATTAATTATAAAACGATTATTCGACCTACCGAATAAACGATCTATATAAATGAAGTTCAAAACTTACGATTATTTAATTTAACGTACAAAATTCCGTTCTCAAGTTCAGTCTATATAAAATATCAATTTCTTACACATACATACATATATATATATATATATGGTGTATACAAATCTTCTTCATTCCTCAATCTTTCGATTGGTGGTCAATATGTAGAGCACTCTACTTTCAGGTTTTCGCATTTTCTTTTAATTCTTGGTAGGTACGTACTTTTGCGTCCTCCATTATTTGAGTGGTGTACTTTTGTCTCGGTCTTCCTATTGATCTTCTTCCATTTACTTGGCCTTCGATTATTAAATATTTCTTATTTCTTATAGCGTGTCCTATCCAGCTGCATCTTCTTTCTCTTATATACTTCATTAAGCATAAGAACGTCTATATTCTTTGTTTTATCTGTCCATTCACCACATTTCGAACGCTTGCTTTTGTCTACGATTGTTTATAACCCATGTTTCGGAACCATACAGCACGCTTCAAACGTACACTTTTATTAACATTTTCCGTATTTCTGCATTCAAATTTTTTGATGTTAACAGTGATTTCTTTTTCATAAATGCGGCTTTTGCCTGTAATATTCTTAATCTTATTTCTTGATCACTTCTCCCATCTTCTGTTATTATCGAACCGAGGTATTTGTATATTTTACCTGTTGTACTGCTTCTTTTTCTAAATTTACGTTTATTTTTTTAAATATTTTCCATTTTATTGCATCTCATTACCACCGTTTTCTTCTTATTAATTGCCATGCCATAGCGTTTAAGAATCAAGTTTATCAATGCATCCGGCAGGTTTTTTTTTCGCTTTCTGCGATTATCGCTATATCATCTGCAAATCTAAACGATTTAATCTTCATTCCTCCTATGTTAATTCCTTCATTACTGATTTCTTCCCATTCCTTGAACGTCTGTTCTGTATATATATATATATATTAAAGAGCAGCGGTGATGCATCCTTGTCTTACTCCTTTTCTGACTTTTGTTTCAATTTCGGAGTTTTTGTTTGTTATTATTAATTGTTGCGCTTTATATAACTCTTTTATTATTCTTCTGTCCTTAAGATCAACGTTTATTCTTGTTAACGTTTGATCCAGAATATTCCATATACGTCTCTAAATAACTGAGCATTCGTAAACCGTAATTATGAATATTCAGAATATACAAAAAAAAAAAAAAAAAAAAAATTATTATAAACGTAAGCCGGCCGAATTTAACTATATTTCATAAATTTTATTAGTAATAGTGTTAATTTTTTGTTAACGACAGGCGACAATTAATTTATACAGTTTTAAATTGTCATCGTCATTTAAATATGTATATGTACATACGAAAGAATTTTTCTCGATGATATCAAATTTACACGGATTCGATAACAAACAAAATAGACGAATACGATTAGTGAAGCTATTCAAAGGTATATTGTAAGTAAAGACGGATAGGCAAAGCGTATAGCGCAAGTAGTGACCGATGCATTATTGTCGTGCATAAGAAACATCCGTGACTATGTATTGGAACGACATTACGTTACGAGCAGCAAACAGTTGGTTTAAGAAATGTACAATAAAAGCCTACACCCAAAATTGTGGTTTTATTTTCGTGTTTTTTTTTTTTTAAATACTCACACACACACAACGCACACGCACTCGCGCTGATACGTGATGTATCAAATTTACGGTATAGTTGCGTATGAAGGCAAATGTATATTTAATATTACTGAAGCGCCGCATCTTTTTTATATTTTTCTCGTGGGACCGAAACATTGTACTGTCACCTCCCAACCACAATAACAATGCAACAAAAGCCAAGCAGGAGGTGTTTTTACTTTATGTAATAATAAAAACGCTGATAATAGTAATAATAATAATAATAATAATAATAATAATAATAATAATAATAATAATATCGGTGATGATGATGATGATAATGATGGTAATGGACTATACCGAGGATATTAATGAGACGGAGAGATAATGGCAAATTATTCGCAGTAAAAGGAGAAAAACTGACGAATGAACGCTTTTATTGGCATTCTAAGAGAGAACCTTTTACGAAGAAGCTTTTGAAGTTTGAACAAGAAGAATAATAATCAGCTCCGAGTGCGGAATCATTCTTCAACTATTCCTGATCCCTTTTTACGTTTGCCCTATAACGTGACTGATCGTCTGCTATTGTCAGTGAAACAGGCATCTTTTGTATGTTACATCTTTTGTGTTATAGCACTTTCACCATATATATATATATATATATATATATATATATATATATATATATATATATATATATATATATATATATATATATATATATATATATATATATATATATATATGTATATATATATATATATATAAATAATACAAAAACGGTTCTTTTGAAGGATATTTTAGCATATTTCATGCTAGACTTACGAACTCTTCTCGGTACTTTTACAACTACTATATACTTTCTTTTCATCGCCATTCACCGCAGTATTTCCACGGAATTAAACATTTTCCTTCTTCAGTAAAGTAAGCAAGAATTTTTATAGAAATAGACGTTAAAAGGATTCTTCAGTCTCTCTATGGTAAATTCCGCAATATTATTCTTTTGATATTATAGGGACTTATAACGAATGAAGGAATGAATTCATATACATATATATATATATATATATATATATATATATATATATATATATATATGTGTATGTGTGTGTAACGCAGATAATAAAACTATTATAATAGTCGCCGAAAAAATATATATATAAGGTACAAACAAGCAGTCAGTTTAAACTTAGATTTATTAAATGTTTAAATTAGCTACTCGTAAAAAAAATCGTATAAAAAGAACGATAATAAATATTAATATTATTAATACTTCCTAGTTATATGTATTTGATGATTTTATTTATTTAACTCGATAGTGCGTTATCATTTACATGTAAATTTTATATTGTCCTATTATTTTTTGATTTCATTTCATTTTACTTATTTCGTGTTGTTCGCGTATAAATTTTATCGATTGCAGTTTTTTTTTTACCACATTCGTTATTATTTACAATTACTGTTTTATCATTTTGATAATTTTTCGTAAATTTTGTGTTATGTAAGTAATATATTTTTTACGTTTTAATATTTTTATCGATTTTTATACTTTTATAATTTATTATTTTTTTATATTCACTCGATAATGACTCTTAACAGCCGAAAAGCTTTGCGATTGTTAATGATTTTAACTACTTTTTCGTCGTTTATATACAGCATTAAGTGTGTAGATAATTGTGGGTTATAACATGTAGTATCAGTTGACAATCGTCTCAGTATAGAACTAGATGCGCCGGATATTAGTTGTTTTTTAAGTTAAGTATATAATCGTATATTAGATTTTTCATTGTTTTATATATTTGTTTGTTATTATTTATTTTAATTTTAACTCGAAAATGGCAATTATTAATATTATTAGTGATTTTAGCTTTTTTTTTTTTTTAGTACAATATTATACAATGTATAATTTAGTACTAGTGATAAACTTAAATTAGACGGTGAAAGATGTGTACATTTACACAACTTTCAGCGGTTTATATAAAGAATACAAATAACTATTTGACTATAGCCCCACAATTGGACCCCATACGTTTGTTTAATTTTTTTTTTTGTAATTATAAAACTACAATTATCATCTAAATAAATATAATATAAACAAGATATATCAAATATACATATTACATATATATTATGTGATACATATATATATATATATATATATATATATATATATATATATATATATATATATATATATATATAATCGAAGGAGCTTATAAGAGACATATCTGGTAGATGTTATTTGTCTCTTATAACCGGCTGTCTCTTACATACTGATAACGTTATTATGGTGTAATATTGATTTATACGGAAATTAAGAGAAAAATACATTAGGCATAGGTTAAGTAAAATTTTCATAAAGGAAAAAACTCGTGTTGCGGGACGCACTGCAGTAATTGTCACAGAACTAAGCTAAAATCATAATGTGGTGTGGAAGAGTGTAAATGAGGAAAGAAGAAAGCAGTACAGCATCAACGAGAGGGAATATTCGCGTTCTAAACGAACATCGAATAATATGCTTATTCTTCCACGGGATGTTTGAGAATTTTTCAGTCGACTAAACAACGTGTAGGGTAAAACTGACAGTCTGCGTGAAATTCGAAACTGTTTTATAACTTGACCGATATATTTTCGCTATCTATAAAATTGCCTGAAAATACACTGTTAACCGTTGTCTCTTATAACTGACATATTTTGTTTTTTGTTTTTTTCCTATTTGTCTCTTATCAGCGGCTGTCTCTTACTTATCCGGCGTCTCTTATAAGCGGCTTCGACTATATAGGAATTCGGTTACAATTCTTCTTCTTCATTTCCTTATCGGAGACGGATGTCGTGACCTTATTCGATACAAGTTTTATATATATATATATATATATATATATATATACGTCGATCGACGATCCATTCGCTTTTTCTGACGAAATTATGTACGATATAAAATTCGATCTAAGCATTTTATAAGAACTGCAATTAGAAAAATAGTATATTTCCATCGTCTATCTGTAATCTGCATTGCTTAGCGGATTGGTACAGAACGGAAAAAGTGCTATTGTAAGTGAATAGAACGTACACGATTTCTTCTATCACTCGGAAGACTGAAGAAACAAAAAATTACCGGAGTCGAAGTTTGACTACTTCCGAATGGTTCGACTAAATAGTATAATACCTTCCAGCGCTGTTCTAAAATTCCTCGTGTTCTATAATCTCTGATGTAATGTCTCGACGAAATGAATATGTAATTTTAAGACGATAACGAATTGTCTCGGTTGCAGTGTACGGCGGAAAACTAAAAGAAAATTTTTAAATTTAAGGGATAGTTTAAATTCTCGTCGTTGTTCAGGATTTTCATTGATGTCGTGCGAACAGAACACTCAATCGTTAACTCGTTACGCCATCAGGTCCTCCGCAGCTACTAAGAACTAGGCAGAAAGTTATTCTCTTTAGTTCGTCTTCAAGTGAGGAAATTCGTAAAACCAAATTCAAGCGATAAAACTATGACGCAGATTATTATTATTATTTTTAAATATATACTAAACCGGCATATATATAATTCTATAATAAACGATAAATCAAAGGTATAAATGTAAATGGAGAAAATACATAAATTACCTTCACGTTATACTAATAGCGAAAAATCAAAAACAACGTCGAAAAATGACGCTGGAAATTGGAAAAAACTCTTAAACAAATCGATTTGAGAATAAATCTGGGCAGAAACGAAGGTAACGAAATATGAAGAAAACGAAGAAAACAATATAAATATAAATTTAGAGCTGGGTCCCGTATACTTAAGAAAGAAATTTGCAATCGGAAAAAATAGTCACGCATAGGGAGTAGAGTAAAAAGAAGAATACAACTTAAATGTACAGCGTATGGGGTCGAATGAAAATGATTCTACAAAACAATTGTAGTCCAGCAAACCGAGTCAAATTATTTAATCAGTGCATAGTGCTGAGCTACGGAGAGCGGAAACCAAGAACTAATGGATAAGATTGAAAACGCGGCGAAATGAAACGAGCGCTGCTGGGAATAAGATTAAAAGATGAAATTAGAAATTCCGATAATATGAAAAAACATAGAGTTTGAGAACATTGTATATAGCAATAAGCAAATGCAACTTGACAGGGCATGTAGCACGACTAACAGACGGAAGATGGACAGAGGACTTAATAGAACAGGTAGGTCATAGATGGATGAGTGAGGCTTAGAACAGATAACGGTGGAAGAATTTGACAGATACCAAATATCGGCGTCAAAAGGCTTAAAGAAGAAGAAGAAACAACGATACATCAACGGCGGCGAGTAGAAAGAGGTCGTCAGGTACCGCAACCCAATCTGATAAATCGGGGAGAATTTGTCCGCTGTTTGGCTAATATCTATTTTAATAGGCATCGGCGTCGACGGTTGTAAGAAAAATGAGACGAAAAGCCAGCTCGAAGCGATTATTAATTAATTAATTAATTATTAATTAATTATTAATTAATTATTAATTAACGCGAAGAGGTGGAAATTTGATTTAATTTAAAACGGCCGAACGGAACGGTTCGATTTTCAACTTGGAAATTAAATTCGAAACGCGATTTAAATACGATAACCTATCGTCGACGTTTCGAAAACACCATCGCTAAATACATGCATAGATATATATCGAAATATCGAAATATTATTCAGCTGTCGGCAATTAATAACGACGAATATCGTTTCAAATGAATTCATTTCAAAGTAGCACTATCTCGAAAAAATATATATATACATAATTCGCATTATCGTTTCATCATTTTCTTACTCTCTGTCCTTCTTCTTTCGTTACACGCGCATAAATTATATATAGGGCGACCCGGTTTTTTAGTTGGTAACACTGCTACAATGCACAGCGCGTACTCCACATTTATGGTATACACACGAGAGATTCGTTTTTGAATCATAGAATCCTATAATGAGAAGGAGCACGTTTTGCGTGTTATTTTCGGCGTGAATCTATCACACTACGGCGTAAAGAAAGTTTCGAAAAGAGTTCAAAGTTACGCGATTTTTTTTTTTTGTAGGTACACGTTAAGGGCCGCGTTTATGAATCCACGAGATGTGGAAGATCTGAAAACTCAGATTTCTGAAAAAAATTCAAAAATTCAGCGACTCATGCTCGAAAAAGTCTTCGAAAATTTTTTATAAAAAGACTGAACGTATCGTTGAAAATGAACGGTCATCCGAACGATATTATGTTCCGCGAATGATTGTAAGATACTACACTTTGATCTTAGCCAACAGGCCGAGAGGCGATTTATATACAAAGTTCCTTCATTAATAAACACCACGTTTTAGCCGTCTTCTTTGATTTGGTAAAGGCCTTCGACCGGATTCCTGTGGTTTTATCTACCCTTCAAAACTAGAATATTCGCGGACGTCTTGCTATCTTCATTCAGAACTTCCTTACTGAGCGTCAATTTCGCGTTAGATTAAACGATACGATGTCATCGTTTTATAACCTGTCCACAGGGCTTCTTCAAGGGTCAGTTTTAAGTCCTACATTATTTAATATAGCCTTTAATGACATTGTAAATGAGATTGTTCCACCAGTCAAATGTGCTGCTTATGCCGATGACCTTGCAATATTTATCTCGGTTCCTTATAACAGTCTTTGGTGAAGATTCCTTACAAGATGCTATAAATAAGCTGACTTCCTGGTTCCTAAAACATGGAACGGAGTTTTCTCCTTCTAAAACTTCCGCAGTTCACTTTTGTCGAATACGAAATTCCCAACATAGACTTAATGTTTACTTGAATGGCATACGCATTAAATCTTCAAACGTCGTTAAATATCTTGGAATAATTTTTGATAACAAGCTAACTTGGATACCTCATGTAGCGCATATTAAATCGGAATGCACTTCCAGACTTAACATTATCAAAATGCTCTCAATATTTGGATCAGATCGTTCAATTCTGTTAAAAATATACCATGCTGTTATAAAACCTAAAATTGACTACGGCGTCGAAATCTGCAGTTCCGCTAGTAAAAAGATCCTTTCACCCCTTAACACGATCCATCACATAGCAATCCGACTGGCCATCGGTGCGTTCCCAACGACTCCAGTTTGCAGCATCATATGCGACGCTGGAGAACTCCCTCTTGATCTACATAGGCAGCCTACTTCTCTCCTTCATTCATTTATCCTCAAATCCTAACCTACCTTCCCACTCCTCAACCTTTGGCTTCAAATCTTCCCCCTCAATTCTTACTTTTGCATAGAAAATATTCTGTCTTCTCTTCAAATCTACCTTAACTCAGTTTTTCCTTCCTCCCTTAACATCATCTCGTCGGAGTGAGCACACTATTCCAATAGACCTCAGTCTCACCAAATTTTCAAAAAATCATACTCCTAAACATGTAATAAAAGCAGCATACCTAGAAATGATTTCACGGTACCCATCTCATAGCTTATACTTCACCGATGGCTCTAAAAACAAAACTGGTGTAGGAGGCGCTTTCGTTTCCTTCCAGGACTCTATAGTTCGTTTCTCCACTCCACCCCATTACTCAATACTATCGGTGGAATTATATGCCATCAAAATGGCGCTAATGGATATTTCCAACATTGTCGTTGACCAGTCGTTCTTAATATGCACGGACTCTCTTGTATCATTACAATGCCCCTTAGTGATCTTCATGATACTAAATTACATCCCCTGGCTAAAGAAATTGGTCATTTGACCATAACTTCTAGTTAATATACAAAGGAATGATCAAGTGGATAGTGCAGCAAGAGAAGGCTCATTGCTTCAACCATTCCCGCTCCTGCCTACATTAATGAAAGATCTCCAGACTTTCATAAAATCTTCAATGCGCAAATCATGGAACCTCCAGTGGTCTGCACTTCCACTCACCAACAAACTGCGATCAGTTCGAGACACAACATGCCTCCAGATTCTATCTCACTCGGCAAACAGAACAGATGATGTTGTACTTGCTCGTCTGCGCCTAGGTCATACTAATATCTCACACAGCTATATCCTACAAAATCTTCCTCCTCCTATTTGTTCAACCTGTAATGTCCTCATTACCGTCGAAAACACATTCTCCTTTAATGTGTGCAATTCAACTCCCAACGTTCTATCCTCGACAAACCGCTCGAGCTCCTAAACATTCTTTCCTACACGCAAGATACTTCCGATAGTTTATTAAATTTTCTTAAATCCTCCAATTTATATAATCTAATTAAACAATCCGTACTTCTAATTTATTCTTCCAACTTTCCACCGATTCTCACTAACTTTACATTCTCTCCTTTTCCGTGCCTCCGGCCTAGGTGCAGTACATGGCACGTAAATCTACAGGTAAATGATTGTAAGATAATCTCTAGTTTTCTTATTTTTAAATAAAATTTCATTTGAAAATTTTGGTCGAGTAACAATAAAATCGTCCGTCTTATCTGGATCACCCTAATATAATGAATGAATCGAAAATACGAAACTATAACTTAACAACTTCATATTTTGAAATAAAAACCAATTCGAAATGTTCGAACCGAGATTACGTAACTAATCCGTCCTAAATAATAAATTTCATATAAAACGTTTCCTCCTGTTTATTATGATATATAACGTGTTATACGGTATTAATCCGTGTACAATAAATACGGCCTATAGAATAGCTTGCCGACAAACATTTATTTTTCAAAAGAAATATAATATACGCAAAGGCGCGTCTAAATTTAAAAACGTGACAGTATAAGTTATATATGTACACTAGACGTGTATACTAAGTTTTACACACACAAAGATATATATATATATATATGTATAAATATCAAAATATATTAATTTAGCAAAACAAAATAAAATTGAAGTTAATCACTAAAAAATTTTATTACACAAACACGAACACGAAGCTTTTCAACTATTAAGTCATTTTCAAGCATACACAATAAATATTACATCAAATATTTATTGTGTGCGTTTGAAAATGACGTAACTGTCGAAAAGCTATGCAATAAAAAACTTTTAGTGATTAAACTGTGTTATGATTTTGTTTGGTTTATTATATATATATATATATATATATATATATATATATATAATGTATAGATAATATGAATTTTAAGGAGAAAGATTATCCCAAAGGGGAAATAAGGCTAGAATTAAAAATTAAACACGTATAGAGAAGTATAGTACATGAGAGCCATCACCTAAACAAAATATAATAATAATAATACAAATTATACTGACGTTGTGTATGAAAGAAAGTTCCCACACTGATATAATACATTAGAACCAGTGAATATTCACCACTGCGAAAAACAGGGTATAAGAATGAAGTCGAACACACTTAAAAATGTATATCTATCAATATATATATATATGTTGTTATGTATGTATGCACTCACACACATGCGTATGTAAATATACATACAAATGTGTATGTATGTACATATTATATATATATATATATATATATATATATATATATATATATATAATGAATTCAAATTATTGGAAAAAGTGTATACATTAATAAGAAATTATACTAAGCTTTAAACAAACACAGAAATACATAACCAACCTCAGAAAAAAAAACTACAAGTTATATTGATATATGTAAAAACTTGTTATATATACATATATGAATACGTATTCATATATATATATATATATATATATATATATACATATATATATCTCAGGGTAATATCAATCCATTGCTGGGTGTAGGCATTCCCCAAACTTGTCCAACGACTCCTATCTTGTGCGGCTAGGATCGATCCAATTGATTTTTGCCCGTTTAACAACATAATCTCGCCACCTAGCCATAGGTCCCCCTCGCTGACACTGGATGCCAATTTGCCAACACCGTAATATCCGTTTAATCCATCTTTCATCCTCTTGTCGTGCCCATATATATATATATATATATATATATATATATATATATATATATATATATATATATATATATATATATATATATACTGTTTTTTTTCTTTTAAGATATAAATTTATTAACGAAATCATTCTGGACTGTTGTTTAACATTTAATAATTATATTAGTAATATAATTGATAATACACACACGGTTATATTCTCGCCGGTTTTTAATCGGCGATCATATTTATCGACTGTTAATAAGAATCTACCGTATACATCTTTAATTCGACCCGGGCTAACCTACGCTTGTTCTGTTTGGTGGTCTGTCACCAACAGCACACTTGAAAGATTAAAACTGATACAAAATCATTGTTGCAGACTTATATTAAATCGTCACAAAACTTACGAATACGCATTCAAAATTTCGCATTTTATATTTATTTTCTTTTATAATCCAAAAAAAAAAAATTATGCTGTCTTTTTTTTCTTGTCCCCAATTCGTAAAAATACGATGACCTAGTAAGTTAATTTATAAATGTGATACAAGTAAATTAAAAATAACGAACCGCACAGAGTCCATCCGATTAAGTTTACGGTGCTTTAACTAGTCCATTTTACATTTAAAAATTATATATAATTTACATTATTTGTGCAACGTAGATTTCAGAATGAAAACATTTTAGTTTCCGCCGCGTTAAGTTAAATTCCCTTTCTTTGTACGAAATCGCGAGTCTATTAACCCGTTTAGGCATACGTTATAACATCTTAAAACATTAAACTATAAACTATAAATTTTATAGGGGTGTTTATTATACAATACTGCTTCTTGGGTGAATCGTATATAATTTTCCACGCGCGTATAGAAATATTTTTTTTTAAATTGAGGCATTTCATGCATAAAAATTAATGTCCCATATAGCGGACATTGTAACTGAAACGGTTAAATAAGCACCTTTCGGGGAAAAAGGTTTTTAAAATTCACTTCTTTCTTACGGTCTGAGAGACAGATGTTTTTTTTTTTTCTTATAGCTGTTCTTGTTTCGTCTTCTTCTTCTTCTAGATATAGATATATAGAACAACGTTCGTAATACGTGTGATTCCGAATGAAATCTCAGCGACGATACAATTAATAATAATGATAATTATGAAATTAAATTTTACCTTTTCGGTTAAATCCAATATGGCGGAGGCCGAATTTTCGTTCAGTTTCTTAGAAGCTTCAGCTTCCTGTTTAGCTGTCAACTGTTGTGATGATATTTCCATAATTTTTTCTTTGAACATTTCTAAATCGTGTTTAGAGGCGAAGACGTCCTTTTGTAACGTACTTATTTCCGTTAGCAACGATTGAAATTGTTGTTGCGCATCGGATGAATTATAGGCTTTAGCCAATTCTAATAATTCGCCTTTTATTTCGGACATAGAATTAGACAACCATTGAATAGTAAGTTGTTCGTTTTTCTGCAAATTAGAACAGCCGCAATTCGAAGCATGTTCTACACGCATGTTCGTTAGATCTTGCCTAATGAAAAACAATAGAAAGGAAATAAAATTATAATTATAATTATATCGAAAAACAAATTATAAAATTATCTATAACTCGACGATGGACAGTTCGATTATTTTTCATCATTATAGAAGTCTAAATTATTGGCGAATAGCACCTAATTCCGTGTAACGTCGTACGAGCGCGCGCCCTTATTGCGTATAATTAGAATGCTAACCCGTTTTTTATGCAAAAATAATGTACAATGGGCTAGTCAGGATGTTCGACAACGAATAAGAGAACGATGATATTATATATATATATATTATATATATATATATATATATATATATATATATATATATATATCTTATGCTATTAAACGAATAATTCCTTTATGTAACCAAATATATATATATATAATCGGCTATCTCGGAAACAGCTGTAATAATTTGGATTCAACTTTGCACATACCCGTAACATATTAAGTAATTAAAAATGGCCCATATAGAAATGAAGAATTTAGAAATTTTGGGCCCCCGAACCCGAGTGTACCATATACAAGTTTTGAAAATTTCAATTTTTTTTCTCCGTCGACTTTTTTTCTCGATACTACGTCTAAATGTACGTTAAATATTTTAGCATTAATTGTTCGAACGTTATAAGCTTACAAAATTCGCTTCTTACTACGTATGTATTATTAATAAGTAAAATTGAATACCGTTTCGATTAAAGATATCGAATCTTCCGGAAATATTTTTTAATCTATAAAATAGTTATTTTAAGGAAAAATTCCGATCGAAAACTTCCAAAATTCATTTAGAAAAAATCAACAACAGTAACAGTGGGGGTTTCCTTCCGCTATTTCTCGAAACTGAATTTTCGGTTATAACTCCGGAAATTTATGAAACGAAATTCTACGCAATTAAAATAGTAATATAACGGATTTTTAATAGTGCGAGATTGTTATATAAATTAAACGTAGCTTCAAAAAGAAAAATTTATTTAACTATAATAACTACATTCTGGAAATATGGAATCGAATTATATGGAACCGGATGTAAAAGCAATATATCGAGAAGATAACGATAACAATCGAAAATACTTCGTATCGTCATATCTGCACCGAAATACGCGTATCTAAGCCTACAACCCCGTCAATAAGTTCCAATACTACAATGTCCACTGACAAATCTAATTCTTCCGTAAAGAAAGAAATAACTAATATAATACGCAGTGGAACTGCAGAGGCTTCTATAACACCTAATGTAAACTTAATCAGCTAATCTCCCCCGGCAATCATATGCTTTACAGGGTACTAATCTTAAACCTCAGTTAATCCGAAAATAAAGAACTACAACATTTTCAGGCATGACAACACCCAAGGAATTATGGCTGAAGGGGGTGTAGCAACCTTAATTCAATCTTCAATTCCGCCTAATCAAGTAAACATAAATATCTCATTGCAGATAATATCACTGCCCACTTCCTTTATACACCGTACGTGAGCATCAACCACTCACGATGAATCAGTGACCTAATTGATTTTTAAAAATCGCGTACTACAGCAAATAACCTCATCAATGTAAAAAAAAATATTAATCCTGGCATAATTTTGTTCGTTCCATTCCACAGTCAGCATCAATTATAAAATAAAAATATTCGATGGTTTTGATCTAAACGATGCAGCCGATTCTGTTGCCCAATACTTTGCAAGCAAATCTTCATTCTTGAGATATTCAGCTGCTTTCCTTGAAAAAAAAAATCAACGACTGAAAAAAAGCAAATATACTTCCTATAAGATCACGCTGAACTACACAACTCTGACTTTTTTTTTTTTTTTATTTTTTAATGGGCACAGGATTTTTCACCCAGATTGGTATAAAATTATTAAAATGGATATGTTAAATATTAATGTTAGTTGATGCAATATAATTATAAATAGCTAAATATACATGAATGCGATTAATAGTAAGTAAGTAAGACATATTTATTGGTAATGGTACTTTGAGAGATATAATTTGATTATATAATAAAGATTGTTGTGTAGTAAGAACATTCAAAAAATACACGATCCGCATCTGCTATTTTCTTGTCATCGGAAGGATGAGGGCAAAAAGGAGAATTTATAAGATTGCATCTGACTTTACTATTTCAGAGTTAAACTTTTACCTCAATCTACATACACCAAACACTGCACCCGGTCTAGACTCAGTACGTCCTAATATGTTAAAATACCTTTCACAACATGCAAAACTGTTCCTTTTGAATTTATATAACTAAGTACGGACATCCAACATCACATCGAGCTGAAATTTAGTCTATAGTAATTCCAATATTAAAACTCAATAAAAATCCCTCCAGATAGTTACAGATTCGAAGATCTTGTGTGTATTATTAGCAGGACCTTTTTCCATCATATACCATAGAAAACATTGTACTTACTTCTATTTGATCCGTCTGCTTAGCTACGATAAAACATTTGTATACACCAAAGAATGTACATACCCCTAATCCTTCTTTTCTAAATGACATTATACCAAAATTACTTAACATACTATCAAAATACTGCATAAGTTCCGTTCTAAAATCAACACTAAATTATGATACACCTCTTGGGATCCTTCTGAAACAAAACTATATTTATCTCTTACACAACAGCGCAATTATCACATACGGAATTATATATATATATATATATATATATATATATATATATATATATATATATATATATATATATATATATATATACACACATACACATATATATATATATATATATATATATATATATATATATATATATATATATATATATATATATATATATATATATATCGAACTACGGAATCTATTTACGGCATACGTTGATTACATTAAAGATTTTACCTATTACGGGCGCGCACGGACACAACGTTGCATCGATTGCGGTATTATTTTATTAAAACAGGACGCAAACAAGCTTACCTTATGATAATTACAAGCATTTTTGTTGTCTTGAGAAACATTTCAAAGTTTTACATATCGACTGACGTGGACATGTTAAATTTAATCGGTACTTGTTACAAATGAAAACTTACATGTGATAATAATAGTAATAATAACAATTACAATAATAATAATAACAATGACAATAACAATAGTATTGACAATGACAATAGTATTGACAATGGCAATGACAATAGTATTGACAATGGCAATGACAATAGTATTGACAATGGCAATGACAATAGTATTGACAATGGCAATGACAATAGTATTGACAATGGCAATGACAATAGCAATAACAATAAAAATAATAATTCGATTAAATTTTTCAATTCAATTTCAATTTACTTCAAAATATTTCACAATTACATGATATAGAATAATACACACAAGATTTCCGCGGATGCGCAATTCTGCGCGAGTCGCGGATTACATAATAAAATTAGTATACTAAACTCGTGTAGCACCGTTAACGGTTTACATTATTACTAGGCACCAAAAAAACAAGAAAAAAAGTAAATCACAATACTGAAATTTTATATATATACATGCTATTAACTATATAGTACCCATTACACATACCATACACATACTACATATACAGACATAAATATGCACACATCAAACTCATTTAAACATAAGGGGAAAAACAGAAAAGAGACATAACGCTCATACAAGTGTTCATATATACCTAACACCGGAATATAATTTAGCGTACACTTACTAGGTACACACAACAACAGAGCATACACATTTACACCTGCAAAAGAAAAACTAAATACTTATTATAAAACTGATATATGAACAATTTTTGTTTTTAATAACACACTCCAACTCAAAGCACATATTAAGAAGAACACAATCAACTATTAATTAATAAATATCTAACAATATACGCCTCCTCTTATAATTTTTTAAACTATTCCTTATGTCTATAGGTACAGTATTGTAATATGCAGGAGGCCCATATAAATTGCATACGTGTACGATATTTGTTAAAGTTTAGTACTTTAGCAGTCTCATGTATGGATGATTTCGTTACTCCACCTCTAAAATATCAAATCTTTATTTCTAAATACAAACTCGAGTAAGTGCAATTTATCAATGTCCTTCAGTTTAAGAATATCACCGGTCCATTTTTCCCGCTTATTAATCTACACAAAAATAATTCTGTAAAATTTCTAAGGGTCGTATGTGGTACACAGTAACCCCATTTCAGTGTATTATAGCATACGATAAAATAGGTTGATACAAAGCAAGATAAAGCCGATGCAATTGTTTTTCATTAAAGAACTGCTTTAGTAAAATAAATAATTTAACTTCCTCAGTTTACTACTAATATATTCTATATGGCTATTTCAAGATAACTTATTATCTATTACAACACCTAAAGATTTTATTTCACATACACTGTTTATTATAGTATTTTTATTTAGGGTTAAAGATAGACCATTCAGCGCACCCCGATTACGTATACACAACAAATTTTGTTTTATTTTGTGTTAACTACTAAGCGGCGTAATTTTAACCAATCATATATTCACATCATCCTGAGCAAGTTGTTCAAGCGCTATCGGGAAACGCGAACTAATTAGCATTATCATCGGCGTAAGTTAAAATTTTTCCCCGCAACATGCAAGTTACATAGATCATTTGTATATATCAGAAATAAATACGGACCTAAAACACTTCCCCGAGGAACACCGTAACATTGCTGCGCACTATCGCTAAAAACATTATTTATTTTTGTCACATATTTTCTATTACTTGTAATATGATTTAAACCGAAAATAAGTATTTCCCCGAAGTCCACACGCATATAACTTGTTTAAAAGGATTTCATGGTTAATCAAAAGCTTTACATCAAAATAAACAGCTAGTACAGAACGGCCATCCTCCAAATTATCTGCAATATAAGAGTTATGCTCAAATAGAGCGCCATTTATACTTCTATTAGGTAGGAAACCAAATTGATTAGGGCTAAAAAAATTAATTCCTATTAAGTAATGTAATATGATTTTTTTAACGCAAAAACTTCAGACAGTGATGAAAGAATACATATAGGTGTCTGTAGTTCGTAATGTCAGTCTTTAACCCAGACTTATGTACGGGCGTTATAACACCTAATTTAAATAATAATAGTAATAATAATGTTGATCTGGTTAACTAATTAAAGTGAATTCGACTTTTTTTTTTTTGCTTTATGTTTAAAACAAGAAATGTAGAATATATAACGCGTTTAAAGTTGACATATTATTGTTATTATTAATATTTTAATTTCAATTATGAATTATTATTATTATTATTATTATTGTTACTGTATATCATATATACAAATGGTTTGCAAAAAATAATAAAATATAGTAAAGTGTATGCATTCGCTGACGATTTAGCTATTATGGCAGTCCACAAACTTACAAAAACTGCAGAGAGTTACATGAGAAATGATTTGATGGAAGTAAATAAATGGGCTCATTATGAGAATAAGCATAAAAGTGACATTGATGATGATTATAATAATAGTAATCCGACAAAGTATTACATCTCCCGCGCTGAGACCACAAGCGTGTTTCTTTTATGCTGTTAAGCGAGGCTAGGTTAGGATAGGTTAGGCTAGGTTAGGCTAGGTTAGGCTAGGTTTAATATTTAAAAAAACAACCAACATCGAATTCGTTTGAGATGAACTAAATACTACCCGCACGATTACATGTAGGTCATGATGGCTGTATTCGAACAACATACCACCGAGAGATAAGAGTTAACGGTTCTTGTTTTATGGATATGCAGCTGGAATCTATAGAACAAGGTGCGTTTATATATATATATATATATATATATATTATATATATTATATATATATTATATATTAATAATAAATGCTTTGCTTAATTTAAATACTTCTACATACAAAATTATAAAATAATTAAAAATTAAATATTAATGAATTAATCCTGATATCGAGCAAAAAGACTCTTCCATCTTTATAAAAATTTTATTAAAACGATTTATTCGTCAATTACGCGTCGCCAGATTATCGAGTTCTAAGAATAATAATTATTTCTTATGGAAAACGATCAAATATGTCCGAAATTTAGAAAATCATCCAATTACACGTAAGATGATCGGATTATAGGCGAACATCAAATGAAACTCAGAAATACTTGCTACTCGTCCGGAAAACATACTTGATAAAAGAACATCTTGAAAATCCGATTAATAATCATCAAAATCAGTCGTCAACAACAACAACCACGCACATATAGATAAAACTGTTTTCCCGCGATGGAAATTGTAGCCGTGGTAAAAGATAAATAAAAGAAAACAGTTGCAGGATACGACTTGATTAATGCAAATGCAACTTCCGAGAAAATAGTTCGTATTTCTATCATGTGTGTGTATGTGTATACAATGCTATATAAAGACAACGCGGCTTATCGGAAGTTTGCAAACAGTAACATATTATTAAACTTCCGTGAAACGTAACCGATCGACCTATTTCGCTCCTTGGAATATTTCATAATAAAAATTTTTGAAAAATTAATACAAAAAAACAAACAAAACTCGAGAACATTATTGATGAAAATAAGGCAATTACAAATGGTCAGTTTGGATTTCGAACTAGTCAACGGTAAAACAGATTCATCAATTTATAAAACGATTTTTTTCGATGCGTGTAACAAGCATTTGATAGAGATTAGCATCCAGAGTTGCAATATGAAAAGGAACAAAAAAAATCTTAATAGGCAGTAAAACGAAATTAAACACGAAAATATCAGAGTACAATATATTGAATCTCTTAACTTATTAGTCAAATCTCATGTGATGGAAGATGCGTCAACAGAATTCAAGGAGGCAAGAATAGCGGAAGCGAAAACAGCCTTTAATAGGATAAAAAACACTGTTAACATAAACAAAAAACTTAATATAAATTTAGTGAAGAATTTTGTAAAAACGTACGTGTGGTCGATATGCTTAGACGTTATGAACATTTGAATCATGGTGCTGGAGAAGAATACTTAAGATAAAATGGACGGATAAGGTTACTATAACGAGAAGGTTTATAACGGGATCGAAGAAAAAAGGCAAATTATTAAAACTACTTCCGACAGAAGAAATAAATGGATAGTACATCTCTTAAGACACAGCGAGCTGATAACATTGTTATTAGAAAGGATAAATAGAAGAAACTCGTACAAAATGAAGGCAAAGAAAAAGATTTATACAACAAGTTACGGAAGATATCAGTGGCGTAGCCAGACTTAGTTGAAGAAGGGCGTTCAAGCAAAACTAAATTATTACAGTAAACCCAAGTTAAATTGAACTTTAAGTAAATAACGAAAACTCAAGTAGGTTAAAATCCAATAAGCAATCCAACGCACCGGAGTTATTTTTATACTTATTAGACGCGAGCTAAGACGAAACAACGACAGTCAGTATCAATATAACCGGAAACGAAATCAACAGATGAACAGAGTTACATATAATATAAAAATTATTATTTGTAATATATTACAAAACTATTTATTTACTTCAAAAACGACGAAATTTAAATAAAATAAATGTAAAAAAAAAAGTAGTTTTAAGAAATGCAAAACTGCATTTAACAACGAGGATATATTTTCGTATTATCAGATTGATTCCAAGGGGGTGTGGTTCAGACTGCCAAAACCGCCCCCTGGTTACGTCACTGGATGATACGAAATCAAATAATTATCAACAACTGAAGCAGCTGAGTAGAATAAGAGCAGAATAGAGAAGAATCACTCGGATTTGAAGTTTAATTGTTTCGGTTCGATTGGAAAACCAATCGACAGATTCATAATAATAATAATAGCACCCAGGCCTTCTCTATAGCAATACGTCCGTTGAAATATTTTCAAAGTCATACTTAAAATAGCGGTATTTTCAAGTAATAATTAATGATTGTCAATTAATCTCGCCTAAAATTCGGGTAGGCGTAACACGGGGCAACATACTTGGGACATTCCTGTATTTAATATTTACCAGTGATATACCGGAACGAGATTTCCTCAGCATTAACTGGGAGGGCGTATGACGATTTTGGTTGGCCGTCCTTAGTTTATTTAATTTATCTCCGACTAATTTACTGATATGTTTGTTAGTGTTGCTGCTTTTCGATGTTTGTACCATTTTTTTTTTAAGATTATATCCGGGTTCGTTGAAATGATTTTTTTTTTTGGTGTACTTATCTCCAGATAGCTTTCTCAGTAAGTGACGTGTGGCTAGTTTTCCTGAAATCGAGCTCTTCCATTAACGTTGATCACTTGCCCCTCCTTTCTTGGCCTGGAGCAGCGAATAATTTTAATTCTAACGATTTTACTAATTCGTAACTACAGCACGTATTTCAATTCTTCCTTTTTTTCAAAATGCACCCCATTTTGGAATAATCGGACAAATTATCGCGGTACGTTATGAGACAAAATTTTTGATAAGTTCGTTTTAACTCAATCGGCGTTTAAACTTTCAAAAACATATTTCGTTTCTTGAAAAAGTGAAGTACATATATATATATATATACATTTCTTCTTTCTTAATGATATAGTATCTAGGGCGAAACACAGTAATACTGCCCAGAATGATTCATTATCGCTATCAATGTTTGTTGTGTGCTTCATGAACAGATTTACAAAAGCTTTTATTTTACAAATCAAACGGGAATTCGTTTCCGAATTAAAAATTAACAACCAAAAATAAATACGAGAAAAAAGGGAACAAATATAAAATTCAGATAATGCGAAATTAGAATAATAATCATAATAAAGGTAATCATAATAAGTATTATTATTAGTATTGTCATCATAAAAAGTTATTACAAGAATAAATAATCAAATTGATCCCTTAAAATGAACTTATTACATAATATTTAACGACAAAAAATAAATAAATAAAAAATGACAGTTATCAAATCAAAAACATAAATAAACAAAGTAATATTTCTACCGGAGTCAATTATTTTCTGGAGGCAATGCAAAGAAAATTCGTTAGAAACGCTATAAATTAAATTACGCTGATAAAAAAAAAAATTGAAATTTGTTTAAAGAAAATAATTTTTTCCATTGATAAATTCCTACTGCATAATCGACAGAAAAAATAAAATAAAACAGCTCTCAAAATAATTGGAAACCCCGAGGAATACAAAAATTTTATATATATATATATATGTATTTATTTTCATTCAATAGCCCGCTCGGTATCTAGTATGGGGCATACATATATATATATATATATATATATATATATATATATATATATATATATATATATATGTACATACAATTTGTATGCAACGAGAACGATAAAGGGCGAATATATAAAAAATGACAGATTAACAAATTAAAATTTGATGTATATATGCACAGTGGGATACAGGAAAATATTAAAAATGATTTACGGGTATTATTATTTAAATAATAATAATAATAATAATAATATTATTATTATTATGTAAATGGGAATTAATTTTCCTTATATATAAAATCAAAAAAAAAAAACGGCCACCAGAATAATCAGAAATTTCAAGAAGTAATGCAACTCGAGAAATAAACGACGTCAAAAAATGATAGCTTCGTGTGCAGCAAATTTTCCTTAATTAAATCTAATATTTACGTGTAATGTGTGTGTATGTGTTTATAGATGTTTGTGCATAAGTATGGCGATGCATAAGTGGATAGGACGAATGAAGGGACCAATAAATTTATAAAGGAAAAAAAAGAGAACAACTTATATATATATGGGTATAAGAAAATATGAAAAAGACACGATGACGCAGGTAAATAAACGTTAAAAGATGATTCGTTTAAAATATAAAACTGAAAATAGAAACCTTTAAGCGGAAAAACACTTTCGTAAATGAAATTTTCCATTTTTGAATTGAAGAAGAACAAATATTAAACAACAACTTTTTTTGTTTTGACAATTTCGTAGGGTGTTTATGACATCATCTCGCTCGAGAATTCTGAGGTATAAACTGTTCCGTTTTTATTATGTTCTCTTCTCTTTCCCATTGTCATCACTATAACTTTAGAGGAAAATGTTCAATTTGGACTGACATTTGCAATTCTAAAGAAAAACTGTGTACATTGTTCAAGATATTATGTGCTTTATGAAGTAAAAGAAGTATATATATATATATATATAAACATGCTTATATTTATATTGGTTATTAGAATAAGAGCGGGTTGGTTCGATGTCGAAATGGTACACAGCGAATTATGTACGAGGTATTGACGAAAAAATCTCTTTAATTTGACTAATATTTATACGTACAAAATAGGCTAACATCATTCTACGCAAAGTAGATTCGCTCGCATTTGACGTGTTACGTAGTGAGACGACGTCGACTTCTCCGTAATAATTAATAGCAATGATGAGAAACTTTAAACAGCAAGTGAGCATCGAACCTTCACCGTTGTATTAAACGGTAACCATGAAACTGTAGTTACACACCCACGTACACAGATAAATATATATATATATTTTTATATGAGGATGCGTTTACAGCCTACCTCACGTGATAAATTGCACGTCCAGCGTGTAGAGGACAGTAAGGAGTTTCTCTAAGTTGCATTAGGAACAGACGATCCCCGGCATACTCGAATCGCAATCCGGTGATAAGTATAATTCCTTTCCGGGGTTTAATGTTTTAAAAAAAGTCCGTTGAAATCTAAGAAGAGACGGTTGTAATTGATAGTACCTAGTAATAAAATTAGTTCTCTATATAATTGTTCGAGAAATACGAGAAAATGTCCGATGGTGATATTTTACAGGCTGCTTCAATGTCCAGATCGTTTTATATTAGAATGATATTCAAGGAAATATGATGAAACGTCGAACTTTCTTGAGAAATTTAGGTATTTCATGAACAGAATATGAAAATGCGGTGTACTTTGAGTTACACGCTGAACAGTTTAGAAAGGAATCCAGAAGGCAACGCAAGTGCAAGCAATAAGTTGGGCGGCAACAGTGATACATATGCACAAGAAAAAAATATAGAAAACTCGTAATCATTTTAAACAGTTGCTTTAAACATAGTAAATTAATATGTGAAAATTATTCCCAAAATTGATTGAAAGTAATATACTTTTTATTTCTCAGTTGCACTTTATTGGGATATATATATATATATATTTGTATATGTAATGTCGCGGTAGCGTATTTGCTGGAGTGCTCGACTGTCAATTCGACGATCGGGGTTTGAAACCAATACGCGACATAGAAAGTTTTTATCATTATTTAATTCTTAATTATCACAGAGAAGGCAGTGGCACCCCACTCCGTATAACATTATATGCACGCGCATCTGTGTCGCATATAATTAGTAAATGCTAGCTCATTTTGTACGTAAAAATAAACGTACAATAGCTAGTCACGATGTTCGGAAACGAACAATATGACGGTGATGATGATATTTGTATATGTATAAGTAAATATAATTGATACTTAGGTTATTTTAAATTTATAAATACAGAACATCATATTAGTTTCCCCCCAAAAAATATTTTAAGGGAAAAATGATCGAAATAAGGTGTTTTCCAAAATGACGCCTAATAGACGAAACGCTATTATTATCGCGTGGAAGGCAATGGCAAACCACTAAGCGCAGCACCGTACGCACTCTAGTTTATAATACAGTACACTACAAACGTATTCCTGACAACAAAACGATTACAATCAGTTCTCCCGTATGTGTGTGTGTGTGCGCGTCCATCTGCACTAACGTCATATTATTATTTCCTTTTACGCTATTTTCGTTGTATGATAAAATATGTATAGGTAAGTAGTCGACTATCTCCCATACGGACACGTCAGTTAATGAAGATGATTGTTTCTTAAATTTTTACTGTTTTTCGTTCGAAAACAATTTTTTCAAATTTATCCTAACAAGAACCGAAATAGGAAGCGAAAGATGAATAGTAAATTCAGACCTGGTTATTTATATCCGGGGAATTCCAAAATGGTAATTTCGATATTTTTAGTAATAAAAAGGACGAACCTCTTTTCTACACGTCGTAGCTTTTAAATTATGAAAGCGAAAGCATTTTCACGTCTTCAGTTTGGAATATGATTTTTATCTTGTTATCACTGGTTTACAAGTTTATTAATGTTACTATCATTGTTATCAATATTAAATCTTTTCTATTTTCCTGAAATATATTGATCGCTTGCTTGGTTGATTGATTGCCTGATTAGTTGCTTGATTATTATTAAATTTCATTGCCGTGTACAAAAGAAATTTATTTAGGGGCTGTGAGACAATTTAGTGTCCATGAATCAGTTTAAAAATACCTTAACTGTAAACGTCGTCGTCATAAAACGTTGGTGTTTTTTACGTTTAAAATTGAGACAAATCTTAATTCCAATACGACGTGTTTTATGGCGAACTTTATGACACACACACACACACGTATTCAGTGTAAAATGCTGTTAGCCTGGGTATGATTTATTTTTAATGTAACAGTAATATTTTACCCGTTTAAAAGACTTTTATTCTGTCTGGAAAACAAAATAGCGGTTTTGGTAAAAATCGATTATTACGTAATATATATATATATAGTAATACGATTTTCCGAGAAGTATATTTATTTATTGTTGGCTATGTTATTCTTTTTAGTCCGTAAGGATTTCGCATTTTTTCTTGCGTCATAAATTTCAGATTTATTGTGACACACATTTAGTCGCGTTGGGTCTCTACTCACGCTACATTTAAGGTGTTTAAAGCCGGTTTTTTATTTTTTTTTATTGTTTTTTTTTTTTTTATAATCACAATTTTATTTTTTATTATCGATTTAATATTTTTCTGTTAATATTCGTGAAATTGTAACACAACGGTAAAATATAATTGTACCGATTAATATTAATTAAAATGGAAGCGACGAAATAAATTAACTTAATACGTGTCATCTCATACGCGTCAATCGAAATTTCGTCAAAACATTTCTGACGTAATTGTTTCGTAATACGTTGCGGCATTTTTCACGCGAATATTTTACTTTGCTTTTTGGTTTCCCTGCAACAGAAACGTGAAATACTTCCTTTTTTTTACCTCTGTCGGTATTATCGCATTTAATTTGTTCTTTCATACTTTTTTTTTTTTTTTACTTCAGGTTGTCTATTCACATTTTTCTTCTCGGTCATTTCCCATTAATTTTAACCTGGAGCAACCATTTTTTTCTACAGTATATTTTGTTCCTTTTGTAAGACGTTCCAAGTATCGCAATTGTCTTCTTTCGATAGTTTGCATAATTTCACAGTTTCCCTTCCCCCCCCCCCGATCAAAACGTTCTCGACTTTTTACACTCACGCGGTATTTTCAGCATCCGGCGGGGTAAACATCTCAAATTTTTTTCCGATAACGTCGAATTTAGTGTAGAACATTCGACATCCGTGTAGCGGAATAGAGAAGATGTATCATCTCAAAAGTCTATTAGTTCCAATTTTAACTCGTGACGTGCAAAAAGATTCCGCTCATTTTTATTAATGCGCTTCTAGCTCGTTCAATTCTATTACGTATCACAGGTTTGAAGTATAAAATTCTCTTTACGCTTCGTAAATAAATTCCCGATACGTGAGACTTGTTCGATGTTTTATTTTGATTGCGCAAGTAATCGGCTTCTTTGAATGTATATATATATATATATATATATATATACACGCGCGAAGTTGTTAAAAGAACGGATTCGAACGAATTTTGTTATTTGTTTATTTAAACGACGAATTCGAACTAGATTCTCTATTATAATAATAATAATAATGTTTAATTATAATGCGTGAAAGATCAAATTCTATACTTACTGCAACGTTCTGACATCCGACTGTATAGCCGCGAATTCTAGGTTTTTTTCCAACGATTTCTTCAATAAATCGATCAAAATATCGTAATCGATAGGCTTGTCCGTACGTAGTGCTTCTAACTGTTCTTTCAACGCTTCTTGATTGTTCTGATTGAAGACGTAACCGGCATCGGCCGATATCGCCTGTACGACGATTAATAACAGAATGATCAATTTCATCGTGAGACGATCGAATTTCCACTTTTGTTTCTCCTAATTATTATTATTATTACTATTATTTGAGATGAAAAAAAAAATTTCGCGGCTGAAAAGTAATAATTTAAATAATAATTATTACTATTATTTATAACGACGAGATAAAAATCAAATCCAAATTAATTAAAACGTAAAAGGATATAATAACGACTTTCGAAAATAGAAATAAACCGAATAATTTCGAATACGCTATTCCGAATGTGTACACGATACTGAAATTACAACAAATCTTATCCTCTCATCAAAGTCTGATTGGTGGTTGCTGTATGTTCATAAAACTGATCGTCAAGCTCGCCTAGCAGCAGTCCGTTACACCCCCTTTTCCAAAGATCTTCGAGGACGCCCGTATATACCTATGTACGAGTGTAAGTATTTACACGCATGCGTACGAAACGCCAGGTGGTGTATATAGCGTTGGTATATTTCTTGTTTTTTTTGTTTTTTTTTTTTTTTGTTTAGAAATAAAACCAACCACACGCACTGACTATGAAACACGCAAGTCTTTCTCCAGCAAGCCCATATATATATATATATATATATATATATATATATATATATATATATATATATATATATATATATATATATATATATATATATATATATATATATATATATATATATATATATATAGTATTATAGTTTAGGGCGGCAGGTGAAAATCGCCTTCCACTCTAACGAGGAGACAGATGTGTATAGAGTATAAACGATTTCATCGTTCTATTGAAAAAAAAATAAAATAAAATAGCAAAATCATCGGCAATGATTCGCCGGCGTCGTTTTACCCCCACAGGCTCGTCAAATTATTACCAACAACATCGGCAGATGATAATTGTAATGATGATAAGTAATAGTCCGTTCGAGATAAGGGTGGTAGCGTTTAAGGTAGAATGGAAATAACGTCCACAGGCTATCCGGAAAACCTTTCTACTTTGCCTACACCAGCTCGTGACGTCTTTTCAATCAGTAGCCAGTTTCGTAACGGTAGTGGAACAGGTCCAAAAAAAATATATATATTCATACCGAAGAGAAAACCCATTTAACGAAAATAAAACTTCCGATTATTTATATATACGTATCTGTTAATATACATACATACATATATTATATATATAATATATATATATATATATATATATATATATATATATATATATATATAAAATGGACGATGTAAAGTTTATAAGTGTGATTAGATTAGATTTATCGCGCACTCTACTGCATATTTTCAAAACTTGAATTCGATTAATATAGGATGAAATTCGAAAATTCGGACCGGTTTTAATTATAAAGCCGACAACATCGGCGCACATCTTTACATCTACATTCAAATATCTACATATACACACGCATATATGTATTTATATATATATATATATATATATATATATATGCGCATAAGCATGCTTTCGAGCAGAAGTGTGCCTTCTACCAGCTGGCGTGTGCCCCAATATCTTCTCGAGTGTGTAATAGTGCGCTGTAAGAATTCGAATAACTCTTTAACGTATTGAATTAGTTAATATCGTCTAGGTTATAAATCGACCGTAATAAAATGTCCTCTTTCCGCTTGACCATACCGGTTTAATCCGATTTTTTACATTAAAAAAATATTCATCTAAGAAGGTGGTCAAAATAAATTAACGACGGTAAAGTTATTAATAATAATAATAATAATAATAAAACATATAAAAAACGAAGATTCGAACAAGTCAGATTTGTTTGTGCCAGGTGATAAACATTTGAAAAATACAAAACATTAGCACGCGATCGTAAATGCAGCTGTCTAAAATAAAACATATATACATATATATATATATACATATATATATACATATATATACATATATATATATATATATATATATATATATATATATATATATATATATATATATATATATATATATGAAGAGAGAGAGTAGTTTATTCGGCTAATTTTCCTGAATTTATAAAACGTGAATGTATTAGAAACTCTTGCAGACTTTACTTTAACGTATGATAAAGTATTCGAGAATGGGGAAGTATTTATTCGACTTCTGAGCTCATTATTATTAATTTGACCGATAAACACGATAACATCTTTCACATATCGAATTTACATAGTTTACTTTTTAAACATCCGTAGATCAAAAGTCACTCTTAATGACCCGAACGTGAAGTTGATAAATATGACCCTGTAACCTATCGCGTCGCTGTATTTTTTCCCACATCGACAATAGAGTACGTATATCTTTATTATACGAAATGCGCCTCAAGTACGAACAAGCATCGTTTATAGCAGTGATTTTTGTGATTTTACCCAAATGAAATGCGCCGATTATATTCCGAAATGCGCAGCTTATATTCCGAAATGCGCAGCTGGTTCAAAAAAACTAAGCGGTCCGGTAATGAGTTTTTACTCGAATGGCCAATTGTGCGCATTAATACTAGCCGCATCCAAATCACAACAAAGCTTATCGTTTCCGGTTTATAATCAAAGTACATTAATTACTTAACCGTTAATGGGCAACCCTGCGCCAATCGCGGATACGATGTAATAAATTGTGCGTACAGAAATTTACTCACTTTTGCGCGTACATACTGAAATATCACTTGAAATTGCAAGTGCAAAAGTGCATATATGTATATACACATATATACAAGCCCACATTTACATATATATACACATATCATCGTCATGTACTCGTCAGTTCTAAGACTAGTTTGCTAATTTCTTCCACAACTGACGGTTTTCTGTTTTCCTCTACATATCCGTATGGTGCTACCAGTGTCTTCTATTACTTGCTGTGTATATTGATTCCTTGGTCTTCCCTTTCCGCGTTTCCCATTCATCCGTCCTTCTATAATTATCTTTAATAAGCTTTCGTGTCTTAAAACGTGACCGATCATATTAGTTGTTCGTTTTATTATTTTGTTCTTCCTTCACCAATTTTTTCTAACACCTCTTCATTTGTTAATTTGTCGGTCCATCTTATTTTCAGCATTCTCCTATAGCACCATATTTCGAAGGCTTCTAAGTTTTTTTTCTCTGCCTTACCAATCATCCATGTTTCACATCCGTACAACGCATTCCAAACAGAACGGGTTAAACATTATTTCCTCAAATTTGTACTTATAGCCTTGTTTTTTTTTTTTTTTTTTTTTTTTTTTTATATATATATTTAATTACAACTGGCCAGGCAGCCATCCAGCAATTGGACTGAAACGCGAAATAACATGTTAGGGGTTAGCATCCAATGATGGACCCCACTGAGAAATTAGGCTAGATCAAACGGTCGTCTACGTTTTAATCTGCGAACATCTAGACTAGTGTCAAGTAGACTGGTCGCCAGTACGTTTGTGTGTGTCTCCAAACGACTTACATATCGATCAACAGCACGTTTAACCTCATCTTTCACACATGGGATGTTTAAATCTCGATGCAATGTATGGTTCGATACGTACCAAGGTGGGGAAACAGTGAGTCTTATGGCCTTGTTCTGAAATCGCTGAATTCTATTTACATGTACATCTTTTGCGCAACCCCACAACATTAAACCATATGTCCAAATAGGCTTTAAGACTATTTTATAGACCAGAAGTTTATTTTCCAGTGATAAACTTGAGTACCTGCCAAGAAGCCAATTTAATCCATGCAGTTTTAAATCTAACTGTTTTCTTTTTTGATTAACGTGCTTGTGCCATGTCAGTTTACTATCTAAATATATGCCTAAATATTTGACATCTTTTTCTTGGCTAATAATTACCTCATTTATTTTTAATGGTTGGTACATAAAATTTCGCAATGTGAAATCAACCTGTGTGCACTTGCTTTCGTTTACCCTGATACGCCAACGTCTAAGCCAGTTTTCAACATTTAACAGGGTTTTTTGAAGCTTATTAGTAGTTTCACTATTGTCTTTACCAACAGCTAACAACGCTGTATCGTCAGCAAACGTAGCTGTTATCACGTTATTATCAACTGGAAAATCAGCAGAATAAATTAAGTAATGGTTAAAATTTTTTTCCGATCGTAAAAAACTTGCTTTGCTTGATTGATCCGTTTTTTAATATCATTGCTACACCTGCCATCACTGGTAATTTCCCAAGTAATGAAATTCATTCGTCTCTTGTATTTTAACACCGTCAATATCTGCGCTTATTTTCTTTCGACTGTTATTTTTTTCGCAGATCATAATTTTTGTTTTATTTTTATTTATTTGCATTCCGTGTTTCTTAAATACATCTTCCTTTTTACTTTTAATGTTTCCTTCAATTGATTTTGATTTTCTGCTAGAACAGCTGTATCATCGGAAAATTGTAATATGCTTATCATTTCACCTTGTATTTTTACAACATCTTTCTTATATATGTATGTATAATATATACTAACAAAGATCTGGAACTGCGTACAAAGTTAAATTTACTAATAGTCTTTTCAATAGCTACTTGTGCACACGAAACATGGTCCCTTACTGCTGAGTGTATCAGCAAAATAGACGGATTCGAAAGCTGGCCATCTATAGGAGGCTATTAAGAATATGGTGCATGGACAGAAAAACTAACGAATAAATTTTTTAGAAGCCACAAGTACATATGCGTTTATCAAACAGAATAAGAAAATGATATATGTTGGTTTCTTTGGACACGTTGTGAGAGATATCAATTCGATAAAACGTCTAATAATCACTGGAAAAGTTAAAGGAGGGACGAAGAAAAAAAGTAAGACCAAGAACGCGCTGGACTGATCAGTTAAAAGCGTTAATTGGCCTCAACGTGCACGAAGCGTTGCTAGCTGCTCAGAACAGGCCAACATGGAGATCAATAACATATGCGACTGTTTCTACACCCTCTCGAGGGGTAGAGGAAGAAGACGACGATATATATGTACATCGTATTGTTTATTGCCGACCATCGTGACTAGCCATTGTACATTTATTTTTACGTACACAATAGATTAACATTCACGGCGCTAATTATATGCAACTAAGATGCACGCGCACACGATGTTGTATAGAGTGGGATGCCATCGCGAGTTGGTTTCGAATCCTCGACCGTCGAGTTAACAGTCGAACACTCTAGCAACTATGCCACCGCGACACTATATGTATATATATATTAATATATATATATATATATATATATATATATATATATATATATACTAACAATGAAAAGTTGTAATTTCTGACTTGATTATTTGCGTAGATAATACCGGGGTTAATAATAATAATGATATGGTAATCATAATAATGGATTTTTTTTTAATTACTATAAATCGGTATAACTATATAGTTTTCACCTAATTTAATGTAGGCCAGAGTTTAGGCGACTTTTACAGGGGCATGCGCGAGAAGTTTTAAAGAATTTATATTGAGAAAAGACGAGCGGGATGTTGTAAATTTGGTGCATGTTTAAAGTACAAGTCTTCGGAAGAATAAGATGAATGTTAACGGAAAGGGCAGTTAAGGGTGGTGAAGTCTTGGGGAAGACGTAATCATAAAACAATGAAATGTCTCCAAATCTCAGATGGTCAATTACAGTGTCGTTCCGAGTTATACCCTCCAGTGGTTACGACGGTTCAGTTGATAATTTTATGGATCTTAAAAAGATTTTTTGAGATCAGTGTGACCTCCATTCCTGCTTAGATTTTTGTTCTGGAATATTTTCTTTATTTGGTAATGGCTTTGGCCGCATTCGGTACCACAGGGCAGTAAATTTTGTTGCCAGACAACCCAATATGTCCGGGTACCCATAAGTAAGTCATCTACAGTTACCCTTCATCATATTAAATATTATGCGTTGATTCTCATTAAGTAATGGATGCTTGGGATCGGAGCTGAATATGGAATAAATAGAACTAATTGAATCCTTAGTTACGATGATTTTCTTTGGTTGAGATTTAGCTAGGTAGATATGTGGTAAACAGTACATCGAGAATTGTACACCAGATCCTTAGTGCTGACTTGAGTGATGCTGTATCCGTTTTTGCATCATCGGTATACACTGATATGCAGTCGTCATATTTATCTATGTTTAGTAATATTTTTGCGGGAACATTGAATGGATTGTTGATTTGAGCATACGAGAGAAGTGTTATATTTTTATCGGTATCCACATAGTATTATATTAATTGTATTAAACAAAATTTTATGTATAGGAAATCAAGGATTTTTGATAAGGAACGAGAGAGAGGATTATAAGGGAGAGAATGATTGCGTGAATGGTAAGTAAGAGTACCTACATATAAATGATAATTTATGTAAAAGGAAAGAAGTGGGACAGCAGTCAAGGTACATATGTTAAAAGAAAGCGAGGTTCTGTGAACGCCGAGAATTGTCCCGGTAGCAGTACGATGGATGGGGTCAAGAGATTTTAGTACAGCTTGTTTGGCAGATGAATACACCTGGCATGCATAGTTGATTCGGGATTAAAGCTTTATGTATTTTAAGTAGTAATTTAGGACGGATATTGCATTTTTTTGTTGGATAGAAATTTTAAGGCAGCCCGGGACTTTAAACAGGATGATTCCATTCTCTGATTGGAAAATTTCAGATATTGATGAACCGATTCTAATATTAAATGTACGATTGTACAAAGATTCGTTATATAATTGTCCATATTGCCGGTTATAACGACGGGCATTAATTTCTTTAACGAGCCACGTCGCTATACACGATCAAAAGATTTTAATATTGCATATAAGTGTTATTTATTCTAGAAACTTGTCAATATTAGCTTTTGAATGCTTAATAGACATCATCGACTGCACATCTTGCTTTACACTCTCCGGCTACATCTCTAGGATGAAAAAAAGACGATTTTTACAATTTTTTCTAAAATTCGAGCGCTTAAAATGGTCTAAAATTTTCTGAGAGGCTGTTACTTGATTTTGCAATAAGAATTATTGTGGCTCACTTCGAATATTCATATTTGATTAAAGTATCAAGTAGAAAAATGTATGCATTTAGTGGGAGATATTTTAGTACAAATTCTAGTCTAAGTGCGTGATTTAAACTGCGGTATTTTAACCGGAAGTGTATCACTTCATCCTGTCTTGTGCGATGAACACGCTGAATAGGCCAGATACCAATTTATCGGGGTAAACCGGAAAATCTGACTGTTGCTCGTTCCTTGAATTTATGGAACATGCAGCGACGCATATCGGAACATGTTGCTAGAAGTAATTCTGTAGGAGACACGAAGGCGATTTCTTTCGCAGCTCGATCTGCTTCTTCATTCTTTCCATATCCCCTGTGTCCAAGAATTCAAAGTACATGGGTTTGTAGACTGCTTGTTGACTGTCAAATTAATTTTCTTAGCCAATGGATGCATGTATGGGGAATTTTCTTTCAGCTGTTTGATCGAATACAGTGAGTCTGTGACGACTGGTAAAGGCAAGGTTTGTCTTCGAAGGGTATAACAGGAATGGATTGATAGGTAAGCAGATCTGAAAGCTGAATAGTAAGTAGCGTTTGTATTCGCATACGGTTATTTCGAATCTTTCACGATGTCAACTACTTGTAATGATGTAGTTGCTTATAACCAAGTGTATGTGTAACGTTTTAAGATGATGTAGTGGCGATGTAGATCTATGTGCAATTCATTTGCTTCATAGTACAGTTGGATAATTAGCGTTGTAGGGAAAGCTCCGAGAGCGAGACGAACTGCTTTATGATGTATTAAATCTGAATTGTGTTAGTTTAGGAGACGAGTAGTCAGCAAATTCGTAATCACATTTGGAACATATCAAGGTTCTGTAAATTTTTATTTCTTCTCAGACCGGATCAATGTTTATGCAGTAACACGACATTTTTTAAACGTAATAAGATGAGGTAAAGACAGTAATATCCGAATTACTTACGTAAATATCATGTTGTAAATAGTGATTTTAATAATTCCTCGTTTTTTAAATAAAAAATCTCCGAAGTTTTGACTTTAGCGGCTATTTTTGTTTTAAAACAAAAACATAAACTCGGGTTTATTAATATATCGTTTTACTTTTATCAATAAATCGGGATTTTCTTTATTTTTTGTACGCGGTTATTCCGAAATTGTTATATCTAAATTAATCGGAGATTATGAACATCGCTGAATATCGCTTTCTTTATTAAAAGTCTGATTTTTTAAAATGTTCTACACTATTTCTATGAATAATGTTAATGTAAGGCCCTTCTATGACGAACTTTTTTTAGTTTGCAACACGAATTCTTTACGCTCCCGAATGAATAAATTTACATATTTATAAGTGTGATTTCTTTTTTTGCATACAATCTCTCTTAAAAAGACAATGAGTAGCAATGCGGAAAGTACATGAGGTATATGGATTACCAACCATTGGTGATAAATCCTTGTGAGATATGGGATAAGTTAATTATAGATATTTACAATTTATTCTGCAACTGGACTTGATTAATTCTTTTAAGGCGTTTAAAACTGGATACAATTGTCTGGTAAACTGGCGGCTAGCGGATTAACATGTTGAAGTCTTCGTATATATTTTTTACTTAAACTTTTTATTGTTTGTTCTATCGTTGGCACCCCCAAATCACAATGTACATCATAATTTCGTATATACTAGGGCGCATACTCCGCAACACCTTATTTTGGAACCGCTGAATGATGTTCAGTGTTGAATTACTTGCAGTGTTCCACATTTCAGTTCCGTAAGTCCACACCGGTTTCAATAGCATGTTGTATAGTAAGACATTATTCCGTAACGAGAGCCTGGAGTATTTGCCTATCAGCCAGTTCATGGTTCGAAGTGTTAACTGAAGCTGTTTTCGTTTTGATACGACGTGATCTTTCCACGTTAGTCGCTGGTCCAAGTTTAATCCTAGGTATTTCACTTTCCGTGAAATTCGTATTGTTTGACCATTCATTAAGATGGTTGAATTGTTAGTTTTGTTCAAAGTAAATAAGACGTATTTCGATTTAGATTCATCGATTTTAATTTTCCACATCTTAAACCATTGTTCTAAATGCGTTAAGTGATCCTGCAATTGCTTTGTTGCTATCTTTAAATCGCGATAAACGGATAATATTGCCGTATCAGCAGCGTATATGGCTGTAGTAATTTTGTCGTTTTCTGAAATGTATAAACCTGATACAATGTTGGCCCAAGTACACTACCCTGCGGTACTCCAGAATGTATGGGGTGCACGCGAGAGTAGGTCTCATGAACATTTAGTTGGAAGTATCGATCTTTTAAGTGTGAATTGTAAATGATGTAGATATATATCGCCACTCTGCGAAACTAGCATTTTTATCATGTATGCCGGTAGTGATAAAAAACAATTGTTGATTTAATTAAACGAATTAAAAAAGAGTGGCGTGCTATCTGATTTACGAGTTAAATATATAGACGCTGTATCTATTGAAATATACAGGTTGGCCCAGTGGAAAAATAAGTTAACCTATACAGTTGTATCAGACAAAGAGATTCGATGTCACCTAAATTGTTCATTGCGGTCTTACAATCAGTATTTGATAAATTCAAATGGAATAGTAAGGGTTTAAAAATTGGACAAACTTATGTCAACCATCTTGGATATGCGGACGATATAGTGCTCCTGAGCGAAGATATAGAACTAAATGAAATGACACAAGAACTTAATATAAAAAGCAAGTAAATTGGACTAAAAATCAACATAGCCAAAACAACAGTTCTGTTGCGAAACAAATTCACACACATCATTAATATTATGATAGATCAGAGGAAAATACAGGAAGTAACATCGTTCAATTATTTAGAGCAGATTATAAAAAATGATAATAGAATATACAGGGGAAGATGTGCGTTATCGCGTAGGTTGGTCGATCGTTATGTTCACGTGTTCATTGTTATTAAAATTCTTTAGTGATATTTGAATACGTGTTTACTTTTAACTCAAGCATTCCTTGAATAAAGAACTGTATGACGTTTATCAGTTGTTTATAGTTGTGGGGAATATCGGCGTTTGGTAAGATCGTTACATTTTATCTCTATCGTTTTTATTCCGTATCGGTATAGCTGAGTAGCGATTACTGTACGCTCGTGCGTCCACGTTTCCCTATCAGCGTAGTCATTTATATAAAACAGAATTATCGCGTATGTCTGTACTATCATCTAATATCGTTGATCGGATTTCTATTGTTTCGAGTACGGCGGTCGTGTCGTTATACACGTATTGTCGTTCGTAAAATTAGTAAACGCCGAGTCATATTATGTCTCAACAAATGGATACGTCGTCGGGTAACCCCGCGATGTATATTACCCTACAACAATATCAACAGTGGCAGGAGGAGGCGAGAGCACCTAATGCCCAGTTGCAGGCACAAGTAAAATCTTTAAAAGAAATGAACCAGAATCTAATAGCTAGGCTTAAGCTGTATGAAAGAAAAGATGTTGGTAGACCACGCACGCAAAGTCTTCCTACAATACAGACAGTTAATAGAGCAACAACATCCGAAGCTAAAATCTTAGAACACAATAGTATAACTGTTAATAACCAAAGTGTGAAAAATAAGGAAACCCCATTATCTGCTAAAAAGATTTTACCACCGAAAGTAACAGTGAGCGGTGTGAAAAATTTTACGATGTTTTATAAGACAGTTGGTGAAAAGCTCGGTAAGCAATGGTGACGTTGTTGTCTCTGCAAAAACTGCCGATGCGTTTCGTAATATCACCGATCTTATTGAACTAATGAATCGCGAATTTGAACAGAGTAAAAATCATACTCTTCATGGGATTTCTTATCATACCTACAAACTTAAAACAGACAGAACATTTCGGGTAGTAATTCGGGGGCTTCACCCTACTGCTGATTTAGATGAGCTGAAAAATGAATTACATAACATGGGACACAATGTTGTAAATATTGTAAACATTTCTAAAATGATAAAATTACGTGATAATGATAATAAAATTACCAGTAGACGTAAGAAAACTTATCCTTTATTTTACGTAGATCTTGAGCCAAAAGATAATAATAAAAACGTATACCAAATTACACATCTCGTTTACACTTCAGTTAAAATCGAGAAACCTTACAAAAATTTTGCAGTTCCACAATGCAAAGGGTGTCAAAGATGGAACCATACTAAGTAAGGGTGCTTCCGCCCAGTTAAATGTTTTAAATGCGCTCAGAACCATGAGTCTAACGTCTTGTAAGTTAAAAGATCCAACAAAATTCAAATGCGTTAACTGTGGGCTTAATCACACAGCCAACTATCAAGGTTGTCAAGTTTACCGAGATGTTGAGAAACTGCTAAAAAGAAAAAAACCGTCCATTGTGCAACGGGTGCAGCAGAAAAAAACAGACATAGCCGGTAAAATACAAAATACTGTAACATACGCTTCGGCAACAAGGCGGGATATTGATGTTCCAATAACGAGTGAACAGTCAACAACACAATACAAGGAAAATCCACAAAAGAAGAATTTGCAACTGACGGAGCAGTCATACAAGGACATCATGTCTGCTCTGAATAATTTAACCAAGGAAATGGCCTCCATTTCTAATCGGCTGAGTAAACTGGAAGGGAAGCAATCTCAGACAGTTACTAATAAACGTAATAAAAATAGAAGAAATGACTGAGAATTCACTTAGAATAATCACGTGGAATGCAAATGGTTTAAGAAATCGTCTTCTTGAATTGGAAACATTTCTTTATTTTCATAAGATCGACATTGCTCTAGTGTCAGAAACACACTTCACAACGAGGAATTGTCCAAAGATTAAAAATGACATTATCTATCACACGCCCCATCCTGACGGCGGTGCTCACGGAGGATCAGCTGTAATTATTAAACAACAAATACAGCACTTTCCCGAAAAAGTGTTTTGTGGAGAATATGCGCAGGCAACATTGCTGCTGTATATTTTCCACCTAATCACAAAATAAAAAGAGATAGTTACGAATACTTCCTTAATCATTTTGGTCCGCGATACGTGATAGGTGGCGACTATGATGCTAAGAATGAAGCCTGGGGTTCCAGGTCAGTTCATATTAGAAATGAGAATATGGCACATGTCAAAGGTAAAGAACTCCTACAAGCAGTTCACAGTACTCATAGTACCTGTATTTCTGGAGATAAGCCTACTTATTGGCCAAACGATAAACGAAAACGACCTGATTTAATTGATTTTTTCATTGTCAAAGGTATAGCTACTAATTATGTGCTGTCAGAAAACATCGAAGATCTCACATCAGATCACTTTCCAGTATTGCTCACTATTAGTTCTACAGTGATACAGAGAACAAAAGAAAGGTGTATACTCAAGAATAGATTCACAGACTCGGAAAATTTCCGTTTGGAACTTGACCAGCGAGTGAACGTGAAAGTACGTCTGAAAACATCAGACGAAATAGAAAAACAATGCAATAATATGATCGAAGCGATTCGCGAATCTGCCAAAATTGCAACGCCCGAGATTAAAAATAGCAACAATTAGGAGACAACATATCCCCTCGAAGTACGTAAATTAATTATTGAACGAAGACGTGCTAGACGCATTTGGCATCAGTCACACCATCCGCCGGATAAAAACACTTTCAATAGGATAAGCAATAAACTTAATAAGTTAATAAAGGAGATTAAAAGGAAAACATTTAAATCTTATCTAGAGGAGTTTAGTCCATTCGCGGATAGGGACTATTCGCTGTGGAAAGCCACACGAAGAATGAAGCGGTCATGCGTCAGAGTTCCCCCTCTCTTAGATCAAAGAGGGAGCTGGGTCAGGCGCAATTGTGACAAAGCAAAGTTGTTTGCTCAACATTTGTCAAATACGTTTCAACCGCATGACATTACATCGGATATGAGTCCTACAGTGTCGTATAAAAATAATGTGGACTTTGTTTATATTACCCCTTTGGAAATTGCAAAAGAAATTCTGAAGATTAACGCAAAAAAAGCTGCAGGTATCGACGAAATTGCTCCGGCATTGTTAAAAGAATTATTACGTAAAGCAGTGGTACTGTTGACGTACATATTCAACGCGTGTATATATATTGAATATTTTCCGAACTGTTTCAAAATAGCTAACATTATTATGTTGCATAAAAAAGAAAAACCAGCGGAAGAAGTTACTTCATACCGCCCAATTTCACTTCTCCCTGTGTTATCGAAACTGTTCGAAAAATCATTATTAAAGAGACTAAAGACATTTGTTGATCTCCCTGATCATCAATTTTGCTTTAGAAACCAACATTCGACTATAGACCAAGTTCACAGGGTTACCATCTATTGTTCCACAGTCTTTCTAGATATATCGCAAGCGTTCAATCGTGTTTGGAACGAAGGCCTAATATTCAAAATGAGTAACATTCTTCCAGGGAACTTTTGTAGACTTCTGGAATCGTATTTGGCTAATCGCCAGTTTCGGGTGGCACACGAAGATACTGAGTCAAAATTCTACCGTATACAAGCTGGAGTTCCACAAGGTAGCGTTCTTGGACCTATCTTGTACTTCTTGTATACGCTACATTTGCCTACAGATGACGAAACAACAACTGCGACTTTTGCTAATGACACCGCCATACTTTCGGTCAGCGACAGTCAAGCTGAAGCCGTAGCAAAACTTCAACGCGCGCTCAACCGAGTTAGAAACTGGACAGTTACATGGAAGATCAAGCTGAATGAAGCTAAATCTGTCCATGTCGTTTACTCTTATCGCAAAGTCGATGCGCTGCATAAGATTCATCTGAGTGATCGAGTTGTCCCACAAGCAGAGTCAGCTCGATACCTTGGTATGCACTTGGATAAGCGCCTTACGTGGAAAATCCACATCCGATCCAAAATCAAACAGATTAAGGTTAGAACGCGTCAACTGTACTGGCTTATCGGTCGGAATTCTACGTTGGACGTATCGTGTAAGCGTTTACTGTACCAACAAATAATAAAACCGGTTTGGATGTATGGCCTTCAGCTATGGGGATGTGCTAAGGCTGCAAATCGTGACAAGATTCAGACGAGACAAAATGTCATCCTGCGTACGATAGTCGACGCATATCGATTTTCGCGTAACGATGATATACACCGCGATCTTCAGATCATGTTCGTTAACGATGTAATCAAGGAGTGCGCTAAGCAGCACGAGAAACGGCTTTCCCATCATGTCAACGTGGAAGCAGTGAAACTTCTCGACACACGATTAGACATTAGACGCCTTAAGCGTAATAAACCGCAAGACCTAGTCTTGTAGGCGATAAACTTTTTTATGGAAGCTTTAGCCAGTGGGCTAACGGCTTCACACTCGTTTGTATCACGTAATAAGATATGTTCTGTGTTATGTGATAAGCTTTATAATATAGTTACTTATTTAACGTTAGGTTAAGATTGTAACAGGTAAATTTAAAAAAAAAAAAAAAAAAGAATATACAGGAGGAAATAACGAGAAGAATCAAAATGACCGCCTTAGCGTGTGGAAAATTAAAAAATATTTTACAAAATAAGGAGATTCCTGTAAGTCTGAAAAGAAAAACGTTTAATCAATACGAGCTCCCGGTAATGACCTATGGGAGTGAAACGTGGAATACAACAGTAGCAATAGAGGAAAGGCTAAGAGTAGCGCAAAGAAGAATCGAAAGAAAAATGATTGGCATAACGCTGAAAGACAAGAAAGAAAATAAATGGCTTAGAGAAACAACAAAAATAAAAGATATAATACTAAGTATAAAAGAATCAAAATGGAGATGGGCTGGTCACCTGGTGGAACTCCTCGCAAATAAAGTGACAATGTGGATTCCAGACGGAACCCGTAGAATAGGCAGACCGATGATACGTCGGGTTGACGATATAAACGAAGTCCGAAAAGATTGGGCAAGTAAAGCGGCTGACAGGGAAAAATGGAAGGAACTTCGAGAGAGCTACATCCAGCAGTGGATTGAAAATAGCTGATGAAGAAGAAGCTATTGAAATGCAGAGTAATCATACTTTACGTTTGCATTAGCCTGTGTTTACAGGTATCTAAAAACAAACAAACTGGTAAATATTCGATTTTATATGATCTTGTTAAGAACCATACATTATGTTTCAAAGGAAATATTTTTAAAAAATTCCCTAATAAATTGTGTCACCAAATAGCTTACGACAGATCTTTAAAGACCGCCGCTGATTTTAAAATACATTTTCAATAAATAGCGTTTTAATAAGACTACATGCTGAACGTCATCCAGCATTGAAACTCGTTTGATTCACTGTTGTTACTAAAAATTCTAAGTCAGCTAATTATGTATCATTGTTTTTAAAAGTTTGCAGCATACGCTAAAGGTAAAAATTGCATTTTGTAAAATTTTTGATAATTTTCCGACCTCTAGAATTAAAAGGGACATTATCTTTTGATATTTGGCCATTACTAGTTTTTTTTTTTTTTATTTAATGAGCTTAATTTACACATCTAATTCGTTTATGTAAAAAAAAAATTCACATAATTACGAACGGCCTTAATCATATCTCTTCAAAATAGGAACATATAAAATTAAAAGTTTTATCTATTAACCTTTTAGAACTAGTTCCGATTTTATAATTAACTCATTGGCTGCATTATTTTCACTGGTTTATCTAGCGTAAATCATAATTTCGGCGCATCTTGTATTCCAAGCTAGTGCATAAGATTTCTAGAATCCGTAAAGTATGAGTTTTTATCTGCGATAATTAGTAATCCGTTTAACATCGTTGTTATTGCGATGATGCGGAGGCGTTTTTGAAAATTAATTTAAAAGTTTCAGCATGTTATTTGGTCGAAATCGAGAGATCGGTGTTGACCTCTAGGAGGTAATTTAGACGTCTACTAATAGAGTAGCACGTCGATTCCAATTTAAGGAAAGGAGCTCTGAATTAGTATCAGGTTTCATCTGGCTAAGGAGAAAATATCAGTTTGGGTCATGTATTAGGTTTACATTTGCGTGGGACGCACTACCGGCTTTTTAATTTTAAGTTTCGTCACTTTTTCCATATACCATAATGTATACCGACTACTGAAGTCCCTGCTACAATTGTTGTACATAATTCGAGGAAACCCCGGTAACAAAATATCTGGTTATCTTGGTGGCCAATTCACGCGTAACCTCTAGCATAGATCAAATCGTTCGTTTAGAATATCCATCGTGACGTCCGCTGTGTGACATGTAGCGCCACCGTACTTGACACGGTACTTTGTAGTAATAAAATACTGAACGACAGATTGAACACACGCTACCGAAACAGTCCGCTAACGTCGATTTGCCTCCTAGTGCTAGATCATCCTACATAAAAAACAAAACGTAAAAAAATATAAAAATATATACAATACACAATATATATATATATATATATATATAGTCAAACCCGCTTTTAAGGGACTCCGGATAAGAGGGACAGCCGTTTATTAGGGACAATCACCAAAAGCCCGAATCAAACGTACCAAATAGAGGTTATTTTAGTTTGCTTTAGTGGTACAACGCCTCGGTTAATAGGGACAAAGATTAATAGACTTTCAAGGTAATAAATAGTGGGGCGTACACGAAAATGGGGCCAGGCGCCGGTTTTTAGATAATTCCGCTGAATCAGCATTTCAGCACGTGCTGGGTCACCGCCATTTTTCAGATAATCATAATAAATGTCTTGCGATAATAATCATAAGCATTTTACGATAATAATGATAAACGTCTATAAGGAAAATAATTCTTAAAATTAAAGACCTTGGAGAGGAAATAATTATTTTTACAGTCTGAGAAAAAAATATTTTTCACCGGTTTTATATATATATATATATACATATATATATATAAAAGCAATGCACACACAACCATATTACATGTATATATACATATATTTAAAATGGGTGTGTGTATATGCATGTAGGTATACATATTTATATATATCTATATGCACATATACACACACACATATATATATATATTGCATATATGTATATATCCACGTACCTAAAGATGAAAGTACATATTTCCTAAAAATATAAATAACTATTTAATAAGAGGTGTCGTTCAAAATTGTACTGGTATTTCTTGTAATTAGGATAATATAAACTATTTTTAATATTCTGACTGACATAAACACGTCATTTCCATAAACTTAAGTCTGGATAGGCTAAACTATTATTTGTTACCCTTTTACATTATACTTCAAATATATTTTAAAAAAATGTATTTACATTTGGGTTCCTCACTAAAAACGAATTTTAACTTTTAACGTTTTTGTGAGACCCTTTCATTTGTGACCTGGGGTAATTTATTCCAGTTGTCCCCCTTTGTATACAAATGTACATAATTATATAATTATATATATATATATATATATATATATATATATATATATATATATATATATATATATACATAAATGATAGAGCATCAATTTATATATATCAACAAATGTGTATGGTTGTTCCAGTCGTTACCGCCAATTTACAATAAAATATATTAATTTATGATTAAAATTTTATCTAATTAAAAATAAAAATAGACGCGTTTTTTTGTTGTGTCATTATAATTTGAAAATTTCGCTTAAAATTATCGTAACTACAAATTATTTAAATTTATTATTAGTTTCCTCACAAAAATTGTTAAACTGGTTATATAAATATCTGTGAATTAAAATAAATTGGAACCGGTAAAAAAATCATTATGAATGAAGCAAATCAAAACAAAAAAATTAATGCCGATTTTTAAAAATTGATTTAATGAATAAAGTTAATTTCTGTACATCTAAAGACAAACACTAAGAACAAAGCAAATCTGGAAAACTAGTAAATATTTTGGGAACCAAGTTGGAAATGGAAGATTCTTTACTTCCTCACAATTTTTTTTTCACACAAACGAAACTAACGACACAAGTCGAGACAAACGGAGTAAAAACGATACACAAATGTTGATATCAAAATGCGAAATGGACCTCGTAATATATAAGAAAATTAAATTAAATGAATTATTAATACGACTTATTGACACATCAATTTTGTTGTACTGCGGTAGGTGGTTATCTTATCCTTACTATTGCGATTCACATTTCTATTCCTGGATGCAGTATATTCGATGGTAATAAGATTATACATATATTAAATGGATCACTGATTTTTTACTAGAAAATATTTCAAGTTTAAAAGCCGTCAATGTTATTTCGTTCCTAACTTTTCCACATATTGGCTTAATGTAGCAATAAATGCATAATAATAATAATATAATAACAGAGTAGCCCTAACAATAATCAACATATTGGTCTTACAGTTGATATGAGGTTACATTTCCAATTTCCAATTTGATTCAATACAATAAATTTAATTCGTTTTTATCGAAGCTCAATACGAAAAATAATAATGTATGGAAGGTTTACAAAAATTATAACAAACCGTGCACTGCCTTTCCACCGCTCTTCGATTCATTAAAGTTCGATTAACAGTCAGTCAATATATTAAAGATGTCAGTTCTGTTGATAAAACAATTTTTATTACTCCGAAAGATATGTATGTTACAATTGAATCAATTAAAGCTAAACATTCGGTAGTACACGATGAAATCTCATCTATAGTAATTAAGGAGCTCCCATTAAAGGCTATCGTAGAATTTACGACTATATTAAACTGCATGTTTAAATTCAGTTATTTTACGCACTGTTAGAAAAACTCAAAATTTATTGCTCCTCCTAAACTTGGGAATGACAGTTCTCAGATTTGCAACATTTGGCTAATTAGTTTACTTAGCAACTTAAGTAAGGTCGTTAAAATAATTATTTTAAAGGAATTAAGGAAATACTCATGCTAGCAATGTTATTCTCAATGTTAAAAACATTAATTAAATTATTAATATTAAATTGAGAATTGTAGGCAATTTATTCGTAATTTCAGGTTTGTGAACACATTTTTTAGACACGGCATAACCTCATGTCTTAAAATATACTCGTTGCTGATCATGATTGAAAACGTCGCAGAGAATGCAGAGTGCTAGAAGAGAGTCAGAACATATAATCGAAGGTTTATCAACATCGGAACTCATAAGATTCCGTAGCAAGATAAATCGCTTATAATTCTGATGAAATGACGGAGAATGTCTGCGGTAGGAATATTGAATGATGATTGTTCCGTCTCTGATAACTGAGATCCCGGCAAATAGGGATGCGTCAATGTAAAACATTGTAGATTCAAGGAAAAAAATTCCTAAACCCGACCAAGGTTTTAATGGTAATACGACTTTAGAAAAATCGGTTTTCCCGCTTTGGTTAGGCTTAGGGATTCGAAAAACATTGTTATTACCTAATTCGATCGTCGTAGGAAAAATTATTAAATAAAGTTGTAGTCGGAATTCGGAAAAAATGTTGGCGCACTTTTGGGGGTGACCTTGAATTTCCAGTTTCGAAAAATGTCTATAGAACTGATATACGAGATATTAAAATGACGAGTTCGAAATAGAAACCCGTTTTTCATTACGATCGATAGGTCTCGATCTACGAATTTTTAGATTGCCGACATGCTATCTTTGGCAGGGCATAGAGTGCGACGTATACATTTTTAAACAATTCTGACTCTTGAAATAATCATTTCTATGTAAGATCTATCGTATAAAACGAAAAAACCGCGAAAAAAATTTCAAACTAAACCTGAGAATTTCAAAAAGGACACAACCTTTCGATTTTTTAAAAATTCGCTTTTTCCACAATCATTCGCGAACGATTCAAAATTAGGAAAAATCGTTTAAACAAAAGTTAGTCGGCATTGAAATATGCGTCTAACTGTTGTATTCCCGTATTATTATAGTAAATATTCTTCGATAAAATTGGGGTTAAATGATTTTGGGGTTTTGGGGCATTTTTAAAGCTACAATAATAGATAGGGGGTTCAGGTTGACGTTAGACGAAAGTAAACGTGGGGATCTGTCATTTATTTTATAACGTAAATGTTAGCAAAATTAACGTGTAAAGGGAAATCGCGAGTTTAAAATTTGATTTTCGATTTTGAAAAATTTTTCAACCGATTTTTGGTCGGCCGATTCTACAAAGCTGTTATATATATATATATATATATATATATATATATATATATATACAGCTGTACTACTGCCTTCGTCCAATACACGGCAGGCATACAACCCCTTTAAAACGTTCTTACCTTATTAATTGAACGCGTGCGCATTTTAACACTACGTTACCGCGCGTGTTGTACACTTTACCATTACAAACGACAACTAGCGCGCTCATTGTTACCGTCTGGTTGAGTAATAATTATATATATATATACTAGCTGACACGGCGAACTTTGTATTGCCCCAGAATCAAGAAATGTATTAAATTATTAGCTGAATTAAATAAAAAATACTGGTGGAGAATTAGGAATTACACAAAAAACGTAAAAAAAAATTTGTAAAGAGACTTAAACGATATGGCGATACATTTTAATTTTTGTTGATTTATTAAACTTAATAAAAAAAGTATATTTAATTCAGCTAATAAGTTAATACGTTTATTGATTCTTGGGCGATACGAAGTTCGCCGTATAAGGGAGTCTAAATCGTATTTTATATACATACATATATATATTACCTAACGCCTAACACCTTCCTAAAAGCAGCGAAGAATTTGCCTATCAAAAATCGGTCCAAAAATTTTTAAAAATCGAAAATCAAATTTAAACTTGTTACCGGTTAATTTAGGTAAAATTTATGTTATTACGTAAGTGATAGATCTCCACGTCTGCTTTCGTCTAACGTTCATTCGAACCTACTATCTATCATAGTGGCCTTAAAAATGACCCAAAACTTCTAAACCATTTAACACCAATTTTCTCGGTGGGTATTTGGTGTAAAAATACGATTATACTATCGTTAGACGATTACATCAATGATAACTTTCGTTTAAACTATTTTCCCCAATTTATCGTTCGCGATTTATTGCTGAAAAAATCGCAAGGTGTCCCCTCCCATTTATAAAAATTTTAGGTTGTTTGTATTTTGTTTTTGCGGTTTTTTGCCTAAATACGATAGTTCTTATATAGAAACTGCTATTTTAAGAGGCGGAATCGTTTAAAAATATTTACGTCGTGCGCTATGCCCTGCCAAAAGTGGCAAGTCGGCAATTTTTAAAAATTCATAAGAATAAACAATTTAAATTAGACTGAATTGTAAATCTAAATCACACTTGAATCCACCTGAAGACAAACAAAAAATTTCATTAAAAACAGTCCAGCCGTTTGGAAGGAGTTCGATGACATACACACGCACAGAAGAGTTATATATATAATGATATAATAAAAAAGATCGATCAAATTTTTTAGGGCTACCACATGATAATGGCGTACCCACATATATATATATATATATATATATATATAAAATGTATATATATAAAATGTATATATTGATGATTACGAATAAAACAAAAAAAGGTTTGACAAAATCCGACCATTTTTGATGGAGTTATCCCTGCCAGTGAAATATATATATATATATATATATATATATATATATAAAATGACTAATGCATAGTGCTTATTGTATATATATACATGTATGTAACGATATATGGATATATAATTAATATTGCCTATGCTAAAAGCATTGCGTATATAACGATATATAGGTATATAATTAACATTGCCCATGCTAAATGCATTGTAAAATCGGCCGACCAAAAATCGTTCACAGAATTTTTAAAAATCGAAAATGAAATTTTAAGTTCGCGATTTCTCGCTACCAGTTAATCTAGATAAAATGTACGTTATTACATTAATAATAGACCTCGACGTCTACTTTCGTCTAACGTAAACCTGAACCGCCTATCTATCATACGACCCTTAAAAACGATCCAAAACCGCTAAACTCTTTAACCCCCATTTTATCGATGAGTATTTTGTTTCAAAATAAGACTGTAACGTTATAACGCGTATTTCAATGCCGCTTAACTTTTGTATAAACACTTTTCCTCGATTTCGAATCGATCGCGAATTATTGTGAAAAAAGTAGAATTTGAAAAAAATTGCGAGGTGTGTGTGTCTAGTGCCTATTGATATTTTTGGGTTCGGTTTGAAATTTTTTATGTGTTTTTTTCGCTTTATACGATAAATCTTTTATATAAATGACGATTTTAAGAGTCAGAATGGTTTAAAAATGTATTCTCGGATCCCACATATATTCTTAACGTTATTTAGCTTGTTAGAGAAAAGCACAAAACAATTTTGAACGACACATTTTATTATATAATTATTTATATTTTTGGGAAATATGTACTTTCGTCTTATATGTAATATGTATGCGTGTATTTGCATATATATATATATATATATGTATGTATATATATTCACGTATTTGCATATACACACGCCCATATTACAATATGCATAATATACGTTTGTAATATATATATATATATATATATATATATATATATATATATGCGTGTGTGTATATGTAATGTATATATCCTGGAAAAATATTATTTTTTTCTGGGCTGTAAAATAATTACTTTCCTCTCTCTTGTTATCATTTTTAAGAATTATTTTCCTCATAGATGTTTGTTATTATTATTCGAAGATGGTTATTATGATTATTGCAATATGTTTATGATTATTATGGCAAGATGTTTATTATGATTATCTGAAAAACGGCGGTGACCTTAGCAGGTTCGGAAATGCTGATTCGTCGGAATTTTGGCCTTGGAGGCGCCTGGCCCCATTTTCGTCGTCACCGAAATAGTGAGACGGGCGATAAGCCAGCCGATATAAAATGACACTTCCGGTCGTAAAACGAAAATATTCACATAAACAAAAATTGAATAAAAATGTTTTAGTCATTTTTACAATTCGTTTTTGTTTACATTTTTGTTTTTTCTTCGTTTGTTTGAGATGTCCTTGTGTTGACATTCTTTCATTGACGCTATACCGTTTTTTGCTCTGTATACGTTTATTAATTATACACTCTCCGATAGCCTATTACGTTCTTAGTTTAGTTCTGCAAAAACTGTAGTGCATCGTGCGGTTTTATTTTTTTTTCCTTACGAAAATTTTCTTTTCTTTTTTTAGTTTTGGTGAATTTTTTGTATGAATAAAATGTCGCGTAAATGTTTATCATTAAAGGAAAAAATTTCTATTTCAGACAAAATCGAAATTCAACCTCCCAATGTGCCTATTCGGGAGTTAGCAAAAATCATGGGCGTCTCCAAAAACACCATCTCCCGTTTAAAAACAGATGAACAGAACTTACGTAAAAAATGGAGTAGCACTGAAAAGGGTAGTCAGGTGCTCCTACGACAGCATTAGATAACTGTGCAGATTTTGTTCAAACGCAGCAGATGAAGAATTTACACCAAACAACTATATCGCATTTTTACAGTAAATGAACAATTTTTACAAATATCAGGTCAGGTTCTTTTACCTTATGTATGCCTGCTGTATTTTTCTCTTAATTTCCATATAAATATTACGCATTAATAAGGTTATAAGTATGTTAATTGTTTACTAAACCGTATATATTCTAACACCCACTCGCTTCCATAAGAGATTTTAAAAAAATCGCTTTTAAGGGACAACCGGTTATAAGGGACAAATGACTTCCGCCCGATGTGTCCCTTATAAGCGGATTCGACTGTGTATATATATATATATATCCCAGAGGGTACTGCGTACCTTCTGGGATCCGGAGCTCTAACTCGAACGGGGCGCGTCCACGGGTGGTGGATAGTGGAATGACCAGTAGATATATTGGCCAGCTCCGCATAACCAATAAGCAGTCGCGAACCAAGAGCGGCTACTGGTGGAAAGTCTCATGCAGACGATTCCAGTAGTGACAGGTTTATCGGCAGGAGGAGGTGGAGAGACAGGTTGGGAACTGTCTACAAAACTCCACATTCCTGAGATGGTCGATTAAATCTTGGCGAGTTGAGGCCGCCTGTATAAATATGTCTCACTTGCCCTTCCAACAGCAAAAACCCCGCTGTCTTGCGGTCAGGATTTTGTCCAAAGGCTAAGAGAGTAAACCCTAACAGAAAATCATGTTGAAGGCAAGGGGAAACCACCACATTATTTCCCAAATAAACCTATGCCGTGTCAAGAAAATAGTATTGGTACCGGCAACGAGATCTGCAACATTAGACGCGCGATATAATGAAAATAGTATAAGTAAATTAAAACGTAAACTTACGATTAATAATATGAAACTAATTTTCGAAAAATGCGAACCATCCCGACGAAAATCATCAATAGATAACTATAATTACGTGGATAATTTTTTGTAAGCATTGCCGAATACTCTACGTTCGATATCTATCTGCGGTAATATAGAAGCAGTGTATTTCTTATTATTAGAAATACACTGCTTCTATATTACCGCAGATAGATATCGAACGTAGAGTATTCGGCAATGCTTACAAAAAATTATCCACGTAATTATAGTTATCTATTGATGATGGATGACTCAGAGAAGACGGACACGGGACTTTGTTTTTTGAATAGCGTAGTTGGTAACACTGATACAACGCAAACTCCACGTTTAGTGTACACACGAGAGATTCGTTTCAGTTTCAGTTATCATCGCATCCTATAACAAGTAGCTCTTTGCGTGGAACGTTATTTTCGGCGTCAATCGATCACGACAGTACAGAAATTTCGAAAAGAATTCAAAGTTACGCGATGTTTTTTTTTTTTTTTTTTGGCGGGCAAAACTATAAGAGCCGCGTTTACCAAACACACGAAATCTGGAAGACGTGAATTTTAAAAATTCAGCGACCTACTCTCGAAGAGTCTTCGTAAATTTTGTAGACTGAATGATTTATTGCAATTAGAGAAGTCATCCGAATGATATTGTGTCCACAAACGATTGAAGATAATCTCTGGTATCCCTATTATTAAATAAAATTTCATTCGAAAATGTTGATTGAGTAGTTTTTGAGTTATTCAAAAAATAAAAAAACCGTTCCTCTTCTCTGGGTCACCCTATATTAAGAATATTATCGATATTTCATATAATAATTATAAAGTTAACGAGCGCGTTATATTAACGCGAATATATTTATAGTAGCTAATTGAAAAATTGCAATTTAATTATAGCAGTAAAACTTTACCATTTTTTAATACAAAATTTTTGCGATTTTAATTATATATATATATATATATATATATATATATATATATATATATATATATATATATATATATATAACTAAATGGCTACATTACGTAGCAACAATTCAAATTAAATCGTCACCGTTTAACTTAGTTTTCGTTAAACGGCCTCATAAATTTTAATATTCGTCGAATGATTGTGTACTTCTTTATCGGAATTTTTTTCTCATTAATACCAACTAAAATAAATTATACCATTTCCTCGAAAATAAAATCATACTTTTCATTAAGGGCTATTTTTCAGTTTGTTCGTTTTTTTTTCTTTTAAATAATTTATTTAAACGTTATAAATCGTGCGTAATCATCATAATGATGCGCACTAATAAAGAGAGAGATACTGATATAAATCGAAAAATTTATTAAGAAACATTTTCATCGAAATCTCGAAGTACGGAAAGCGACAGAATTTTCACAATACGCGCGCGTATATAACATATAGGTGACTAGAATAATGGGATATATATATAATATGTAATCAGACAGCGGACAAGATAAGAATGTAAATAATTCGAAATAAAATAAAGTAAATAATCCAACATAAGATAAAGGAAATAATTAAAAATAAGGTAAACAATTTAAAATAAATTATTCAAAATAAAATAACTAATATATACATGTATATAATCGGAACACACAAGAAAAGAATGTAAATAGTTCGAAATAAAGCAAGTAGAATAAGACGAGAAAGAAAAAGAAAAATAATTTAAAATAAAGTAAATAATTCGAAAATATAATAAATTATTCGAAATAAAACGAAGTAAAAATAATTTAAAATAAAGTAAATAATTCGAAAATATAATAAATTATTTAAAATGAAATAAAATAAATAATTTATATATAATCGGAACACGCAAGAAACAAATGTAAATAGTTCGAAATAAAACGAGGTATAAATAATTAAAAATAAAGTAAAGAATTCGAAAATAAATTATTAAAAATGAAATAAAATAAATAATTTATATATAATCGGAACACGCAAGAAAAGTAAAATGGGAAACGAACTAGTGAATGTTGCAGCAAAAGAGGCGACCAATTACTTCCCGATTCCAAACGTACCAGAACTTCTCAAAATTAATAACATCCCTGCTAAAGAAGAAATGATTGAGAATATGGACTAAAATTGCATTCAACATGGTCAAATATTGGATTTTGCACTACTTCATACAGGCAAGAAGAAGTTATATTTTGCCGTTTATACATTGACCATCCGAAAAAAAATGAAATAAAATAAATAATTTATATATCATCGGAACCTACAAGAAAAGAATGTAAATAGTTCGAAATAAAGCGAAGTAAAAATAAGTTAAAATAAAGTAAATATTTCAAAATAAAATAATTTAAAATAAAACAAATAATTCAAAATAGATTAAAATAACACGAAATAAGTATACGTTTCACGTAGCATAAAGTAACTCTCCCCCCAAACATAATAAGGGCACGCACATTTCGATTTTAGTTAAAATAGATATGGCGTTTCCGAGAATAAATTATAAATAGTGAAAGTTTAATATTTAGGATAACGAGAAATTAATATATACAAAAAAAAAAAAAAAAAAAAAAAAAAAAAAATTAAATTTATATATTACATCGATGAGTTCAATACGAAAAGTCAAAAAATTCTATATAATTTTTCTCGTTTTAATAAGTTTACGAAATGCATCTATAAAATTATTGACACGAACCGAGTTATGAACAAGGTAGAATTTTTGATGTTCTTTTTTATTTCTGAAATTCGTTCGTATTAAAATTGAAACAGTTTGAAAATTACATACCATTTAGTATGCCGTGAGATTGTTAACAAATTTACGTTAAAAACCAATCAGCTTGATTAAAAACCATCTAAAACGAATATCGTCCAATAACGAAATAATCAAATAATATATTTCCAATTTAAATCGAACCATGTTAGTAAAAAAGATGTTTGCATTAGTTAAAAATGCATACATATATAATTAAAATATTACTCTTTTGATATATATATATCTATATATATATATACATATATATAAATTAATTTCCAGACGGTAGGACGACGCATTTAGTTGATATACAATATGTAAATTATAGAAAAAAAATATAGAGTATCCAAACATTATCTAGAAATATATATACACTGAAATTTATAATTTTATTTCCGAAATTGATAATGCGCAATAGAAAAAGTTAATAATTTCGACTTGTTTTGAATATATACGTTGAAAAACGGAAACTATAATTCTTTATTATAAGGAATATAGTATTTTCAAAGTTATGATCATCGATATACATATACATATATAATGAAATAAATTATCGGGTGACAAACGGAGAAGTGTTAAAAAAATCCACTTGTTCTTCAATAGAACAAAATTTCATAAAGAAGCGCATGAAGCGGTTGAGATATATTGATCCGCTTGAGAAATGAACGAATACCCAAAAGGTGGTTATACGCCGTATGGCTATAACGGCAAAATCCCATGCGAACGTCGGAAACTTCGTTACAAAAATATGTTAAAAACCAGAAGAAAGCAATGACGAAACCAACGTCTGTTGAATGGTACAAAATCGTCCCAAATGGACAGCGTTAGTTAAGAAAACTGTTTCCAGCTGGAAACTAGCTGTAAAGAACAAGACGAAGACGGTAAAGGCAGAATAATGATTGTCACAGCGACACGTTCAAACGTAAATCGTCATCCGCGGATTAAACCGCATCCTAATTAGAGAACAACCTCATAATCGAAAACGAGTGAGGAGTAGAATAAGATGAAGGATGAATATATATATCTTCTTCTTCTTTATTAGCCATTTTTAATCCACTGCAGGATGTAGGCCCCTTCCTTTTGTTTTCATGCGATCCTATCTGATGCATTGAACAACCAGTCCTTATCTATCTTTTTGTGGTCGACCTCTTTCCCTTTTATTTGTTAGATGCCATGTAATTGTTCTGACCGTCCATCTGTTATCATTGGATCTATGTGACCTACCCATCTCCATTTTTTTTTAAATATATATATTATATATATATATATATATATATATATCACAAAATTAACGTATTAATTAACTTATGTGTTATTTTTTTTTAAAAGTACTATTACTAATTTTTACATCATTAGCTGGCAGAGTGTATAAGAAAATTGCGAGGAAAGAAAACAGTCAAATTTACAGTACGAAATAATAACAGCGATAATAATCGCAATAATAATAATAATAACGGCAATAAGAAAAAGTATAGTATGTCTCTTTCAAAAATTCATCCTATAGTACGTGCTGTCTCGTATAATTACGATTAATATGAAAAAAATTAAAGCAATAAAACAAAACCGAGTATTTAAAAAATCTTTAAAGTAAGCGGGAATATTAACATAAAAAATAATAATAATAAAAATGCGAGTGTTTTCCTCCAAACGTCTCAAAATTGCAATATGAACGTAAGAAGAAGAAAAAATCTTATAAATGCAAATTTTCGAAATTACCGAACGACGATATAATTTCGAAAATTACGCGCGGATTATTTTTTTAGGCAGAAAATAAAAAAAATAAATAATTTTTTTCTCTGTTAAATATAAATAAATGAAGTAAACGGTGGAAAACCAAATAAAAATTTACAAGCATTCGAAATAAGTTACGCGTTGAAATTTTTCGGGCAACTACATCACAAAAGTCGGAAGGCCGAACGCGTATAATCGTAAAATTTCTACTACTACTATTATTATTATTATTATTATTATAATCATCATTATCATTATTTTACGGTATATAATAAATTTCTATTTAAATTATTCGTTAGAATTTCGCATTATTATTCGCTGTAATAATTTTCCATAGTTGTTCTACGTAGGCTCGATGACGCGAACGTCGTCTCATTCGAACGTGATTAAATTTGTCGGACTACTAGTGCTGTATCGATTATCGGAAGCGTAATACAACGTACGATACCACGTTAAGGCGGCCAAATCGTTAATGGCTTTAAATTTGTAAGTTTTACCTGCGTACGAAAAGTAAGTAAATAAATTATACCGAAATAAAACAAAAATATAAATAAAAAAATTCGCCAGTCTTAAAGTTAAAATAAATAAACAATAAAAATATTTAAAATCTTCTAAATTTATATATATATATATATATATATATATATATATATATATATATATATATATGTATATATAAATAATATGCCACAAACAAGAGTTCTTACGACGTGTACTAAATTAAAAAATATGCCCAGTTGCTGGATGTGTATGTATATATATGAGTGTGTGATCTTATAAGTATTAATAATTTCGTTGCGCACGTATGTGTGCGGTATTTTTATTGTTTTTTTTTCTCTTATGCTATGCTATGCAGTAATTGGCGGAAGCTGTTGTACTGGCATATTGTAAAATTTAAATAAATATATAAAAGAAGCGTGTATACGTATGGAATTATTACGCGCGAGTGTGTATATACGTCTGTTATATTTTTATGCTTATATATAGGTATGCTTAGGCATATATATATATATATATATATATATATATATATATATATATATATATATATTACCATTACGAAGATCCTTCAAGAAAAATACATTATGGCGGTCAGCCAACGATACAATATAACGATCAATGGGCCATACTTTGCACGGTTCTCGTTTGAAATGGCATCGTTCACTCCTTTCCCCGCTTCGAAAGTGTAACAAAAAAATAAAAATATGCATATATGAATTAAAACAGTTGATTTAGAAACGCGAAATATTGCATCAATAATTACGAAAACATCACTATATATATATATATATATATATATATATATATATATATATATATATATATATATATATATATATATATATATATATATATATATATTTAACAAAACAAAATAAAATTGAAGATAATTACTAAAAAATTTTTTTATTACACGAATGCGAAGCTTTTCGACTATTAAGTCATTTTGAAGCTTTTGTTAAAAATTTTTTTACAAATAAACTAAAGATATTACTAAAAAAACTTTATAAATATCGATACATTGAATAGCCAGATATAAAAAAAAAAAAAAAAAAATTTTTACAATAATATGTAGTTATAAAACCGATTTTAAAATTAATTCTTCATCAAAATTAATCATATTATTTAATAAATTATTACTACTTCTATGTTTTATAATTTGTAATTTTTCTAATAATTTTCTTTTTTTAAATTTATATTCTATGTGTAAAATTTAAAAAAAAAAAAAAAAAAATTACACAGAATATAAATTTAAAAAAAGAAAATTATTAGAAAAATTACAAATTATAAAACATAGAAGTAGTAATAATTTATTAAATAATATGATTAATTTTGATGAAGAATTAATTTTAAAATCGGTTTTATAACTACATATTATTGTAAATTTTTTTTTTTTTTTTTATATCTGGCTATTCAATGTATCGATATTTATAAAGTTTTTTTAGTAATATCTTTAGTTTATTTGTAAAAATTTTTAACAAAAGCTTGAAAATGACTTAATAGTCGAAAAGCTTCGTATTCGTGTAATAAAAAAATTTTTTAGTGATTATCTTCAATTTTATTTTGTTTTGTTAAATTCATAAATCACTACTCTCCAATACATCAACATTATATATATAAAAAATCAATTGAAAATTAGTTAAAATCACTAATATTTATTTTCTTAAGGAAAACACAAAGCTTTTCGGCATTTACGCCATTATCAAGTGAAAAATTTTAAAAAATCATAATTTTAAAAATATAAATTAAATATAATTACTTAAGAATATGTGATGGTAATCGTGAAAATATGATCCAAAAACGATGTCTGCTTCTGTCGGTCTATTTTTTTGATTTGTTGAAATTTAATATCAATATATTTGTTTATTAATTTAGTTTTTTTATATTAATTTTTTCTTCAATATTATTTTCTTGATTCTGTAAAAGTTGTATACTGTTGGAATTTTAAATTTTTCATTTACTATTGTGATGTATGATGTCCAAACGTAAAATATAAAAATATACAACCACAAAATTTTAAAAAAAAACACAATTTTACAAATAAAATGAAAATAAATATTAAAAATCCGATAATGACTTTTAATATTTATTTTCATTTTATTTGTAAAATTGTGTTTTTTTAAAAAATTTTGTGGTTGTATATTTTTATATTTTATATTTTACGTTTGGACATCATACATCACAATAGTAAATGAAAAATTTAAAATTCCAACAGTATACAACTTTTACAGAATCAAGAAAATAATATTGAAGAAAAAATTAATATAAAAAAACTAAATTAATAAACAAATATATTGATATTAAATTTCAACAAATCAAAAAAATAGACCGACAGAAGCAGACATGGTTTTTGGATCATATTTTCACGATTACCATCACATATTTTTAAGTAATTATATTTAATTTATATTTTTAAAATTATGATGTTTTAAAATTTTTCACCTGATAATGGCGTAAATGCCGAAAAGCTTTGTGTTTTCCTTAAGAAAATAAATATTAGTGATTTTAACTAATTTTCAATTGATTTTTTATAAAAAAATCACTACATTCCACATTATATAAAAAATTAAAATTATATATATATATATATATATATATATATATATATATATATATATATATATAAAATCATTATCATCATTGTCGTCGTATTGTAAATTAAGACCAGCTTTCAAGATAAGAGCCACGTTAAGGAAATAACTGAAACAATTCATGAGGATTGTAACAGCAGAAGGTGGTAGATTATTTAATATTTTATAGGTGATGTCGCCACAGCCAGGTGACGAAATTTTTTTTCGAGGGGAATGAATATAGAATTTCAGATACATTTATAGGAGGAGATGGAAAACTGAAAATTAAGGTCGGGAGATGGCAGTGTTGGGAGGAAAGGCATTGGAAAAAGACTGTTCTGATAAATCAGGAACGTACGAAGGAACAACAGTTTCAACAAAAATGAGTCATTGGAGGGGTTTAAATAATAGTTTGCAGGCAAAAGCCCTGGTTTTATTCGAGATATAGAAGGAAGGTTGAGTACGATTTAAGAAAAAACAAACTTTTTTAAATTTTCTCTATTTTTTTTTATTTAATAGAAATTGTCGCGTGATGACTGTCTAATTTGTATACAAATGATAATCACTAATCGAGCGACTACGACGAAATTATTTAAAATAATTACTTAAAAAAAGGTTTTGTTGATTATAACGAGAAATATCTCACCAGAGAACAGAATTAAATTTTCGACTAGAAGACTTGATTTGGAACGCAGTGTCGGGGAGTGCTATTTTGAGAAAATGCAGAAATTTTATTGTACAAGAGGACGACAAAAAATACGGTGGAATGTAAAGGAGAGCATAAATTATATAAGAGCGAGAAAAGTTGCGGTTATTCTGCTCAGGAAGCAACCACGGATAAGAGTATAAATTGTTATGATGAAAAGATGGAGAAGAGGCGAATGAAAAGGATAATTTTTTTTTTTTTATTAATACTTTATTATGCAAATTAATAATGTACAACTTGTTGCATTTACAGAGGAGCAATACACTGTACCACCGCTTAGGCTTAATCAGTGTATTGCTCCCCTTTACAATACGCTATAGTTGACAATAATAGAGTAACCACTTTTACACTCGCATTTGCGCGGGCTGTGCGTCAGTTTCACTCGCAGTCATAGTATACATGTATTCCCTTATAACTTCTTATACTAGTTAATAATTAAAATTATAACTTAGGTATACTAGATGCATAAATGTATGAATTATCCATAATGACACATACATACACATATACATAACTTAAACATTATATGCATAAATTTCACACAAACACCCCCGTACATACATGTACGCGTGCAGAAATACACTCGTTATACATATTACTGTAAACGTTTTATCACGGATTCACAACGCAAAAACTTCAGTGACCATGGAATTTCTTATGCATTACATTAAATGCGAATAATTGGAATTGTCGAGCAGTGTATTTGTCTTGTAGGTTAAAATTATTTTTCTTGTAAAATCTTAAATGGTCCATAGTGGGGCATACAAATAGTACATGGTTCGCAGTTTCTACTGCGCCGCATTCACACTTGTCATCATTACTTAACTTAAGAAGAAATAAATAAGACCCGAATTTTCCATGCCCCGTTAATAATTGGGTAGTGTAGAAATCAGGAGTAATTTTAATATTGTGTCTATTTAATATATTGGAGATTAGGCTGTGGGTGTGTCGGCCAGTATTATCTTGTTTCCATCTTTTTTGCCAAATTTCTAAGTATAGCTTTCAGGGTATAGATATATTGAGTTCTGGTTTCACTGCGAGAATTTAGGTTGAATTTTGAGATTATGGCGTTTGTTTCTTCTATTAACTGCTCATAAAGATATGGAAAGAAGTCCACGTTTTTTATGGCAAACATGACTGCCCTTCTGAGCATAAGAAGATCGACAGGAAGTACATTAGCCATAACTACAGATGAGCTGTGTGAAACTGTTTTATATCCCCTGCAAGCGTTTATTAGATATTTTCTTTGCATACCAAAAAGTTTTTCCTTTACTGTTTTAACTTTTAGCCGGTTTAGTAGGACGGTGGAGCAGTATGCTACAGTGTTTTCAATCAGTGATTTGTATAATACAATTCTGTACTTGTAACTGAAGCCCCATGTATTTTGACAGGCTCGTAACATTTTGCAGTATTTGGTATCCATTTTCAATATTATGTTATAAAGATGGTATTTGAAAGTTAATTTGTTATCTATGATAATACCTAAGTATTTAAAGTATTCAACTACCTTATGAATAGAGTTCTTGAATCTTACTTTAATGTTGTTTCTCTTCAATTTAAATGAATTTGTGAAAAGTGTGACAAAACTTTTTTCAATTGACAATTTTAGTTTGACACTATCTAACCAATTTCCTAATTTTATTAAGGCATCATTCGCTATATTTTCTAGTTCCACTTTTGAGCTTCCAGAAATTATAAAAATAAGATCATCTGCATATGCACAGAGTTTTACATTTTTATTGTAGCATAATTTCAAGGCTTCATTAAAAAATATGTTCCAGAATAGTGGACCCAGAACACTACCCTGTGGACAGCCCATATTGGTTTCTTATGAAAAGGATAATAGGAAGACCACCCAAAGGAAATGATTGAACAAACAAGACAGTTTGGAGTCCTAAATTGTCGGAAATTATGCATAAATCAAGAACGTTTAAGATTGTTTGGATCGAGAGAATGATAGTATGACGCCCATCATTAACAACAGTTAAATCTGTTGCATTATTAATGTCCAACATAAGCTGGCCGGAATTGTTATTTGTAATACTACTCCAGCTGAAATGCTGAGCATTAAAATCGTCGCCACACATTATAGAAGAATTTTGAAGCAAGGCAAAAATACATTGATGAAATGAATCAAATTGTCATTATTAGGAAATTATTTGGTGGACAATAAACATAAAAATTTGTTTAGGAATTTAACCCGTAGACACAAACCGTTACAATCACTATTGACTAAAATAGGATCAATGGAAATAAAGGAGTGAGGCATATTATTAAGAACTAAAATAGCGGCGCTCACGTATCCGTCAGCTCTGTCATCGCACAATCGATAGAAATTTTTGGAACGTCGAGTTTCAGATAACATTATTCCTGATCGCTTCGGCTCGAGTTTGTCTTATTTTCTGGATACTAAGTTGCTCGATATAGAGAAAGAACAACTTCGATCTGTAGTAAAGCGGTTGTCTTTATAATTCGAAGCAACTTATAATCTGAAGTCCGGGAATGAGAAGAAATAGTACACGAGTTTGAAGCATGTTCCTCATGACGCATTTTACATTTTGGTTCGTCAAACAAATACGTCGAAACTGCCTGAATAACATCGAAACGTTACAGTAAGATATTTGGTATGTACGCCTTCAAGTTTTCATTGATGGCAATGGTAAGCAGGAAATTGTTTGCGTTTGATATAGTGTCAAACATTGTTTTAATTTTATCAGCCAGGTTACGTCGGAAGTATAAAAACATTAGGTAATTTGCAAGTCGTTTTAAAACAAACACAGAATGAACACGCGCAAAATTTTTATTTGCTTGTACAATAATTATGTACCTTCGTGAATACCTAGAAAGAAAAGTTGTGATTTCATCGAGAAAGTAAAAACGCCATTATTACGATTATTATTACCGCTAACATCACGGCTATAATTATTAATGCTATTATCATTGTTAAAACTTTTGTTATTATCATTATGTCCGTAGTAACGTTAACAGATCTTTCAAATACAAACTTTAACAAGTTACAAGTATTTCAAAATAGGTGTCTCAAATGTGTGTTAAATGTCCCTAGATACCACAAAATCGTTGACATGTCTACCTTATGCCTTATATTAAGGACCATATCTTAAATTTAACGCGTAAATTCTGCGATGACTAGTCCACGATAATAGTTTAATTTCTACCATTGGTAATTACGATTAACTCCAATTTATGTATACTAAATATAAACATAGGAGGCTCAAACATAACCTGTTGTAACGTTATATGGCGATTATTTTAGAAATTAATATTCCTTCTTTATTTATTTAATGTCTAACGTGTTTTTTCTTTTGTTTGATTATTACTATCTTAACTTTTTGTTTTTTGCTGTACAGTTTTTTTTTATTATTATTTTTGCTGTCATTATAAGTATAAGTATAATTATTTCTTTTATTTATTACGGGTTTTTTTGTATTATTTTTGATGTACTGCGAGCCATCCTGGGCGTTACGTAATTATTATTTAAAGTTTTTGGTTTGTGACTACTCGCTGTAAATTATGTTGAAATATACATTGTTGTTGTTGTTATCACTATTGTTAAAAGTAGAGTTAGAATTAACACCTGATGACTGATAACTGATTATTGTCAGGTGGGAAAGGCCCACCCGGGTTGGCTTACTCGTTGCCGTGAACACCGGTAACTTATAATAAACGCTAAAAAAAAAAAAAACACCTATAAAAATAAGAAAGGTTGGATTGCAGTTTATACGATCATATAAAGACTCGTGTGTTTTATTTTATGAAAATGATTAAAACATTAATTTTGAATAGGGCGAAATTTCGTAAATCGCAGTTTTAAAATAAATAACGCCTTTGAAATTTCACTCATAATTATGTTTACAAACATGAAATAGAGCGAAATTTCGCCGTAGCGGTCAATTTCTGACTTTATCGATTGGTTAGGTTAGGTTAGAATCGGTCAGGTTTATTTTGGCTAGTTAGAAGTAGAATTAAAGGGAAAAACGAGAATGGCACATTACCCAGGTGACTGATAAATCGAAATTTTTCAAAATTTTGATTTTCTCGAAAAGTTGCAGTTTCCGCAAAAAAAAAAAAAAAAAAAAATTCGGCACTGGTAATTTTTATCTAAATGTGATTTTTTTTTCTGTTTTGGACAAAGTCGTATCAACTGCTAGTCTTCCATAAGAAAAAACTATATATAAACGAATTAACGAACATACAAAAAACATACCACTCGGTGGTAAGACCAACTTTAGTGTTTTCCTTTAAAACACTTTCTATCATATGGAAAGAAATGGTTCCAGAATATGGAAAATGGTTTAAACGAAACCGGTATGGAGGCAGACAACTATTAAAGATATGTCAGATTTAAGAATAAACCGGAATTGCGTACAAGAAAACTGTGGTGGGTCGAAGAAAGAAGTATCGACGACGAATGCGACAATTTTGGATACAGAAAAACGGTAAAAAGAAATCAAATAGTCGAAATAATGTCATGGTCCTAAGTGGAGAAAAATTAAATAAAATATATATATATATATATACTAAAAGACATAAGTGTGTACACAATAACATAAAAGATAAAATCAACAGTATCCATAATCAAGAAAACTTATATAAATATATAATACGTGAGAGCTTTAAAAATATATTAGTTTGAAAAAATACTTAAAATAAGTATTTGCTAGTAATTAAAATTATAATAAAATTTAATTCATAGATAAAAATTAAATTTATAAACGTCAAAATTCCAACCGATTACTCGCCTACCACTTGCTAACATCAATTATTACTATATAGAGTCAGTTTCATATTTACTCACTATAAATGAAACTATCCACGTACGTCGATGTTTACAATTTTTAAATAATAATAAATACGATTTACCTTTTGAAACATTTCGGAGAATAGAAAAATAACATATTAGGCGATATCTGTACCCAATATCGATGCCACGAAGAAACTGCAGGGTGACATCCGCGTTTCATAACGGTCTTCCGTTTTAAATAACCTTCCAATATAATCGGATATCCTAATTCTTCGCAACTTAAAGATCTGTAACAAAAGATGAAGTTAAAGATTTTTTTTTTTTTCTACGGTTCATTAATTCGGTATACTTTGACAAATCATTGTGATATTTATACATTACAACGGCACGACTCCTCGATCTACGCCGAAAAAGAATACGAGATGATTCTTTCATTTATGCGAAATTTCAGTTCATTGATACTCGTTAATACTGCGAGTAGGGTATTGGCATTGGTTTTGATGATCTGCTTGCATTATGCTGACTTCATAACTTTAAATTATTAATATATGTCCACGTGTATACTCAACATGTTCATAATTTTTTTCACGTGTAAAAATGCGTATATAAATTTTTCGTCGAGATAGTGTAGTGGCTGACTTCTATACGGAAGGTCCCGAGTTCGAAAAAATTATCATCAGAAGATATAAATAATCTTAATATTATCGCGTGGAAGGCTTTGGCAAACCACCACGCACAATACCGTATGCGTGCTAGTAACAATATAGTATACTACAAAAACACGCCGAGCTGTATTGTGTCGTGACAATAAAGCAATTACAATCAGTTCTCACGGGTGTGTGTGTCTATCTGCGCTAACGCCATATTATGATTGCCTTGTACGCTACTTAGATTGTATAACAAAATATGTATAGGTAAATAATCGCCTACCTCCGATACGGAGACGGTACTCGATGATGACATGTATTTTTATTTATGTTTATGATTACGTAGGTACATTCTACTGTGTTTCATGAGTGATTGCGTGTACATGTGTTAGTAGTTGTACGTATCTTTTTCTTACGTGCTTGCTTATGTGAGTACATTCCAGTGTATATTAAGAGTAACTGTCTGTGTATGTATACGTATTTATTTGTTATGATTATTTTTAATAGTTCAATATCATCCTTTTGTTCCTAATTTTCTGCGATTAATTTGTTTTTATACTTGTATTTAATTATTTCTCATTATTCGCATTTAAATTGATATTAGTTGCCATGCGAACCATGTGTAAATAATATTATGAAGTATTCACGGAGATATAAGATCGTAGATCACACACTTCACTCTTAAAATACGGATACATACGAATTAATTTTGCCTCACATACAGATGTTATAAGAAAATCAACTCAAGGAAACTGTTTCAACATCGCTATAAAAGTAGATAAGTTGACGATCATCAACGTGTATAACCCCCCCCCCGTACATTATGAAACACAATAGTACCACTGTCGAGTTATAGATCGCCATGTATTTATACCGGAGATTTTAAAAGTCACAGCGTCGTGTGGGGGTATGCAAAAAAGGACGAAAATAGAACTATCATTGAAGACTGGATATAACATTCAAATATTGAATTGATATTTAATGCTCCGCGTGATTACAACCCAGACCTTTGCATAATTTTAGGAGAAAATAGTGCTGCAATAAAAACTACACTATATCGAACAGTTATTTACGATTTCCCAAACTCGCAGCACCGACATGTACTAATTGATACAAGAGTATACACGTTCCAGGTGTACAATCCATTTAAAAAAATAGATGGAACTCTAAAGAGGCCAAGTGGGACACTTTTAAACAAACAGTTGAAAAAAATGTTCAGAATACACTACCAACAATTAGAAACTGCGGTAAATTTGTTGAAATAATTAATAGAAGGAAGAGCTATATACCACACTGGACTGAAGAGTGCTTAAAACTTTATAATACATTTAAATCTTCAGATAATCAGATTATAGCAGCTGAGATATTAACCAAAACTTAATGAGGTGATCACTGTGACATAAGTCAGGATGGATTGACCATTGAAATTTTGAATAGACTTCATTCGTAGATAACGTTAAATCAATAGCCGATAGAGTTCCGTTAAAGGAGTTGAGTCAGGTCGGCTGTTTATTATTAAGTAATGATATGTATAAATTTGCATGGAGTAGCTAAAACTCCTGCAACCTCGTACATGACTCAAGACAGTCGAAAATATTAATTTTTCACATAATAGTGAAAAAGCATGGACTTAAACGTGGAACTGACCCTCAACAAAATAATCAAATCCAGCACGTAATTAAACCAGATGCGATTGTATCGAGGCTCCTTAGTATGACAAAGTTTCCATTCGAAAAACAAGAAACTAGAATAGTTAATAAAGCTGAACTAAATAAAATAAAATATAACCTCAAACCCAGTGAGAAATTTTCTGGTCCAGTTACCATAAATAAATTCAACATTGCGTTAACTCAAATGAAAAACAAAAAATCAGCCGAGTTTAATGGACTTTAGAGTTTTTAGAAAATCTGGGACAGAAAGCAAAAACGTTCTTGTGTGGGTTGTTTAATGAAATAATTGCAATAGTCAGATTACCAAAGGGCTTTAAAAAATCTAAAATAATTGCGATTAAAAAACCAGGAAAGGGTGAAAAACAAACAGCAGACGATATCTCTTCTTAGAGTAGGTTATAAAGTATTAGAACGAATTATTTATAATAGAATTGCAGCTAAAGTAGATAGTCATTTACCAATATTTCAGGCGGGTTTTCGAGCAGGAAGATTCTGTATAGATCAAGCTGCTGCCATTACACAACAAATAGAAAATGGATGCCGAAGAAATAAGAAGACATCGGTTGTTTCTTTAGGCGAGCTCCAGCTGCAATTAGACGGAAGGTAATATTATTCAGAGGGAGAAATAAATTGCAGATGTAATCCGAACTATCAATCTCTGAAGAGATAAGGTACCAGTATCGGGACTTAAATCCAGAAAATCACCTTGGACAATGAATGAATTATCAGCAGGAGATATGAAAGATTTTAATAAATGGAAAACACGCTAAAAAGGAATGTAGCACATATAACAAATTCCAATTAGTAGTCGACCCGAGGAATAAAGTTAAAGAAACGGATTTACCTAGGAAACAATAGAAGACACTTAGAATTAGGGCGAGACAGGGAAGATGCGGATATTTAATGCAGAAATGGGGTACAAAGACATCTGCTGCGTGACAGTGCCGAAATCGAAGACGAACAATGCAGCACATATCAGAAGACTGTAGTGAATTTGCAACTGTAAGTTTAACGTTAGAAGATGTTAACAAACTTAATGTCGAAGCCATAAACTGGCTAACAAATTTAAAGTTTGACTTATGATGGGAATTTTGTATAATTATGTATAACCGATGATTATACGACAAGAAGATTCTATGCGTACTCTATTAGTTTCGTTTTTCATAATATTGTATGCACAGTCTGGTTGTATTAATTCGAATATAATAACAGGATATTATGCAGGTTTTGCTTTCTAAACTTAAAAAAATGAAGGTCTATTAATAGTCAGCACTTCGAGGGAAGACAATAGTCAAAATAGGCTGAAACATTATAATTAATAAATAATTTTTTAGACGAAATTACGCTACGTGTTAAGATAAGAAAGAACGAGAAAATACTCATTTATTTAAACAGAACACACACACATATATATATTTTGATGAACAAAGAAATATACTGAAGATTACACAGACGAGGCTCAAATGGATCGGTCACATATTACGGCAGGATCAAAATATCTTAAAAGAAGTAATTGAAGGGAAGATTATCGGGAAGAAATCACGTGGGCGACCAAGAATAACCCTGCTGGATACTATACTGGAAGATGCCAAAACATCGACATATGCTGAGATAAAAAGAAAAGCAACTGACCGACTTACATGGAGGCTGTTGGTGCATGGCACGAACTATCCTACGGGCTGATACACCAATAATGATATATATATAATGGTTTCAACATTTACCCCTCGTTCATTCTTGAAATACGAGAATACACATTTACACATGAGACCTAAATTTCTGAAGTACCGACTAAATCCAAAAAGTATACTTACTTTTCATCAAGTTTTTCTTTTCGGTGATTGTGGCGGCTGGATTTATTACTATCTTCCAGAATAGAATCGTCAATTAAATGTCGCGACTGATCCTGATGTTTAAATGTTGGTGAAAGCAAAGCACTACAACGTAATAATAATAACAAATCAAATTTCAGATGCAATATTCATATATATAACATACGCACACACAAACACATATATATATATGTATATATATGTATATATATATATAAATACAATACTTACTGCGTATTTAAGCTCAGCGATTTTCTGTGTGTATTGATGTCGCTCGCAGTACTATTCGGATTTTGCATACGATGAGGTAATTTAGCCGGAGACAAATTCAAATTAGCCATAGTGCCGACCATCGCGCAATGATCATAAATGTACGAATCTTTTGAACTGCAAGAACTGTTATTTCTGCACAAACTACTAATTGTGCAAGAACTAGTAACCGCTGTTAACGGTTCTAATTTCAACGATAACCTACGAAATGATTACGTAAAAAAAAAAAAAAAAAACGGAAAATAAAGTAAAGAGAAATTTTTTTATAACATTTTATTAGAAAAAGTAATACACAATCATTTGTTCTCTAACATTTATAATTTCAAATTAGCCGACCGGTATCACTTTAAACGTAAATGATACTTTAATATGCAATTACCCCGTTCATAGTAGACCATCGTTATCTCTCATTTTAAAGAATGAAAAATAAATAGTTTCTTAGAATAACCGAAATACAGTCAGTAATCCAAATTTATAAATGACCTTATCACCGGATAGCTTGCAAAAAAAAAAGGACAACTATTCGAACGTAAGAGAAAGATTGAAAAAACCAGCAAACAAACGAAACAAAGTAAGCGTAATATTAGATAACGCCGAAACTAACGATTAAATATGAAAATAATTAACGTAACACCAAAACGATAACTGCAACGGTAGTAATAAGTGAATCACTCGTTACGGTAAATTCCGTTTAATACGTCTATGATTATATATATATATTATATACATAAAGATTATTTGAAAAGTTTGAATTGTAGTAGCGAACCAATATCGCGCGAATATAAAAAATATAAATTATGAAAATATATACAAATTTATAAAACCACATACAAATGTACAAAAAATATTACTTAGATAAGCAATTTACGAAAAATTATCAAAAAGTGATAAAAAATAATCCGATAGTGAATGTGGTACGCGACACAATCGATAATCGACAATATAAAATTTTAGAAAGTTTTCGATAAGTCCGATATTGTTGTGGCCTAATTTAGGAAATTATTAAGGTGCACTTCGATCCTTCTAGTTCTTGCGGGTTAAAAGTTATTTAGCTGACGGAAATTTTTGCATAAAAATCAAAAATAAACATTCATGTTTTAGAGTGACCTTTTCGTCTTTCTATTACTATATATATTAACCTTATCACTACGTTCGAAAATGTTCACACTAGATAACGTTGCAATTTATAGGTCGCCTTTTTAAATTATCGCTATAACAAATCGATTACAAACTTCTACACTCGGTATAATCAAAGTTTTTCATAAATGTGCGAGTAACTCTCGCCATTAAATCTATAAGTAATTATAATTTCAGATCTTCATCTTTACGTCGTAAAACAAATAAAAACAAAAAATAAAACAAATATAAAAGAATTAAACCTGCCATATTTACATACGGCAGATTAAAAATAAATAAATTAAACATGCCATATTTACATACGGCAGATTAAAAATAAATAAGGAAACGATGCTGAAACGATAAGATAATGCCTGATAAATAAAAAAAATGAATATACATAGATGATATAGAAATAAATGAAGAAAAAGCCACGAATTTCGAAATCGGAATATGTTTACCCTGTATGGGTACATTCAACACATTCAAAAAAAAAAAAAAAAAGAAAAAAAGGCTAATGCGACTAATACAGCGCATTTAGTTACTGGTGACGTAGATAAATTGATAACTTATATCTTCTAAGTGGAATAGCGCAAAGACGCTGTTGACGTAGAATGAAACAAACCAACCCACGATTCTCGCCATCTAATGTATCAAGCTGCAGCAAAGGAGCGTTTAAGTCGAGAAATAGCTTCTCCTTAAGGTCGCAAAAAAAAAAAAAAAATACCTAAAGGTATACGTGTAATCATACGAAGAAGAGTATTCAAACACAAGATGAACAAGAAATCGCTGCAGCTACAATCAAGATTGGGTAATGTGTAGGACATTAAAGAGAATACGAGCTCGGTGTGCTCGAACAAGCGAGAATATGTTGAAGTGGTCATTGATAAAGAATACAAGTTGTGATTGTGGATTCAGTCGGTGGTCCACTTATTGGAATGCAGACTTGACGGACTTCGGTACGGTATGACTAATTTTATGAACGCTGATCAGCTGCAGCTAGCAAAGTATTGGTCCGAGAAAATATAATAGTAATAGAATGGCCGGGACACGACATAAAGTGTGTGTTTAGGCTTAGATGGAGAAGTTTGTAGAATTAAAATACGTTACAGACTAAAATAATTCATAATATAGAGCTATAATAACCAGTTAAAAGGCAATGCGATATATCCGCCGCATAGATAATGATAATTATTATAATTATAATAAAAATGGCCTAATATAACGAAGAAATAGTAGTCTGGCTATGAATGATTTCTCGCGAGAATACATATTGCTGATTAGTAATACGAGCATCTTAAGAAAAAGTTAGTTAAAGTATCTGTACGGATGATTTATTTTTAATGTAGTTCCTGAAAATGAAATGAACCGAAAAAAATCAGACAGCAAGACGTCATATAGAGTGACGAGAATTAGAATGGTAATTACGAAGTGACACACATTCGAAATAGAAGAGACAAATTGGATTATACTTAAACGCGATTCAAAGTGAATGTTCAAAAAAATAGTTAATTTTTTAAAACTTACTTATATTGATCATCTTCGATAAACTTTTGCAGTTCTTCAATATACTGTACAGATTTTAAATATTGCTGCAATTTCGGCGAAGGTATAATGTTATACTTGGACTGTTGTAAATTCGATATGATGCGAAGAATATTGTTCATTTTAAATGACCTCTGTTCTGTTTCAATACCACCCCTATGAGGATGAGCTACATCTATGTAAACTAAATCAGTGAGAAACATACCTACAAAAAACAATAAAGTCAAGATAAGAGCAAAACTATACGACATACATACATCTATTTTATACATACATATACATATACATATACATATACATATATATATATATATATATATATGCGTATGAAGAGGTATTCATATTAAAATAATTATTGTAACGTACCTACATGTTCTATTTAGATATTTATATTTCATTTCGCTCTACAATGTGAGAAATTTATTTTTATTTTATTTTATTAGTTTTTTTTTTTGTTTTTTTTTTTTTACTTGCAATATACTATAAAATTATGAACGAAATAAAAAATGATCCAATAAGAAATGACATCAACATAAAATCGTATGTACCGCTTTTCTTTACTCTTCCCGACAAGTTTAGTTTTTAATTTTATCTCAATTATCCAACGAAACGAACACATTTCTCGGTTTCTATATGCTCCTGGTATTTCCTGTAGGATAGTATGTACGAGTGAGCCTGTTATCCTTGTTATGTGTTCAAAATATTTTACCGCATTCCTGTTAATTCTCGTTAATAAGCGGACTTTTTTAGACTATATCGACGCATTTGTTCGGTGTGATGTCCGAAGTATTCTAAGAGCCCTCCTAATAAACTCGCATTTCAAAAGCGTCAATTCGCCTGACATCTTTACATTTTATATTGCAACTTTACGAACTGTACATCGCCGCTACGATCGATTTTATCATATTTCATTTATTATGTATAGTACTTTTCAAAATTTCGATTAATTTCGTTATCTCACATCTTGCATACACACACACACATATATTTTTTTTCTTTAAAAATATCTTTACTATTTATAGTCATGTTTTCATTGGCATAAATGCATATACATATATCTACTATATATTCGTGCAACGACGAAGAACGAGCGACGCATGTACACATTCGTTTGAATTTTTGGCTTTGTTTTCGACTTGCTAGCGAATATAATTAATAATAACGTGTACGTAACTAATTTTATATCCTCGTGATTTAAAATCTATTTTATGATTTATTTAACATAAACATCGTACATATTTAGTCGGTTTTACACGTAAATTAATTTTTTATTTTAACACTTTATGAGAATATCAAATAAGAATTCTGAATAAATTATATTAATTAAAAAATGAGATATTTATAAATTATTAAAATAACTTATTTTGTTACGTTAATAAATGTACAATTTAGATTTCGAATATTTTTTTTAAATATAAATAAATAAATATGTATATATATATATATATATATATATATATATATATATATATATATATATATAATTTCCATTATTACTAATAACTTTTCTGTATAATGCGTTATTTATATGTTTATTCTTTTCACTGTGTTGAATCGACGAACGCAGTGCCACTAATTTTCTTTTCTTCAAAAGCACTCTCGATATATTGTGTTAGATTAATGACTTGTGCACCGCATGACCTTCCTCATCTAAAACCAGCTTGCTGATCAATAATTTCTTCATAAATTATTTCATTTATACATCTCAGTAGTACGCGTTCAAATATTCGATTACGAGATCTAATCATCAAAATATATTATATTTGTATGACTTTAAACGACTAATTTTCAATCGCGCGTAACAGCGTAGGACAAATGTAATAGCTAACAATTCCTGAAAGTTAACGCCTCGAATAGTAGAAAACTTCTTAATTACCTGAAAACGTATACACTTTCTTTTTAATACGAAATTTTTTGGCATTCAGAAATTCCATTTATCGTAATGCACGAATGAGTTTTCTCATCTTTTATTTGTAGTTCGTTTCGATCTGTCAACAAGTCGTAGATATGTGCTGCTTTAAGTTTTTCCGTCAACCCGATTGTTATCGAATACTAATAGAAAAGTTACTCATGAAAACAGGAAAAAAGTTGATTTTCACATCCCACACGTCATTTCACCTAATGCTTTTTAAAATACTATTTCAGATTGTAAGCTGAATAATAACAAGGATAAGAAACCTCGATGAACATATATATGTGTGTGGGTGTGTATATATACATAAAATTTAATATATATATAAAACTTTATATATATATATATATATAAAATATTTTATATTACACAATACGGACATAAAAATTATACAGATGTATATACTATACATTGCAATTACTTGAATTAAAAAAAAAACTTCACCGAAATAAAAGTAAATATTTACGAAAGAACAGAATAAAATAACTTCACATTCATATCGATACACCTAAACACATGCATATATATATATATATATATATATATATATATATATATATATGCGTGTTCGTAGTTCAATTTGGAAATCTTTTATGAGGAAACTTCCTTAGGAATGAATAAATTGAAAATGTCGAAATTACTATTGCTTTCATTGCTACTGAGGTAATATGCGAAAAGAATGTAAATACAAATTAGACTCCATTGTTAGATAATTTATAAATGAAAAATTCTGTTTACATAACCGAATTCGGTTGTTGAGGAAAAATTTCCGCAGTAAATAAATATCGTCATGATTTCATGACTATTTTTATCAAGTAATCATAATAATTGAAAATATACACATATACACAGTTCAGTTCCATTTATTCAGAAACGCATGTATCGCCTTTTATTCATTGAAAATTTTCATTTGATTGGATACACACAGGAACATACGTATAAGTACAATATATAGACTCTGTCTGTCTGTCTGTCTATTTATATATATATATATATATATATATATATATATATATATATATATGTTCACGGATGTAGTGATTTGTTTTTATAACAGCCACATTCGACAGACACACCATTTTCAAGTTATAAATAGCGATTATTATTATAAGAAAAAATGGCGCATAACTGCCGGAAAAACTTTATTATACTAGTGAATTCTAATATTAACTTTATGGCTGTTTTATATATATATATATATAATTATTATTATTATTATTCTAACTCACTCGTTGCCGAGTATGAGTGCCTTTTATAATGATATCTGTTTCTGTTAAATAATTTAATGTCTGAATCTTATGTGTGATATTAATCCAATTTTATAATTAGATTTATAACTGCAGTATACACATTCATATATATAAAACATACAGGAAGGGGAAAAAGTTGAAAAATGAATGTAATCAAGTTTAGGAAATTCAACTTTTATTTAATTATATCACAAAAGTTTTCACAGTAAGTGCTCGAAGACTGACAAAAATAAGTTCGCTATTTATGAGTCATTCCAGACGGTCGTTTAACATTGAATAGTAATATTAGTAATATAATTTAGAATACGTACAAAGTTACACTCTCGTCAATTTTTAATTGTCATCCATATTTATTAATAAGAATCTACTACATACATCTGTAATTCGACACTAAGCTACGCTTGTTCTGTTTGGTGGTCCGTCTTCGACAGTACGCTTAAAAAATTACAACTGATTCAAAATCACTTTTGCAAAAATTATATTAAATCGTCACTGTTATATAAAATTTACTGATCATTTCCTATATAAATAAATTATAAAAAAAAAAAAATTTAGGATATAGGCAAAACGCATCGGAATAAATTAACGTTATAGTTTAGCGCACAAAATAAGAGAAGAAGGATTATTTACAATGGCAGTTCAAGGAAAAATACAAGGAAAGAAGACGCGAGGAAGAAAACGGTTGGAGATGATGACAACCAGAGCTTCAATACAAGGAAAATTACAGAAATTATCAAATCAGCTAGAAAAAGGGAAATATAGATCAATGTTGATGTATGCCATCTTCTGACAAGAAGAAGCTACAGGACGATGATAATAGTAGACTACGATATGCTAAGTCTCACTGTGCGTTTTTCAACAAGTGCACACGTACATACACGTATCTAATTACTTTCTGCGGTATTACCGTAATTTTTATTCGTTTTTTTTTCTCTGTATAATCGAATACAGTGAAATAATTGTTTTTATCATGCAGAATACTCAAAGGTAGTAGGCGCAACATCGTGAAAAGTGTGCGCGTGCGCAGTTATTTAGATGCACATTTCAATGGTGAAACGAATAACAAATTAGATGATATCGAACAATTTGTTGAAAATTTGACGTTAAAAAATACAATTGAATTATTTTTCAAAAAATCGATAAATATTTTATATTTAGATAAAATAATTTCGGAATAACCGCGTACAATTTAGAAAAAAAAAAAACGATTTATTAACAATAAAATAAAACAATATATTAATATTAATAAACCCGAGTTTACGTTTCAAGCAACATGCCACGCTCATCATCAGAACTAAACTAAACTAACTCTGACCTAACAAGCTACTACCTTAACTATATAGAGATAACTACACTAAATCTGACTGGTTCTGAATTGACCAATCACCGTCCTCCATGCCGGATCAAGTCGGAAGCCCTCCTCTCTGTTGAAGTTCTTTATTTTTTCAATCTCTAAGGCTTCCCTAACAATTCTTTCATCCAACCTATATACTTTGGCAAGAACTGTTGTTTCTTCAAACCTTATTACACGGCCTGTAGCCGTTTGATGTTCCGCCACAGCCGACTTTTCTATACGCTCATATTTGCAGTCCACTACATGTTTCTTACGCCTTACAGCAACAGCTCTGTCGGTTTGTCCCGCATAGCTAAGACCACAAGAGCATGGTATTCTGTAAACACTCGCTACTTCCCTCTCTGGTATAACATCCTTTACATATTTCATCATATTACACAGTTTTATGCACGTGCCAAACACCGGCCTAATATTATTCCTGTACAGTATTCTGCCCAAACAATCTGTAATGACCTTCACAAATGGGAGGCGTATCGTAGCTAATATTTCTTTGTCAAAACTAGAATTCTTTACGTTCAACTTTCTTCCGCTAAATTTTTTAACCAGAACAACAACAACAACAACAACAACGTGTATTTCAGCATAATTTACGGTGAGTATATACACAAACCAAAAATTTTAAATAATAATTACGTAACGCCCAGGATGGCTCGCCGTACATCAGAAATAATAATACAAAGACCCGTAATAAATAAAAGAAGTAATTATACTTATACTTATAATGACGGCAAAAAATAATTGAAAAAAAAACTGTACAGCAAAAAACATAAAATTAAGATAGTAATAATAAAACAAAAGAAAAAACACGTTAGACATTAAAAAATAAATAAAGAAGGAATATTAATTTCTAAAATAATCGCCATGTAACGTTACAACAGGTTATGTTTGAGCCTCCTATGTTTATATTTACTATACATAAATTGGAGTTGCCTGGAATCGTAATTACCAATGGTAGAAATTAAACTATTATCGTGGACTCAGCAGTCATCGCAGAACTTACGCGTTAAATTTAAGATATGGTCCTTAATATAAGGCTTGTTTAAGGTAGCATGCATGTCAACGATTTTGTGGTATCTAGGGACATTTAGCACACATCTGAGACACCTATTTTGAAATACTTGTAACTTATTAAAATTTGTATTTGAAATAAAACTCCAAGCTGGACAACAGTACGTCATTATGGGACGTATAAGTGTTTTATACAGAATTAATTTATTATTTACATTAAGAAATGATTTTCTGTTGATTAATGGATATATGGTAGATATACTCCTGCTAGCTTTCAAGGTAGTATGACTGACATGTTCAGAAAAATTTAGTCTGTTATCCAAGACTACCCCGAGGTATCGAACATGTTTTGACCAACTTACAGTGGTAGAGTTGACCTTAACTTCAGCAGGTAACGTGGGACGCCTGCGGGTGAAAAATATAGCCTCCGTTTTATCGCAATTAATATCAATTTGCCATTTTTTATAATAACGAAAGAAACAATTTATTCCTGACTGTAATTTATTAGTAATTGCTTTAGGTATATAAGAAGTACAGAAAAGAGTTGTATCGTCTGCATAAAGAGCAGTCTGAATATGAGGTAGGTTTGGGAAATCAGATAAAAACAAAGTAAACAGAAAGGGACCCAGAATACTACCTTGGGGGACCCCCGCTGAGCACGTTGTCATAGTAGACCTTGAATCATTGATGGTAACGTAAAATAGTCTGTTTGCTAAATAGCTGCTAATAACGTTGATTACATAACGAGGAAACTGATATTTTATCATTTTGTAAATAATACCTTTATGCCAAGTAGTATCGAAAGCCTTCGCAACATCCAGGAGAACCATGCCAGTATGTTTATTACGATTAAAATTATGTGTGATGAACTCCGTGATTCGTGCTACTTGCTGGGTGGTGGAATAACCTGGACGAAAGCCAAACTATGTATTAGGAATGATTTTTTGGTTATCTGCATGAAGTCTTAAACGGGATAGTATAATTTTTTCCGCTATTTTGCTTAGATTGATCAATAAACTAATAGGACGTATGTTACTTGCACATGAGGCATCCTTTCCAGGTTTGGGAAGAGCAATAATTTTGGCTATCTTCCAACTGTTTGGATAATAACCGAATCTAAAGATAGCATTAATTAAATTTGTAAGTTCAATAATAGCTTTTAGCGGCAATTTCTTAATAATGGTAGTAGAAATATTGTCATCCCCTGACGAACCTTTTACTTTTATAGCTTTAATATTGTTAAGGACTTCACTTGGGGTGACAAGAGGGAAAATATTGGTCAGTAGATTGGCATTGAGGAATTTTTTAACAGCTGAATGAATTTTTCTCACTTGATAGCCAGATGCAAAGTTAGAATTACGATTATGAACTTTGGAATACTCTGATGCTAAAAACTCAGCTTTCGCTTCATTTTTGTAAACATAGTTATTTAAGTGTGAATCGTAGAGTGGTGGAAGAGCTGTTTGCTGTCTCGTGTATTGTCTGCAAACTTTCCATAGCCGACTATCATTAGGCTCAAGCTTAGAGAAAGTTGAATTGAAATTGTAATTTTTAAATTTATGCAAAAAAAAACTAACCAATTTATTAAGAAAATTAAACATGTTTTTCAAATTTTGAGAACGATTAGAGAAACGATGCTTAATGTACAATCTTCTAATATAATTTTTAAATTTTGATGAGAACCATGATACAAGTTGGTAGTGCCATATGCGGATAATTATTAAGTGGTTTATTCGGAATAAAAAGTTCCGAGGAAGAATTAATTAACTTCGTAAGAGTTGATAAATGATGGTCAATATCAGCAGGACTATGTAGCTTAAGAAGCAAATTAATATTATTGTTAATATACTCCTTAAATCCTGCCCAATTTGCATTTTGGAGATCGGGCAGAACTCTATCGGCTATGTTTAATTTACTTCCTGCAATAGTAGTGAAAATAGGGTTGTGGTTGGAGGACAAACAATTTATTGAAACAGGAGTTGCAATAGAAACATTTTTGACCAAAGCAACATCTAAGATACTAGTACGATATTGAAGAGCATCAGGAAAGTAAGTAGGTTCTTCAGGGGCGCAGATACAAACATTTGAACGTAATGCGAATTCAAAGAGAATATTACCAGCACGATTATTATTAAAGCAGTTCCATAACTTGTTTTTTGCATTAAAATCTCCAATCAGAATAACTTTGCTATTTACACTCATCAAGGATTGAAGATCATCTAGGAATTTATGATTAAATCTAGGTAGTCTGTATATCGCAAAAATACTAATAAAATTATTATTAGCAGCAGGTCACCATGTACTTAATATAATTAATGTACATATCAAGAAAAAAGTTGAAAATAATACAACTGTTATTAAACTGCCATTATTTAAGGTGGAAGTTAAAACTAGTTCAAATAACCGCGAATTATTTGATATACAGACTCTCTGCCATTGTCGTGTCTCCGTAGAAATTCCTAAAAAAATTCCTAGCCTTCCTCAGTGTACTCGCTGTCAAGATTTTGGTCATACTAAAAATTACTGCACAAAAACTCCTAAGTGTGTCAAATGTGGCGATTCTCATGCTTCTAGCAACTGTCACTCCCACAATACAACTCCACCTAAATGTGCAAACTGTAAAGGTGATCATACAGCCAATTATAAAGGTTGTTCTTACTACCAGTCAAAAATTTCTCTTGCAAAACCTGCTAAAAAATCACTGCTGTAGAACGAATTAAAAGCAATTCAGTTTTACCATCTATTTCCAGATTTGTCAATTCTCAAGTATCTTATGCTTCTGTGATAACTCCAAACATTTCAACTACTACTACACCTACTCCTGCTGCTCCTCAATTTTCAAATGATACTAACAAGTTTATGGAAATTCTTCAAAGACTTGAAGCCTCTCAACAAACTCTTATTCAAAAACTAACAACTCTTGAAGAAAGAGTCTCATCTCTTGAAGACTTTCAAAAAGTATTACCGAAAAATCCGAGTAAGAAAGGGAAAAAATGACTCCTATTTGGCATCTTAAAATTGTATGCTGGAATGCAAATGGCCTAATCCTCAGGAAAATCGAATTTGAGTCCTTCCTTCATATGCATGATATTGATGTGGCTCTACTTTCAAAGACTCATCTTGCCAGTTACATAAATCAACCTACATTTCATAACTATTCAGTCTACCTTGCTAACCACCCCAGTGGAATGGCAAGAGGAGGGGCTGCGGTCGTTGTCAAGAATTCAATTAAGCATTATGCTAATGGTATGTTTGACAGTGACAGTATCCAGTCCTCAATTATATCTATAGAATTAAATAATCACACAGTTAATGTTGGTAGTATTTATTGCCCACCTCGTTGTCCTCCTCGTGAAGCTGACTATGATGCATTATTTAATCATCTGGGTAGATATTGGATTCTTGGAGGAGACTTCAACGCCAAGAATCCAACATGGGTATCAAGAATTTGCACTCCACGGGGACGAGTATTGCTTAAATATTGCTTAAGTCAGCAATTCGTGCTAACTGTCAGATTATTTCGCCAGGAAGTCCTACTCACTGGCCCTCTGACATCAACAAGATACCCGACATAATTGACTTCTTTCTTACCAAGGGTATGCCGGTACATCATTTTAAGGCTGAGTGCATAGCCGATCTTAGTTCTGATCATGTACCCATACTGCTATCATACCTTATCTCACCGGTTAAAATTAATCATCCACCACAATTGGCAAATAAAAGTACTGACTGGGAAAGATTTCGAGAACTAATTGATCTCTATATTAACCTCCATATACAATATCATGTACCGTCAGATATCGATGCAGCAGCTGAAAATTTCTCATCTCTCCTATCACACTGTGTCCAGTCTAGTACTCAGTATTTTGAACAACCCCCAACTGAAGTCAGATATTCCAACTTCATTCGTCTCTTGGTCCATCGAAGACGCCAAGCAAGAAAAGCCTGGCAAAGACATCGTACTATTGAAAATAAATCTGTTTTCAATAAATTGTCTAAAGATACTACACGTGCCATTCGTCAGTGGAGGAACAATTCATTTTCCAATTACCTATTGTCTCTTGGCTCCACTAAAGAAGCCAACTACTCATTATGGACTGCCGCTAGGCGAATTCGCCGTCCTACTCGGCCTTGTTTTCCTTTGAGGAAGGAAGATAACTCATGGGCTCGGAGCGATTCTGAAAAAGCATATGTTTTTGCCAAACATTTTGAGCATGTTTTTGAGGATAATAGCATTCAATCCTCAATAGCTCCTTCCTGTCCTAGTACATCTAATGGCAGAATTAAACCAACTTCTCCCCTCGAAGTAGCCAAGGTTATTGATAGCCTAAAGTCTAACAAATCACCGGGACATGATAGGCTTTCTCCTGTTGTGTTCAAAGAACTGCCAAAGAAGGGGATTGTCTATCTGTCGACGATGATAAATGCTTGTATTCGTCTACGGTATGTACCTCGCACTTGGAAGATTGCGAAAATGATCATGATTCACAAACTAGGGAAACCAGCCGAGGATCCTGGATCTTACCGGCCCATTTCCCTACTACTTATCATTGCGAAAATCTTTCAAAACATTATTTCGCAGCGTCTTCGAACAGTTATTGTAAACAAACATTTGATACCAGATGTTCAGTTTGGATTTCGTGAAAAGCACGCAACCGTTGAGCAAATTCACCGTGTTGTACATACTGCAACTCAAGCACTTGAGAACAAAGAATTTGCTACAGCAGTTTTTCTAGATGTTAGTGCAGCTTTTGATAAAGTTTGGCACCTTGGTTTAATTCACAAAATTAAAAGATATTTTTCACCGGGCTTTTGCAGACTACTCATGTCATACTTAACTGATCGACAGTTCTACATACATTTTGGATCAGCGACTACGCACTACATTAGCATTCGCGCTGGTGTTCCACAAGGCTCTGTACTTGGTCCTATACTCTTCCTACTTTATACTATGGATATTCCTCAAACTCCTGAGACAACAACAAGTCTTTTTGCAGACGACACTGCAATAATTTCACATAGTCGCAGTTATGTTACAGCTGCATATATTCTTCAAACAGCTGTAGACAATATTTCAACTTGGGCTCATACCTGGAAAATTAAATTAAATGACAGCAAGTCAGTACGAGTAGACTTTTCTCTCCGACACCATGGTTACATTCCAACTTATTTGGATGGTAAACCGGTTCCAGTATCTAACTCTGCTCGCTATTTAGGTCTGCATCTTGATTGTAAGCTCAATTGGCACGAGCATATTAGAAGAAAACGGAAAATGTTGGACCTTCTGCTCTCCAACTTTCGATGGCTCCTTCAGCCTAATTCTGAGCTTAGTCTCGAAAGCAAGAGGCTCATCTATACGTCAATTTTCCGACCAGCATGGAGCTATGATGCAGAGATCTGGGGATCCGCAGCCAAATCTAATCTCGAAATTCTCGAAAAATTTCAAAACAAATTCATGCGTATGATTTCAAGAGCACCTTGGTTTGTCTCGAACGCCCAACTTCGTATCGATCTCAAAATCGATCCAGTTCCTGTTATTATCCACCAGAAGTCAAACAGCTACATTAATCGCCTTCACCTTCATCCGAACGTTGAAGCAATCATACTATTAGATGATTCTAATGATACCCGACGGCTGAAAAGAAAACATCAGCTGGATCTTATTAATATTTAATTTTATTATTTTTTATAAAATAATTTAACTACATGTGAAATTCTCCTATAATTAGTTATGGTAAATGTAATTAGTTTTACAGTTCCAATAAAATCTTTATAATAAAAAAAAAAATTAATATTATTATTATTATTGTTATTAATATATAAATTTACGCCTACTGCCTGTACACAACATAGCTGTGGTACCGGCAATAAGTCAAATTTTAAACGTTTGTTAATAAGCAAAGCAACTCCACCACCTCTACGAGTCATATCATTTCTATAAACAAAATAGCCGGGAAACTTTAACTTATACGTGTTGTCAAGCTTAGTTTCTGATAATGCTATAATATCCAACTTATTACGAGTTGCATAAACATGTAGCTCATTACACTTATTAATAATAGAATTACAATTCCAGGCAACTATACGAGTATCCAGATTTATAGACATTTATAATAAATCAGAGCTGTATTCAAAAATGTGACTACTTTTCTATCTATACCTCGTTTCTTTATAATCTCAAGAGTATCTTTAACTGGCACAAAACTCACCATGATGTTGCTATCATCGATTCTTAAGTCTACCAGCTTTTCAATGAATTGCTCCGAATTTTTTATGTATGCTTCATTATCTCCTACTAAAGGTTTGAGATGTTTTGCAATGTAACCTTTCAAAAAATATGTTGGACTATTCATTGAAGATACAATAGGTCTTAATGGAACACCTTCTTTATGTATCTTTGGTAGTCAGTCGAGGTAAGGTTGGTGCATGTGAGACTAAGAATTTTTTCTGAAATGGACTAACCTTTTCTTGGTTTAAGGCAGAAGTTACTAACGCTACCATTTGCTTTAATGGATTACTTTTTAGCTCTGTATAAGGACCCTGTTCTATAATCTCCATCATTTTTTGTTTATACTCTGTTGTATTAAAGCCGCATTGCCTTTTCTAAGCACTACAATATCCGGATTATTCCTTAATTCCATCAGCGAACTTAAAAATTATATTTTATATTTGTTTTGAAAAAAAAAAATGAATATTATGTATGTAATAAAATTTTATTAAATTCTTGTTAATAATATTGTTGTTTTATTGGTTTTTATGAAATGCATACATACACACGTATCTATTGTATGTAAAATGTACTCTAACGAACGTAATTTTATTGAGCGTGTGTAATTTTTTTTTTTTAATATCGTTTAACACGGGAAAATATTTCAGTATCCTCCATTTCGTGTTAAACAATTTTTACTCCTATTTATACATTATATTCTATTATTGTTTGCTCTAGTTTTAAGATAAATGTAAGACATCACTTACTTAACATTAAGAATACGCTAACGTGTTATTCAACAAAAGATTAAAAAACAAGAAATTAATCTTCATGTAATATATGGTTTAAATATACAATTGTCACACAAACTAAATACTCAGAGGTATTAATAGACAACAATTTAAAATTTTATAATCATTAACTAAATGAAATTAGTAAATTTATAATATATTCGATAAACTATATAATAACAATACTAGAATAAATTAAAAGAAGGGATTAATTCTATATAAACGTGTAATTTTACCTAACATAACAAATGGCGGGTTAATATATAATATTGATAGGCTTAACATGAAACGTTTTCAGTAGAAATTAAAGAATTTTCAGAGGATGATTGCAGTTAGATTAAATCATATAGAACGATTAGCTATATGTCAAGTATTGTGATTAAACCACTGATATTTGAAATCGAGAAACCCATAAATATTTTCTTAATAAAGAATAACGTAAAGATACCACTGTGAATTTTTAATAATACACACTACCGACATTCCTATTATCTACACGACGAAAAATATCGACGCCGAAACAATTTAAAACTGTATCGATCACTATAGTGCAAAATATCAAATGCTTCGGGAAGAGAACACATTGTTTTAGCAAAACAATATTACCCCAGTATAGACGATCGATTAAATAATTTCCATTACTTATAAATGATCTTACATATTCGTTATATAATTAAACTTATTATTTTTTAAATTACCGCTTTTCATTTGTGATGGCTTTTTGTCTGATCATCAATATTATTTTTATCTTGTATATTTATTATTTACCAGTTTATATTATTAGAATTTTTACTTTCACAAATGGAGAGGGCATTTGTTCCGCGGTACATTTATTAAATATTATTATAACTTTTTAATATAATGTCAAATATACGCATTTTTACATTTACATAAATAACATATTGCTTATACGGAATTATTTTAACGTACAGTTTATTACCGGACATTGTGGTACGTTTAAAGAATAATACAAGTATATAAAACAGCGCATCCGAATAAATGTCAAATATGTAATCTACCTGATAATACAGAGTATATACTTTTAGGATGTAACTATAGTAGTAATCATTTTAGTGATACTTGTGTTACTTAATTAGTCAATAAGGAATTTATAAACTTTAACGGTTTTGCATTAGTTGAAATAAACTATTCAAAAAATACATAATTATACTAATTAATGAATAACGTAAATTATACCTTTATTGTAAAATAAACTGATTAGAGCGCCATAAACTTAAATGCCTGGGCTCTTTTCAGTTTATTACATATAATTTACCCTTGTATTCAATTATACTAATACATTAATACTCATCGTGTATTACGAACTGGGGGAAAAACGTTGACATGTATTATACGTGTACCGTACTATTTAAATAAAGCTCTTCTTTTTCTATAATTACGTACAAACCTTTTAATATTATTCTTTTCGAAAAACGACAAAGTAAAAAATTAAATGAAATAAAAATCGATCGTTACATTACCTAAATACGGAATACACGGCAATTTCAAACTTTCAACGTGCTCTCTTAAATTTTTCCAATTATCGTCTTCCGAGAAAACATCGCTTAATTTGTCGAAAGTTTGTTTATCCTTTTTCGATAAATAACTCCAACTTTTATACAACCTATAATAATAATAATAATTAAAAAAATAAAAATAAAACAATTTAATTATTACGCGTTTTATTTTTTGCCATATTTTCATTATTATCATCATTACTATCGTCTACAAAAAAAATTTTATTAACGCGTAATCGAATTTAAGAAAATTAGTTGGTCAAAACAGGGTCGGCGTCTCGCTGAAATAACGCTATATTTTATTTACGCCGATCACGTACATCGTTTTAGGCTTGATTCACACTATAGGTACACGATCACGCTCGCACGACGTTCACACTTACGATCAGGCTTCAGTCCGTCTTGCGAACCGTCAATAATCAAATTTGACTGTATTCCGCTTTTAATAATAATAATAAAAAAGATATATATTTTTTTATTTGTTCGTATTTAATACTAATTAAAAATTTCGAAAATTATTAATTTCACGTTTGTCAGTTTAAAAAGATTTAAAACGTTTTCGTACAGCGACGGATAAATTAAAGTAAAAAGATAAATTAAACGTTTACATAAATTATAAAAATAATTATAGCGATTAATAAATTAAAAATTATTTAAATTTGCATTAATTTCACGTAATACACATGTCACGACGTTTAAAGCGTTTTCGAGCAGCGACGTATAAAAAAGTAAATTACTTACTAAAATAATATTTATTATATTAATAATAATTATTAATTTAAAAAAATATATCGGAAACTAATTTCTTTTCGATTGGTCCTGACTAAGACTGAAACGGAACTTTGAGCGTTACCGATAGCATGACTCGCATTTGAGAATATTTTACACCTATAGTGTGAATCAAGCCTTAAACTTTATCGTCGCTCGCATGCTAGTAATAACATCTGTCGGTCCTTCATTCGTACGAAATACGTCTACCAATATTATATTTCATTACTTAGTCCTCTATTTGTTTTATTTTTAACCGGTTTATTTATACCGTATTATTCTTAATATTCGTAAATTTATAATCCTAAAAACTTCCTTAAATTTTTCTGAATTTTAAAAGTCGACGTATATTTCGTTTATATATTTTTCTTTAGTTCGAACCGTATGAAGTTAAAAAGATCACAACGCTTTTCGGCTATTAGGCCATTATTAAATAAACATAAAAAATAAATATATAAATATATACAATTTATAAAAATATAAAAGGAAAAAACAAACAATTAAATTATTTCAGATGTACAATATTACAAAAAAGAGCAAAGTGAAATATTAAATTATTTAATAATCAAATTTGTTTTTTCACTTCGTTGTTATTTTTTGTAATATCTCACATCTAAATTAAGTATTTTTAAACATCTTATTTTATTTTTTCCTTTTTTTATTCTTATAAATTGTATACATTTTATATGTGTATATACATATTAAATATGTATACACACACACACATAACACATACATATTTATTTTTACGTCCACTCCAATATATGGCTTAATAACCGATAAGCATTGTAGTCCTTTTATACATGATAGTTTAGTGATTTTAACTACTTTTTCGTTCTTATTTTTCTTTAAGTTTATTTATTTCCGAAAAAACATCCATTTATAATTTCATATTTTCGAATTTAATAACACTTCAACGAACACAATAATAACCAATCGTCGCATTCCTTTATATATATATACACATAAGTAAAATACTAAATTTAATGTAAGTAAACGATGTCACTGAGCACACCTGTATATAGAGGCGCTTCTCAATGCTGACACAATCGCAAATAACGAATGAAAATTACGTAAATCGAACAGTTTCTTTCCGATTTTAATGAAATAGGAAATTACTTCGGCACGATCTTTAGGGTTCAAACAATTCAATATTTCCTGTACGACCCAGAAGCTTACCTATAATAATTACACGCAAAATTTCATTTATATTCGAAAAAAATATACAAATCTTCGATAATGATTTATTTTATAAACTATAGATAGCAGGACTGCGGAAAAGCTTTGTTGATGGTTACTCGAATTTAATTATCGTTTTTTAAAAATAAATTATTACATCCTTTATACGCGCGCAGACACATTATATATATATATATATATATATATATATATATATATATATATATATATATATATATATATATATATACGAGCATATAATTAAACATTAAAAATGTAACAATGCAAATTTCCGCATCAAGTGAATATACGTATAATATAATTCCTTCTCGTGCAGCAACCCGATACGGGGGATTGTTTATTCAAAATCGTCAATGGATTGAAAAATTCATTGCAATCGATGATGTATAGTTTTCTTGATTTCAGTCCACTTTTTTCTTTTTTCATATTACCTACTCGAGAGATTCTCTTCCAGGATTTCTTCCTCGCTCTATCATTGTTATTGTCAGTCCTTCATTTTCCAAATGAAAAGTTTATCTCTCTTCTTTTGGTTACTGCCATTCAGTTTTCATTAGTTCGAACAGTTTATCATTTTTCATCTACTTCGTCCGACGTAATTTAACCATTTTTGTTTTTTCGGTAGCACAACATTTCGAACGATGATACCTTCATATTTTCCTTTACAGTCCGAGCCTAGCTTTAATATAAAAGCACCGATGTAACTGGATGTCTTAGACCAACGAAGATACATAATCTAGACATTATTATTAGTGGTATCGCACCTCGCGATATAAGAAGGAAGGTAACTGGTATCGAGAGAACAAAGCAAATTCGAAATACACAACATCTGCAGTGACTTCGTAAATAATTAATCGGCACTCATCTCTCAGGTACTAGTAAACATTGCGAAGAGTTGGTCGCGCGAGCTCATCACCGTAAAATAAATAATACAGTAAAAAAACTCGCTAATTACAAGTTCTCCGGATTTAACTTATAGAATGTATTAAATCATTAAAAAATAAAACATCGTACGTTGGTGCTGATGATATTTTCGCAACCACGGTTAATTCCTCGCAAAGCGATAGTTCATCTCGCTAAATTAATCAATAGCATCTTTAAACTAACTTACTTTCCGACTCAATGAAAAGTAGCAAAACATCATTATTCTTCCGAAATCCGGTAAAGGTATTAGTGTGACGATATTCGTTCAATTAGATTATTTTATATACTTTTAGTAAAGTCGTCGAAAAAATTACACCGAACCGATTACAATTTTATTCTCTAACAGATAACATTTACAAAAATGAACAATTCGGTTTTAGAGCTGATCGAGTTATCGGAATAACGCATTTCAACACCGACAACTAAAATTTTCATATACAGTCCTTTCAGAAACAATTAAAACGTCATATGAAAAATTTTGGGGAGACCCAATGTACATATACACACTTGTAATAAATTAAGCCGAGATTAGGAAACTGAAAAACATCAGACCAGAAAGAGAGAAAAACCGACACACTTCACAACACCTACTCAACGGGGACTACCCATCTGCCACGATTTCAATTCGCAATTAAATATAAATCACGTACTATTAGAATGCACAAAATACAGAAGCCAACGTATAAAATAATAAAAAAGCAATACTGGAGAGATAACCCGAACAAAGTTAAAAATCTTTTACAGTATCTTGCAGACACCAACTTAATAAATAGTTTTTACAACCGACTTTAAGACGCAAACTATCCCTGTAATCGAGTGTCTATAAATAAAATAATTTACAAAAAATAATAATAAAATTTTAATAAGCACACTCTGGTCTACTATTAACTGATATCAAGAGAGCCTTTGAAACAACTTGGCACAATCGGATTTTATATAAATTAATTAAATTCGGTTATCCCTTTCATCTTATTAAATTAATACGTACGTATTTAAGCGATAGAATATTTGACACATTCAACGCTTAAAACTCTTTTCGCAGATATTTACCTTTTATATATATATATATATATATATATATATATATATATATATATATATATATATATATATGTATTATTAAACGATTTTTCTAAAATACCTTTCGTTCATACTGCTTTCAACGCCGATGTTGTGACGCTATTTTGTACATCGTACAGAACTGACAACATATTTACAAGAGGTTATAAAAAAATGGTAAATACTATTTACAAGTACTATAAACGCTGGTAAATCGCACGCCATACTGTTTACTAAAACAGATTCTCCCTCTTTGGCAGATAATTAATGGTAATTTGTTGGCAGAAACTGGTTAACCATCTTGGAGTTACTCTAGACGCTCGTCTTTCATTTAACGAGCACATTACTAAATCTATCGACAAAGCGAAAAAAGCCATTCGAATACTTGCACCAATCTTCAATTACCGTTCTTATCACTTATTGGTTAATAAGATTTTAATATTATACTGCCTTTTTTTTTTTTTTTTTTTTTTTTGGGCACTGCTGAGGAGCAATCACAACCCACTAACATGTTGATAAATTGTTATTATATATTGATGTTACAATTGATTAGGAATTTGTAAAGAAGGAGGAAAACACGGGAGTCATTAGAAAAAAATTAAGAAAGTGATAGAGAAAGGAGGACGATAACCGATGGATAATAAGGAATTCAGGAGTGCGAGTTGATCAGGTGTGTGAAAACTGCAATTGAAAAGGATGCAGTTTTCATCGGCGATAATTTGTGAATATAAGATCTTTTTTTTTCCTCTTCTTCTGCAATATGCAACTAGCCGGTTTAGGATATCTGGCAAATGTTGTTTTGGAAAACTGTCATGAAAGGGTCACTGGTCACAATCAGAACTTAAGTTAAATTACGTTTGTTCAGTCTGGTGTTCAGCAACTTACAAAAAAAACTTCAGTTAATGAAAAACCGATGTTGCAGAATATCTTTAAGTGTTCCTCGATCAACTAAAATACGGTACATACACACTTATAGATATTTACGATCATATTTATAGATTATCGAAAAAATTTTACGATATTTAATTCAGCTAAACGGCGATAACAAACACGTTCGATCTTTAGCACGCGTAATACTAAATATAAGCATCTTCGCAGCGCAGAATTTTTATGTAGTATATTTTATACGATCCGATGCACGTTAAACTAGTTCTTAATATATATATATATATATATATATATATATAAGAATGGCCCAGAGAAGACGAATGTTTTTTTTTTTAAATAGCACAGTTGGTAACACTGCTACAACGCAAACCGCGTGCTTCACGTTTAATGTACACACGAGACGTTCGTTTTTATCCAATTTCAATTATCACGGCATCCTATAATGAGAAAGAGCTATTCACGATGGTGCAAAGAGAGTTTCCAAAAGAATTTAAAGTTACGCGATGGTTTTTTTTATGGGCAAAGTTTACGAAACACGTCCATGAGCTCTAGAAAGACCTGAAAACTCGTATTTCTGAAGAAACTTCAAAAATTCAGCGTCCTATGATCGAAAAAAATCTTCGTAAATTTTGTAAAGACTGAATGAATTGTTATCTGAACGATATTGTGTTCCACAAACGATTTTAAGCTCATCTCTCTCGTTTCCTACTTTAAAATAAAATTTCATTCAAAAATTATGGTCGAGTAGTTTTCGAGTTATTCAGAAAACAACAAAACCATCCATCTTCTCTGGATCATCGTACATTATACGATTCATTAAATTAAATTTAATATACGAATTAATAATTATTAAAATAAGCGTATTATTGCCCCTTTATTTTTATTTTCTTTATTTTCTTGTATTAAGGTAACTTTAACGATGTTCGGGCTTATGATGCTTATATATAGAGAAATTATTCGCGATTTATTATATCGTAGAATTTTATATAGTTTATTTTTCATTTAAGAAAACCATTATTTTTTAATTTTAATTTTTTTTTTTTAATACGAATTTATTTAGAACGCGAAAAACTATAAGAACCTTCGACATTTATGTTTAAACGTACATATGTTACACGTCAAACATACATACATTTGGCGCGGGAAAGACACAAAACAGACAAAACCGCTTACATCTTATAGAATAGAATTATAAATGATAAACGAGATATATGGCCATATCCATCGAAATGAAAAATATCATCCGTTGTAATTGGTATTACAGACAGAAATTGTTGGTAAAAGAAACGTAGGCAGAAGGAAACTTCAGTGTTGAAAGTAGATCTCAAACGATGGTACCGATGTACACAAGCGGAACTAAACAATGCGACCATCCATGGATAAATTGAAAATGGCGTAGATAAGAATAAGCAATGAGATATAGATAAAAAATTGACGGATACATTCGATGTAGAAATATCAATATGAAAAATATTTTCCGAACTTGAACGGTACAAAGTTCAATAGAAAAAGTTAAAACTTTGTTTTTTCTCCATGAACGCTAAACCTCGTATCAATACGATACCATTATATATATATATATGTAAAATTGTAACAATAAACAAAGGAACAGCCTTGAAACTGAAATAATATATTAAAAAACTACTACAAAAATATAAACTCACAACATATTATCATTCTACACACACATTGTATATATATATATATATATATATATATATATATATATATATATATATATATATATATATATATAAAAGATCCGTTGTTGGGTATTAAAATCGTATAATCAATCACCGAAGATAAAGTTTTAAAGGAAAAGAAAAAAAAACAGCTAAAAAATATTATTAGGGTAAAATTTTATTTTATTTGATCGGTGAAGCGAACGTCAAAATTGCTATACACCTTCTACCATCGCTATTTTAAGTGGAATTTCCTGCTTTGTATGTACCGTTGGGAGATATTAAATTCCATTCTAGTTTAACGAGACACAAATTTGCTTCTTACGGTTAGCTGGTAAAACTAAATACTTCAAAGCATACTCTTCCTCGCAAATAAAATTATTTTCATATATTTTCTCCAGGGTTAGTGGCGCGTAATTTTGTTGTTGCATTAGCTTGGTCTACCACACTTGTAAACCATTTTAAATTCCGTTCGAAATTTTAACAATAACGTCGCAATTCCTTAAGCATTGATACGAAAATTTTATACGAAATATCCAAAAATAAAAATGTCATAATCGGTTTTGACGTTAATTTTGGGGTTACATAAAAAATACGCTTAAAAATGGCACTATTGATGTTTAAAGTATTTTTTCTCGGTATATTATTCTTAAATAATGATATTTCATTTAATATCGATACATACGTAACATCATCATCATGATTAAGTGCCGTCTACATATCGGGAGTAAGCGACTACTAACCTATACATATTTTGTTATACAGTGTAAGTAGCAGTCAATCGTAATACAGCGTTTAGACACATTCACCCGGGAGAACTGTAATCGCTTTGTTGTCACGACACAATGCAGCCCCGCCTGTTTTTGTAGCGTACTATATTATTACTAGCGCTCATACGGTGTTGTGCGTGGTGGTTTGCCATTTTCTTCAACGCGAATACGTAACTTATTGTAAGAGAAACGAAGTGCACTTTTAATATTTACCGATTAGTGTATATATTTTCATTATACGTTGTTTATAAACGTAAATCTCTAACATTACAGGCATAATTTTCTTGTTTCAATAACCCAAATTCTTCGATAAAATTGTTACTGTGACATTATTCAAATAAGCAGTCGCGGACCAAGAACTGCTACTGGTGTAAAGCCCATGTGACATATACATATAAAAAATGACATATAACTTTCTTAAAGTCGGAAGATGGACACATTACACCGAATACAGTTAAAAATATATAAATATGGGAGAAATATATTATGGCTCTATTTACTGACTAAAAAGTAATGACATCGCAGGAAGAAATGAATACATTGACAATACTGGAATCTGAAGCGGAGGCGGTAATTCTAAAGCACGAAAAACTGTGGATTCCGATGAGGTGCCGGTACAAATGTTGGACCTGCGGAGATTAAGAAGATCACTAAATTTCTAAATGAGATCTATCAAAAGGGGTACTACCAGCAGAGTAATTTATTACGCCACTGAAAACAACTGTAACGATTACGGGTAAATCATTCTTACGAGTCATGTTATGAAAATATTTTTACGAGTAATCCATCGACGTATAATTAAATCAAGTAATGGAATCAGTTCGGTTTCCGTAATGGTATGGGTACAAAGGAAGCATTATTTTGTATAAAAACATTAGCCTAAAGACAATTGGAGTTCGGAAAATCGATATACATTTGCTTTATAGATTATAATAAAACATTATATATATAACACTGCGCGCAGAATTCATAAAAACGATAAAACAGATAGGCATCAATCAGGTAGATATTAGGATAATACAAATTCTGTATGGTAACTAACATGCAAGGATACTAATAGATAACAAATTATCAGCGCAAATACTAATAAGACGGAGAGTCAGACAAGGATGCGTACTATCGCCGATACTATTCAATTTATATTCTGAGGCAATTTTTTTTTTTCAAGTAGAAGGACGTAGCGAAGGAATAAAAATAGGGGGGCGAAGTATTTTAAGAATTCGCTTTGCTAACGATACGACACTTCTAGCAGAAAGTATAACAGAATTACAAGCACTCCTTGATATAATGGCATTGGAAAGCAAGAAAAATTAAATTAGTATAAATACCAAGAAAACTAGATTCATGATAGTCTCGAGGAAATCTAATCTAAACGAAAAATTATTTTTAGATGGCAAAGAAACTGAATAAATATCTGGGTTAACACAAAATAATGATTCTCATATGGAAATACGAACTCGTATTGAAATAGCTAGAAATACATTTATGAAACTTAAAAAACATCCTTTCCAACAGGAAGTTAAGTTTAAAGATCAGAAAAAAGTTAATGCTACGTGTGGTCAGTGCTCCTATATAGAGCGAGACCTGAACTATAAGAGAAAATACGAAGAAGCGAATATCATCATTCGAAATTATCGAAGAATGTGGAAAATACCTTGGATTAAAAAGATCAGAAATGAAGAAGTTCTAAAATGAATGGGAACTGACAAGAGTGTTAATAAAAATAATCAAAAAAACGTAAGATAACTTCTTTAGACATTTTACGAGAGGCCGAAAGTACAAGCTACTACAACCGATAGCAATGAGTATGACTGAAGGAAAACGGGATTAAAATATATATATAGTGGTTCGATAACATAAAAAAATGTGCCGGAATCAATAAGACGGAAGAATTAAAGTCAAAATAGGGAGAAATAAGAACCGTGACTACAGCAGATTTTCCATTCGATGCAAGATGATGATTAAACAATATCCCTAATCGGGTTGTACCACTAAAAGAAGAAAAAGAATTATTTGTTTTGTAGAAATAATTAATTCCGCAGAAATTCAAGAGATTATAAAATATTACCATCGGTGACCATCTGCGTGTGCTTCTTCCGAAATCGTAATTTTTACATGTCGCGAAATTTTCTTTAATTATAAAACGTAATTAATATTTGGTTTTTTTTTGGGCAACTCCAGTATTAGAATTCATCGTGGTGCACGCTGTAAATTCAGACTAGTCAGCTTTGTTTTTCTTAGGAACATAAGAAACTAGTCTATAGTTTCCTTGGAAAAAAATAATGATTTCACTTCAGCAACAGTTTTATTCGACAGAAATTTTCAGGTAGTATTCCCCGTTTATTTTTCAGAATTGTACCTACCCCGATCTATGTTAACGTTATCTGGCGTAATGAACTTTCTACTAATGGATCACATGCGATATTACGATTCGTATTTAGCATAAGATTTACCAATCGAATTACTACACGTTTAATCTATACACGAGGATTCGTTTCTGTCCAGTTTCAGTTATCACGGCATCCTATAACGAGAACGAGTACGCGTTTTGAGTTCACGACAGTGCAGAGTTTCGAGAAAAGAATTCAAAGTTACGCGACTTTTTTTGCGGAAATACCTTAAGAGTCGCGTTTACGAAACACGTCCACGAGATCTGGAAAGTCTCGAAAATCTGAAAACTCGGATTTGCAGAAATTTCAAAAATTCAGCGACCTAGTATACTGGAAAAGGTCTTTGAAAATGTTGAAAAGACTGAATGAATGTATTGTTACAAATGGCGGTCATCCGAAAGATATTATTTTCCACAAATAATTGTAAGCTAATCTCTCGTTTTCATATTTTTAAATAAAATTTCATTAAAAAATTTTGGTCGAGTAGTTTTTGAATTATTAAAAAAAAAATCCGTCCGTCTTCAATGAGTCATTATATATATATATATATATATATATATATATATATATATATATATATACGCTGATTAAACGGACATCGTACTTTAAACGCTTTAAGTTGCTCGTCAACAGAGACATTCATTTTTGTTTTGGATAAATACAATACGGTCTAATGTCAATAACGAAGTGACAAATTGAGTTGAATTATTACAATTGTTCACAATTACTCGATGCTAGGACGACCTTCTTTATATAATAAAGGTTATTGTTTAAACAATAAGATAACAACGAGACGTATTACGATACAGTAACAAATAATCCAAATTCGTTATCACTTCAGAGTGCAACAATAATAATAGAGACTAATCAAATCGAACATTATTTTCCATTAAGTTTAAATACGTATCTAATTTTTATGCATTGTAGACATGCACGTATATATATATATATATATATATATATATATATATATATATATATATATATATACACATATATATCATATATATATGGATGGATATCAAAGTTCACAGATTAGAAATAATTCGTAAATTATATAGATCACCGACTGTATACTTCAAAACTCGAAACACAATATAACAAGGTAAAGTAGGAGTATAAATTACACCATCAGAAAAAATTACGACACATTACTAGTTCGGAGGTTAAATTTAAAAAATTATAAATTAAACCTAATATCCAAGGTTACAATATCGTAAATAATAATTTCACTACTACGTACATTTCAACTGTTATTAGATTTCAAATAATAATAATAATAATAATAAAACAATAAAAAATAAAAAAATGTTTACACGTATTACGAAACGACATATACTAGGCGGAAACCTCACTTGCCAGCTGCTAATTGTTTATATTTTATACGAACCAACTGTACTATATTTATAAACATAATAACGCGTTCTGATTCAATGTATTACATAATAACTAATAACACAAATGAATGTTAAACGCCGTAGAAAAAGATGCCACAAAAAAAAAAGGGATCGCTTCCTAATTTCGTAACGTGAAATATCTTAAAATTGCGACAACTGAGAAATATAACTTGCAAACAATAATAACCTCTGGAAAGTAGGTCGTTCATTTTTGAACAACTTCCTTGTTAGCACGAAAAAGGTTTTTTAATTACACGGGCGTTTAATTCATTCGGAACGTAAACAATAGAAACACGTTAGTGTAACTGTTTCATAAGTCACCGACTTATTAATGACTAAAAATTTGTTGATTCGCATTCTATTTAAGAACAGACAAAAGTAAATTGCATCCTTGATATAACAAAAAATAAATAAAAATTTAAATATATATATATATATATATATAAATAATAAACAACAAGAAAGAAGTTAAAATTACTAATAAAAAAACAAAGCTTTTCGACTATTAAACCATTATCAAGCGAGCACAAAATAAAATATAAAAATATATACGACGCATAAGAAATATAAATGTAAAAATATCGATTTAGATATACAATTTATAAAAATTAACAGAATGAAAAGTAATATTGTAAAATAATCTGATAGTGAATGTGGAGAACAACAATTTGTAATCAGTAATACAAAATTGATACATACCAAAAACGCAGAAAATAAACAAATAAATAATCATTTCTGTCTAATATAAAAATATGATTTTTTATAATATACTTAAGAACTAATTCTTTATCAAAATTTATCGTTGAATTTTTAATCAAGTATTTTTATCTCTTTCTTATATTATTTATTATTTCCATTTTTGAAAATATTTTTTTTTTTTTTTTTTTTTAGAATGTTTTTCTGTATTTTTTTTTTTCGCGTGTCCGGTCGAATTATATACCAATATTTGTCCAATAATCTATAAATTTTAACGTGTCTTCTCCGAAATCACTATAAAGTTTTGATGGATCAAATGTTCCAATTAATTTACAATTGAAAAAATGGTTCCCATCTTGGCCTTTCGCCACATTGACATTGATCATCTTCTGCCAAACCCCATTTAAATAGATTGCGTTTCGTCCGCGCGGTATCACTTCGTATACTATTTAGTGTTCTCAAGGATGAATAATTTAAGCGATTCTGCTGCCTGGTTGTTGTCAGCTTTCCACATTTGGAGTCTTTCTGCGTGGTCTGTATTTTTTAGTTCCTCCACTGTTCTAAGGAAGCTGCGTCTGGATTTCAATCGGCTTTTGTCTAATTCTGTATAACATGGGTGGCGCTCATCATGAATTGTCTTCCATCATTTCTTTTTCGCTGCCACGTGTTTTCTAATTTCTGGCGGTGTTATGCCAGCAAGTTCACACAACTTGGATAGGGGCGTTGATCTTAAACAGCCAGTTACTGCTCTGCGTGCTTCATTTAAAGCAACGTTAACCTTCTTCGCATGTACGGAACGGCTCCAAACTGGACACGCATACTCTCCTACGGAGTAACAAAGGGACAAAGCCGATGTTTGTAATAGATGCGGTTTAGCTCCCCATCTACTACCGACCAATTTGCGAATCAAGTCTTAGCTCGATTCCGAAGATGTAAAACGCAGGTCTCAGATTTTATCAGATTCGGTTGCAGCTGATTTTTTTTGTAGCAATCACCCAATTCCATGATCATTCTATTTAAAACTTCTTCGAATTGCTCAAATGTGTTATTTTGGGCTGTTACTAGTACTAGATCATTCGCAAACAGAAATTTTTCTTTTTGTATTTTTATTGAAAGGTTTTTACCACATTTCGTATACTATAGTAGGGTTATATTTATTATTGAACGCTATGTGTTTTATTACATTTTATTCTTATTTATCTCATCATTATTTGTTAAAATTATTTTTGCTCTCTTGTTGAGACTCTTTAAACTAGCCAGTTGATGCATGTTTGGATGGAATGAATCTTTAGATATTAATGCATATATATATACACACACACTCATATATCAATTTTTAAAAAAATCGCTACATTCTACGCTTTCCAAATTATATATATATATATATATATATATATATATATATATATATATATATATATATATATAAACACATAAAAAATTTAATAGGTTTTTAACATGCAACTTACAAAAAAATGTTCAAAAATTTCAGGAGGATTTGGTGATTATTCAATATTTTAACTATAGGTATATAAATATATATATATATATATATATATAGTGACCACGGGGGATACCCGGCGGCTTAATCCCCCAGAGGACTTAGATTAGTATCAAATACATATCAAGAAGGCGAAGAAGGCGCGTAACTTGTGAGCTCTAAACAATTTCGCAGCTAAAATTATAGTTGAAATAGAACAGAATATTTGAAAGAGCTCGCGTTATCACTAATAAAACCTAATCTTGAAGAGTGTGCAAATCACCCTAGATTGCAGGAAGTACTGTTAGAAAATATTTCTCTGCTAATAACATTGAAAATCCAGCTGACTGTGCAATATAAAGAAAAAAAATAGCCCTTGGTTGGACCGTTTGCCATTCGAATCTGACCCAAGTCATGTGACCAATGCATTTTTCGTTGTTGTTATTTGTTGTTATTAGTTGTTTCGTTTTTGTTCGTGATCGTTTAGTTTATAGATTATTTTGCCTGTCAAATGTTGTTACACATTCGGCTGTGCATATTTTATTAATTTTTATCAGGAATTTTTTTGGTGGTGGTGGTGGTGGTGGTGGTGGAGCCTACCCAAGATAAAAATTCCGGGCGCCACTTTATATATATATAAAATATCGCATAATCGCATAAATAATAATTCTTTCTATCACTACTAAAAAAATTTCGCATCGAAGATGTTTCTTAAAAACTTTGATAGATTATTCAATATACAATGTTCAAAAACTTCATAATGATGATTATTCAATAATATTATAACTATAGGTAATATATATATAAAACTATTACGCTCACTTGATTAAATCGTCTGGTAAAAGCGACTATATTAGGAGTCACTTGCAATTTGTTATGTTTATTCCAACAACAGGAAATAAACTCTTCAGGTGGTATAGCTACAAAAGTTTTCAAATCTAGCAACGTCAATTGAGCAGCACAATCTTCCGGCGATATTTTAAATGATAATGGCTGTACATCTTGTTGATGTTGTTGATCTTGTTGTTCATCGTACGGTTGACTTGACATGCCTTCATTATCGGCGGAGCTCATCGGATAATTACTAGGTAAACTATGAGACTTCCGCTGTCGAGATTTTAATCCCGTGCCGCTGCAACCCGGTTGTTGCCTACAAAATTATAATAAATTACTCCACCGATTAACATAAGCGTTTTTGCATATAAATAATGCAGACATACACACACGCATATATATATATATATATATATAAAATATATGTACGTGTCAACATATACGCATTTGAGCTGTCGGGAAGGGGAAGTTGTATGAAGATGAAAGTAATCGAAATTATATAAATTTACTTACATTGTCACATATTACAAACTTATATCAAAACGCATTTTATTGATTTCATTTTTTCTTTTAACCATTTCAGTCGCAATGTGCACTATATGGTATACGAAATTATAATGCTAACAAAATGTTCTATTTTCTGGTTGACGTGAAATGTCTCAATTTTGAAAATATTTGTATTTAAATACATTGAAAATTATCTGAAGTTCCTCTAATAAGCAGTAGTGTACACGATACACCTGTATAAAATTTATAATTTTGTGTCAACATTTTATAACGTATAGGACTGAAAGGGTTATAACTACTTCAGTCACAGTGTCCTCTTCCATACGGCACGTGAACTTTTAATAAATATTTTTATAATGAAGCATATTCGTAGACGTTAAAAGTTTCAATTACGGAAGTATTTATATAACGCATTAAAAATTATCTATTCGTACATAAAGCGATATTATTATATACGAAATATTATTTGATATTTTCGCCTATTCTAGTATTTTATTTTATTATTAATTATTATTATTAATTCGGAAATAAAAAGTACATAATAATTTTGTGTAAAAAATCGATTAAAAAAAAAAACTCAATTACAGGATACTGTTAACTTATATAAATATTAGGAACAGAAATACTCGCTGAAATTTATCAAACAAAACTACGGAGTTAGTTTAGTTTGATTTGAAAATGACGATTGTAAGTATCTCCGCGAAACGTCACTAGTAACAAATTTCAACGCGCTGTTTTCACGGAAAAAAATCGACGTGTAGATGAAGTCGTTTCTACCAATAAATTAATTATTCTACGCGATTTAACGGATATTGTCTATCGCTGTTATTATGATTTTTGAAGTGAAACTTCTATTGGCGCGTTGTATATGGGGGAGTTAATCCGTAAAACCGAGCAAACGAACAGACACATAGGCAGGCATATTCTCGCAGTATGGTCGGGTTTTTCCACTCTTTCACGCATGATGTATATTCATATACGTGTATATTCAGTTCAGTTATAAAATAACATTTTTTGCGTGTTCGTATTATTTATTTTGCGCATGCGCGCACGGCTATTCGTTATTGTTCACATCTTCGCTGCACAAAATAACGAAAACATTTGAGTCAGGCGGACAGTGTGTACCTTTTCTTTATAACATTTGTACGAAATCGCGAGTTTATTAAATAAGTGTCTTTTTGGGAAAACGTCTTTAAGTTTAACTTCTAACCGGCGCTCAGGAGGGACAGTTTTTTAAATTTACACTCGCATTATCGTCATTCGGTTGAATAGGAACAGTTAAACGAATTTCAATTTTTCGAGAATTCACACTCTGCCGGAACAGAAAGAGAATTTATCGTTGTTTTTTTTTTTTTTTAATAATTAAAGATAATAAGATTCTTACATTAATCGAAACAATTTGTTGCCTTTAAAGTTTGATGCTATCGAAGGATTGACGGAACATCGTGGGTGTATAAAGTCGGAAAACCATTTTTGAGAAAATACAGCCGGAGCTAATAAATACAATTGAAAATAAAATCAACAGAATGATCGGTCGTCAAATTTGACACTTCGAATGGTTAATAAAATTTAATAAAAGGAAAAGTAAACGGAAAATTACTAAAAGGAAGACGGAGAACCCGTTTAATGGATGACGCTCTATGAATAAACAGCATGCTACCGAGTTAGGAATACGAGAATACTTTCAAATCATGGTTGTTCAGAATGTACCGGTTGAGAAGAAATGAGTGATGTGATGGTGATGTCTCAATGTTAAAAAGATCACACATTATCACATTAAAGAGAAAAACTGTTTTTAGTTTGTTTACCTAGTGTAATTTATTATAAATACACAAGACAAAACGGAAAAACGATCCCTACATCGAGTAGCGTAAAATATCTCGGTTTACACCTCGACGAAAGATTAACACGGAGAAAACGCATAGATGCTAAACAAAAGCAGATAAATGTTACGCAAAATGTATTGGATAATCGGAAAGAAGTCAGTCCTATCCATTGATAATAAAGTACTACTTTATAACACAATGCTGAAGCCTATATGGTCGTACGAAATCCCACTGTGGGGAACCAAATCCAATATAGCGATCATCCAAAGAACGCAATCCAAAATTCTACGAACGATATGCGCCGTGGTATGTGCGCAATGATGATATATATAAACATCTGCGAATACCTACTGTAAAAGAAGAGATCGAGGCAGTCAACACACGATATATAGAACGATTACAAAATCACCGTAATCGGTTGACGCACACAGTCTCATCGAAGACGGTATCCGGTTCAAACGGCTGAATCGGTCAAATATAATTGTCTAATATTATTGTATAATTGTTTAATACCTCACCAACAACAAGGAATCGCGACCGCTGGGAAGCATTCCATACTTATTAACTAATTACCCCTTAACACTGCCGCTTATTGTTTATTCAGACAGATTGCGTGCAAAATTTTGGAAAAAAAAATGTAGAATCTATACAAAAATTATAATTTTAATTAGTTCTCGAACTAATAATATTGTCACAGCTGATAACTTTTAATATGTTTAACGTAATTTTAATTTCCATCTAAATTACACATAAACGCGAGAAATTAGATAACAAGCTACTACGATTAGAATTCGTTTTCTAATATTTAATCATTTTATGGTGCGAATGATATTTTTCTACGTGATCGTTTAACTTAAGTTTGGTCTCTTTAACACATTACTCGCTTTAATGAACTTTAGGTTTTCATTTTGAATACTAAAATTATGTTTTCAAAATATTACATATAAATATAGTATAGGAAGCGGAAATTCGTTTTAAGTAAAAAGCATCTATATACGAAGACCAGTGTACTGAAAGATGAAACAATTTCCCTCGACTAATAATTTTGACCCTTTAAAAACCAATCCGTAAAATATATACGGGCGAATGTACAAATGTATAAGACATACAGATATATTATCAAATTTAAGAGTTACCACACGAATTTTGTACACATATATACTTATATATATATATATATATATATATATATATATATATATATATATAAGTATGTATATTATTTGAAGAATTAATAGGATCTTAAGACTACGCTTCAATAAGTATTACAATTATACGACGGTATATACGTCTAAAACTAACGTGTTAAACATGAAGATGGATGCGAAGACATTTGCTCTAGCGAGCAAGGCTTCTTACTAACTTACATATATCACATATAAATGAGTACTTAAAACGCTAGATCAAGTCGTGCAGTTTCAGTCGTTTCGAGTATCGAGTTCGATGTCATGAAACTTTTTTCGCTTCAAGGTTGGGATGTCCATGCAATCATTGTTAATATCCTGTATTACTTCGCTTACAATTTTTACTGCGAGGTCGCGGTTTAAGTCATCGTTGCGGGGAAAACCATAGGCATTTACTATTATTCGTAGGATTACGTTTTGTCGAGTTTGAACCAGCTGCTGATTGGTCTTCTTAGCACAGCCCCATAGGGCTATTCCATATATCCTTCATAATTTGTAAGTATATTATGCGTTTGCAGTAAATACTGAGCGTTGAACGCCGTCCTATTAGGCTGTATAGTGAAGACGTGGTTTTCTTGATTAGCCTGCATTTCAACTTTACACGCGCCTTCCATGTAAGATGAGAGTCCAAGTGTATGCCGAGATATGCTTCTAAAGGCGACGTTTTTCATTTTAATAATCTTATTTCTAAGTTGTTTGTTTTATCGTCAGGATTCCTTGAATTCTGTCATACTAAGTTGTTTGTTTTATCGTCAGGATTCCTTGAATTCTGTCATATGCGTGTTAATCGTCTTTTTTTTTTTAATTATTTTTAGGTGACTTTGAATGTTATGATTGCTTTTTTCACCGGTATAATTTTCTTTTGGTGTCTCTAAATGTGCCGCTTCTTGAATGTATTTGACCCCGTTCTTTATATTGATATCTACGTCATCCGTGGTTTTTAGTGGAATGTTCAAATTTATTTGATTTTCAAATAATTTCTGGAAGATTTCCCAGTTGGTTTTATCGTTATACAGTGTGATTTTTTTTTTATCTGAATACATGATTGTGTACTACTGATGTTCAGAATAACTGGCGAGTGATCTGAGAGTCATTTTTAATTGTACTAATTCTATGAAGTCTCATAAATTAGGTATATTTTTCCTACGTCGACGATAACCGAGAAATAAAGAAAAGCTTATAAGCGCTAAAATTTCACGTACCATCATCGTAATTAAAATGATTACTTTGCTCTTTTAATGGCGTAAATTTTATTTCAAGTTGTTCTAATTTACCGATCATTATCCGGAATAACCGTTGCCGTTAAATTATTTTGCCATCCGTAAGAAAGATTTTTTTTTTTAAAGTTTCATTATTTTTTATTTTTCAAACAAGAGGCTTCAATGTTAATGTGGTGCAGTAAAATATTCGGGGGCGGCTTCGTAGTTTGCAAATGAAATGTATTCCCGGTACAGCGAACAAACGCGCACAATAATACAAGAAGAGGTTTATCGTCGAAGAAGGTCGCGTATTTTATAGGACGGGCGATTACTGTGTAAGGGAAACGAAAGGACTAAGGAAATCAATAGCATTTATTACCCGAAAAGAACAAGAAGACATATCGTCTTACTTTCGGTCGTAACATGTACGCTTGTTCAAAATAACGTTTCTAATCGGTACAAAAAACAAAAAAAAAAAAAAAAACAAAAAAAAACGATAAGATAAATAACCATTCGATTTAATATGCAACCTAGAATGTACGAATATTAATTGTACTTCGTACAGTAAAAGCCCTCTTAACGGGCATCCCTATTTTTTAGGTTCCGTTGTAGAAAGTGCGAATAACAAAGCATCGACCCCTCTATAAGAACATCCTCTTTAGCGGATGCGGACAGTAATTTCGATTCCCGTAGTTCTTTTGTGACTTGTTCGTGAGTAAAAATGATCATAAATTTGTCCAACTCAGCAGAATTAATAATGTGTGTTTGTGTGTGTGTGTATATATATAAACAAAGTCCGTCCAAAAGTAGCCGATTCTGTGTTCACAGTGATACTTGTACATTTCGGGAACAAATCTCTCCTAGGACAATTAGGAACTGCTTTGTAAAGGCTGGTTGTTCAGGGAGTACACCAGATGGGGAGAAGACAATAATTTGACTGTCTTACGAGACTGCTTCCATCGGGATCGGCTTTAACCGATGACTTCGGTGAAATTGATGAAAACTTAAAATCCCCGACTGCACATCAGAAGACATAGCTGACATTTTGAACACGAATTCAAGCAGAAACAAAAAAAAAAAAACAAAAACAACTTCCATAGACGACGATGAACCACATCAAAGTGATGCCTTCATCAAGTTGGGAACTTACTCGGAAGCGCTGCAGGAACTTACGCGAGTTCGTGAGTTTTATTCGTGAAAAGGTGACGAACGAAGGTTTCCATGACATGTCAGTTGATCATAAATCACGAATTGGAAATGGTGAAGTTCAAGTTGAATTAACAAACAAAAATTACGTCTTTTTTAAAAAATTAACTACACCTCCCACATGCATAATTACATAATTACGTACGGTCTATATTAAATACGTAATTACGTATAACTTTAAAATTACGTACATTATGTTTAGCTGATTTTCAAGTAAAATTTTCGTTATGAATAACAACATAACTGTAAGCGTTGCGAATTTTTTTAAAACCACTCTATAGCCGACATTTCTTGTATAACAGACATTTCCTTTGGTCCCACGGGTTTCCGTTATACAGGAGTATCATTGTTATTTTTTAATTGAATTATTTCCTATTTCATTTTTAAAATTTAATTCCAAAAAACTACATAAATATTTATCTAATCTAACGTTCCATAATGATCCGAACATATTACTGCGTGCGTTGTTATAAAAACTTCTTCCGTAAACTGCGCGCATATTCGTGAAATGTATTTATTTTCGGATCATTTTATAATAGAAAAAAAAAAAACACGTTTAAACGATTCTAATAAGATGAAAATTGCGAGGAAATAATATATATATATATATTTATACGCGGAAATCTCCACGAGATATATATAGAAATCAAATTGACCATATCTTGGTAAATGCAAGATGAAAGTCATCAATAGAGGGTACAAAAACATATCCGGGAAAAGACTGTGACAGCGGTCATCAAATCTTAGCTGCAAATGAATAAAAATAAAACGACAGAAGTACAAAATGAGGAACAACATTGGTAAGCGATTGGATTTAATTCAGGCCATTGAGAAGCGTATCGAACTACAATGGGGACAGTAAATATCGAAGCTTAAATGTTGCACCGTTCTTTTCAATCATAATTGGAATTTCAAATCTTATTAAAAGGTAAAAAATATGCCACTATTCAAAAGATAATTCCAAAAGAGCCATGTTTTAAATATGGGTATCTCCTCCATAAAGATTTTTTCTCTGTGTTTGTGAGACTAAGGAGTGGTGTTCACCTAGTCATCTTGTCAAATTGGAAATCATCAGAATGGGAGTCTGCGATATATGTAATATCGAAACACAGTATATCACGCAAGAACCGATCGGTTCTAATGATCGAATTATGTACATGAAAATACACCTTCCTCACGCCGATGAAGTCTCGGTTATTAGCGCGTACGAGCCTATCTTAAAGAGCTCAGATAATGATGAAGATAAATTTTACGAGAATGATAAAATTCATGTAAAAGGAAACCTTATGATTTTAGGCGATTTTAATGCCACAGTAGGCAAGAATGTAAATCCTAAGGCGTTATGGGTCCTCTCGAATTTGGTAAAATAAATGAAAATGGTAATCGTCTGTTGCAGTTTTGCGCGGCAAATATTCATTACTAACACAAATTGTCAATGGTTCTTACGGTGTTATTATACGGCGGAGAAACATGGCCTATAATGATGAAACAGATTAGAAGACTAGACCATTGTCATCAACGGTTCCTTCGAAGAATTCTTCCGATAAAATGGATGGACCGTGTATCGAACGTAGAAGCGTTGTTAAGAGCATTAACTTTTTCAATAGAGAAAGTGCTCGTTAAAAAACGTTTGAAATGGACCTGACATGTATTTCGGATGAATCCAGAACGCATACCGAAAAGAGTGATATACGGAGTTCTAGAAGATGGATGCAGGCCGCTCGGGAGACCACGGTTACCATATAAGGACGTGGTATAGTTGTAGATCTTAAAAAGATCGGCATCAAGCCGAAAATAGACCAATAGGAACATACAGCTTAAGATCGAAAGGCGTGGATAAAACTGGTGACCGAATGCGTGGAAGCAACTGTTCGCACAAAAAAGAAACGCGCTTTACAAATCTGCAATGATGAGATCCCATGTCAACTATGTGATTTCCAAACGACACATCGCATCGGGCTTGTGTCTCGTATGCATCATAAACATCAATGATTGTCATTCAAACTCGTTCGCGAGTCACGAGAGATGTTAATGATATATATATATATATATATATATATATATATATATATATAAAACTGCCACATTGACTAATAAAAAAAAAACAATACTATATATAGATGTGTTGTGTCAAATATTTAAATTTTATTATTAATCCAACTTTTTTAATGAAATGCCAGTACCAGTAAGTTAATTTACATTCAGTTGTTGTTGTTGCGTGTTTTTTTGTATTTGTTAATGTAGCGGTATATATATATATATATATATATATGTGTGTGTGTGTATATATGTATATATATGTACATGTAATATATATATATATATATATATATATATAGTACCAGTTTAGAAAACTAATTTTTATTTTCATTTCAACAAATTGTGTTTACATCTCGCGTTTCTATTTAAAGGTTCTCTTATTTTAATAAGGAAAACGTCAAAATAATTCAGTGACGCGAGTAAAAATAACAAAAAACACACCGTTGACTTCATAATAAACGTGCCGTAATTTTAGAGTAGAAGTTTAATATTAACTCTGTAAGTGGTTGAGAAAGTTTCGAGACTAAAGTTCGTCTACAAAAATTCAAACTAAACTCGTTTTATACGCAAAAATTGTTAAATATCGACGCGAATAATTAATATTAGGAAACGCAACCCATAGTGGAATGTAATTATAAAACACGAAAGCAAATGGAAACGCCAGACAATACCAAAAATTACGATTATCATGGTTATTATGCAAAAAAACGTATTCGTTGAAAAATGCGAATAATAAATAAATAAATCCAACAAAACGATATGCCTCATATTTTATTAGAAAAAAAAAAGCATATAAAGCTCATCCTACTAGACGTAGAGACGATATGAATATGTCAGTTTCAAAAAAACTCAATTTTAATTTTGAATTATCTAACTATAAAATACTCCGAAATGATTTAACAAACAAAATGGGTGGAGTAGCCTTAATAGTTCACAACAGTTTACACTACACCCCTCGGCCTATACCGCATACCAGTCAGGTACAAGCTGTGGGAGCGAAATTTCAGCTAGGAAACAAATCATTAGTTATCTTTGCAGCATACCGACCGCCGATAAAACCTACTAGTCTCGAAAGTGATATCAGATCCGTATTGAATACATCAACACGTGTCTTAGTAATTGGAGATTTAAATGCAAAGAATAGAGTTTGGAATTGTCATAATGTTAACAGAGCAAGGAACATATGTACAACAGACTAAACTTTCAGATAAAAACACCATCAGAGCCTACATTTTACTAAATGTAGAAAATTAATGAGACAAATGTTAAGCTACAGGAAAAACAAACAAAAACCTACAAGGAAATAAACGAAATACGATAAAAAGAAAATCAGAAATATATGACATACATGTATTCACACATACCATATTAGCTACGCAAAATAAATAATCGACATAGACACAGACTGAGATGAGTAACCTATATTTAATTCTATCATGTTTGTATAATAACACACGGTGAGGCTTAATCGTAATCATCTACGAAATTAATCAATTTCGATGTATTCTACACACCTATCGTAAAAAATCTTTTTCGATAATTTACTAATATAAGGTGTATAAGATGTTTAATTCTGAGTGCATATCGATAATATTTGTATACCTGTGACGCAGTGGCGTAGCCAGACTTGGTTGAAGAGGGGGTTCAAGCAAAACTAAATTATAACAGTGAACCCGAGTTAAATTGAATTTTAAGTAAATAACCAAAACTCAAGTAGGTTAAACCCAATAAGCAATCCAACTCGCCGGTGTTATTTTTATACTTATTAGACGTCGAATATGTAATTCTATTAGAAGAAGTAGACGGCAGAGATATTTAACGCTCACTGGAACACACTACTAATAGTATCTTATTGAAGACAGAGGGAGATGGTTCAAAAAGTACAATAAATTCCGCGAAAAATAAACTGTAAATAATGATTTTACAATTTTTGAAGGAAATAGTAATACAAGGATAAATTTAAAATTTAAAATCTATTCTTCGCGTTTTTCTACAAAATTCTTCTAGTACCTCCTATATTACAAAACTATTTATTTACTTGAAAAAACAACGAAATTTAAATGAAATAAGTGAAAATAATAATAATATAAAAAAAAAAGGTTTAACAAATGCAAAACTGCATTTAAAAACGAGTATATATTTTCTTATTATCATATTGATTCCAAGAGGGTGGTTCAGACCCACCAAAAAAACCCCCGGCTACGACACTGCTGTGACGATTTAGTATAATTCTGCAATAGTGATTTTGAATAGGTTGTAATTCTTTTTAAATGTACTATTTGAAACAGATAGCCAAACAGGAGTTACAGAGTTGAAAAGCACGCCATTCAAACCGAAAATAAAGCTGTCAAGGACGTTATAAATCGGAACATGGAATGTTAATAGCATGTTCGAGATAAGAACAGAAAAACAATAATATATTTGCAAAATATTTTCTGTTTACAAAAAAGTAAAGTTACCATTCAATATAATTTTCTGTACCGAATATATCAACGATTCTTTCCAGAAACAATTAATACATAATCTTATAAAATATTATTTAAATTACGCCTTATTATACGATTGCAGGAAAAATTTTAATAGAAAAAACCTGCTCATTTAAAATAACAGAGTGCGTCTTACCGTATCAACAACTTAAAAATATCTTAGCTTATTTATTAACACTAGAACTAGAATTTGTATTACTGTAGAAGGATGTGTTTTATACGCCTATGCTTATATATCTTTTATACCTGTGTCGTAAAGCTTGGTAAATCCCCTATAGAATTTACCATTAGAATGTCGGAATATCTACAATCGGCAAGCAATTTTTTCGTTTTATCCTTAATCATTTCCTGTACGTAAGGGAATTTTAACGCATCATGGAGAGATTTTATTGAAGTAGTAAATCGAGGTTTATTCAAAATTATTCGAAGGCAATGGTTTTGCACTCTTTGCACGTGGTTTATATTATTACTGCTGGTATAAGACGATATTTGGCAGGCATAGAGTAGCTTTGGTAAAATTACCTTTTTGTATAATAAAAATTTGTTTTGCGTTGAAAGCGCAGATCTTTTATTAAATATAGGAAATAGACAACCCATTTTCCGTATTGTTCTACTTACACAATCATTAATATGTTTTCTAAATGTGAGTCTTCTATCCATGATGACGTCTAAATGCTTCACATTTCCAGTCAAGTTCAACGTTTTTTATTTTAACGAAACGATTTAATGAAGGCCTACGTCTGGTAAAAATTATTGACTCTGTTTTCTCATCGTTAACTTTTATTTTCCATTTATGGTAGAATTTAGATCAATTGCTTTAGTTAATCTATTACTTATAGTGTCTATTCTATAAGAAGATACCATTAGAGAGGTGTCATCAGCATAGAGATTTATATCTACTCCTGGGATTGTCGGTAAATCATTAATATATACAATAAAAAGGAATGGGCCTAAGATACTGCCTTGAGGCACCCCCAGCTTTAACGTACCTTATGTCAGAGTTATGGTTTTTCAGTTCCACATAGAATTTTCTATTCATCAGATAAGATTTAATAGTAAAAACAAGATATGGAGGGAAATTATATTTAATTTATATATGATTCCATCATGCCATGTTGTGTCAAACGCTTTTTCTATGTCCATCGAGACAACACCCGAATGTTTATTCTGGTTAAAGTTATCAGTAACTTTGTCACAAACACTGTTGGATTGTCGTACTTAGTTTTGGTCTAAAACCGTATTGCGAATCAGCTATGATGGATTCTCTGTCACTAAATGCCCTCAATCTTGCTAGTATTATTTTTTCAAAAACCTTACTTATATTACTGAGTAAACTCACAGGTCTAACATTTTGAACCGAAGAGGAATCTTTCCCAGCTTTTGCCAAAGGTACCGTTACCGATGCTCTCCACGACACAGGATAATAGCATAGGCGTAAACATGAGTTAAATAGAAACTCCAAGGCGACTATTGCTTTTGTTGGTAGATTTTTGATCATTTTTATGCTAATTTGATCGTGACCAACTGAATTTTTCAGTCTGAGAGTGGAGATAAGGCGTTTAACCTCTTTAGGTGTTGTAAGATCTACGAGTGAAATCACTGCAGGAGTGTTAAGTAATTGTTTATCGTCTGCTTCACCTTACGTTCATGATACCGGGTGTACTAAAATGCTCAACTAAAATTTCTGCCTTATCTTCACCGGAATAAGCTATCCTACCCGAATTAATTGAGTCTTTAATAGGCGGTAATTCGATTTGTCCTCTACAGAAGTATTTATTGAATAAACTATTATCAATTGGAGAGAGGTTTTTGAGGCATTTATCATACTGTAAATTTCTTTCATTTATTAACTTTGTTTTGACTACCTTATTTAATTTGTTATACAGCTTCTTATAGTTGAACTTATTTAGATCATTATTAGATCTTTGATAACATTTACGAACGTAGTTTTTAAGTTTAATAATAATTTTTATATCTTTTGAGATCGAATTCACTTTCTCCTTTGTAACAACCCGCGGATATGCGCGCAGCTTGCATTATGACGGAATTTAGATGTAGAATGTATTTATCTATAGATTGCGGATTGAGTAAAGTTTTTGGTATATTAATATTTTTCCGAATGTGTTCTTTAAATATGTTCCAGTTTGCCCCGGAATAATTGAAAGATTTAGTTAATTTATTGTACTTTAACTTACTAGATATAGTAAACATTATCGGATTATGATCCGATGATAGTTCACTTAAAGATAAAGGGTTACTTAATTGATAGTAGTTCTTGGCAATGGCAATATCAATGATGCTAGGCAATTGAATTCCCGGGGAAAAATGTAGGCTCTGATGGTGTTTTTATCTGAAAGTTTAGTCTGTTGTACATATGTTCCTTGCTCTGTTAACATTATGACAATTCCAAACTCTTTTCTTTGCATTTAAATCTCCAATTACTAAGACACGTGTTGATGTATTTAATACGGATCTGATATCACTTTCGAGACTAGTAGGTTTTATCGGCGGTCGGTATGCTGCAAAGATAACTAATGATTTGTTTCCTAGCTGAAATCTCGCTCCCACAGCTTGTACCTGACTGGTATGCGGTATAGTAGACAGAGGGGTGTAGTGTAAACTGTTGTGAACTATTAAGGCTACTCCTCCCATTTTGTTTGTTAAATCATTTCGGAGTATTTTATAGTTAGATAATTCAAAATTAAAATTTCCATCAATTTTTGTTTCCGAGTGAATGTGCATGTTATTGCTCAGCATAAACTGTTCTAGTTCTAATATTTTATTTCTAATAGAATTAGCATTCCAGGCAATTCATGCACTCCTTCTTGACACACATACAGATATACACATTTATATAAACGTGTAGGAAAAACACATAACATCATATCAGAAATGAAACGAACTGAAATTGAGATCATGGGTATACGTGAAACAAGATGACCTGGAAATGGTACCTAATAGACAGAATGACGATGTACTATGCAGGAAATAACTCAAAGGAATACAGAAATGGAGTTGGAATAATGGTCAATGCAAACATCAAGAGAAGTATACTAGAATATGTACCACACAGTGACTGAATCATTTTACTGAAATTGAAAGGGAATCCATTCAACATTAACATCATACAGGTATATGCACCAACAAAAGATAAACCGCAAGCGGAAATAGAGAATTTTTATAAAAACCTCGAAGATATCGTTAAGCCAATAAAGCCGCATGAAGTTACAATTATAATGGGCGGCTTTAACGCTAATATTGGAACAGAGAAGACAGATGATATCGTCGGTAATTTTGGATTGGGAAAAAGAAATGAAAGAGGTGACAGATTGGTGCAGTTTTGTCAAGAACATAATCTTATGGTGACAAATACACGGTTCAAGCTACCACCGAGACGTTTGTATACCTGGAAAGCACCTCAGGATAAAACTGATAATGTAGTTAGAAATCGGATAGATTATATTCTGCTAAACAAACGGTATAGAAACGGATGCATATACACATGAACATTACCAGGAGCGGATGTACAGAGCGATCGTGTTTTGCTGGCGACTAAAATACGAGTCAAGCTAAAAATTGTAAGTACTCGGAATCCAACAAGGCTGGACAGGACGCTATTACAAGAACCACAGATAAAATATAAAATCGCAAGGGACCTTAATGAAAATATTAAATACGTTAAAGAGGAAGAAAGAAAAGAAGTAAAAAATGTATAAGGCGGTCAAAGAATAAAGAAAACGTGGTTAAAACGTAAACCGATATTCACAGCAGTAGCAAGCAAACATTTAAAAGCAGTTAACAAGATTAGGAGGAAAGGATGGATGAAGGATGAAATATTAGATTTAATGGAAGAAAGGAGTAAAGCTAGAATTAAAACAAATCAAAAAGAATATCAACGCCTAAAAACCATAATAAGGAAAAAATGTAGAGAAGCCAAAGAACAATGGCTGAAAGACAAATGCGACGAAATTGAAAAGCTGCAGCATAAATTTGATAACTTTAACGTACATAAAAAAATTAAAGAAGTAGCAGGAATATACAAAAATATTAATAGACACGCGCCGCTAAAGAACAAAAAAGGCGAAATGGTAGTAGAAGAGGAAGATGTTAAAAAAGAATGGACAAACTATATAAAAAAATTCTTCAAAGAGAAAAAGAGACATATTATAAATTTTGGAAATGATGCAAGTCCGACATTAATTAACATCAGAAGTAGTCTATAAAATCAGCCCATTGTAGGAAAGCGTCAGGACCCGACAGTATATGCGTGGAAATTATAAAATTGATTGAGGAAGAAAATATAGATATAATAGTCAGATTATTTCATATCATTTATGAAAGAAGAGAAATACCGCCGGAGGGGTTGCAGTCCATCCTTGTATACCCAAGAAAGGAAACGCCACTAAATGCGAGAATTACGGACTAATTAGTCTAACTAATCACATACTAAAAATATTCATAAAGATTATACATAACCGAATAAGTAAGAAGTGCGAAGAATCAATGTCCAACACACAGTTTGGATTGCGGAAAGCAATGGGAACGAGAGAAGTTTTAGTAAGCATCATAACCTTGATACAAAGATCATTGGAGCAGAACAGCGATGTAATAATAGTATGTTTCCTGGACTTACAAAAAGCATTTGATACAGTAAAGCGTGATAAATTAATAAAATGTCTACCAAAAACTGGAATAGACCAACAAGACATAAATATAATCAAACAGATATATTGGAAACAGGCAGCGGCTTTAAAAACAGAATACGGTCTTACAGATTACATTCCAATTAATAAAGGTGTAAAACAAGGATGTGGTATGTCACCATTACTGTTTAATTTATACGCAGAAAACTACATCAGGAAAATATTACAAGAATCCAAGGAGGCCGTCAAAGTAAATGGAAAAGTAGTAAATAATATCCGATATGCAGACGATGTGGCGATAGTAGCAAACACGGCACAATATATACAAATATTATCGAATAAAATTGTATCCGCAATGAAACATTCAGGACTACGCATAAATACACAGAAAACGAAAACGATGATATTCAGCAATACCGAGAAGACATGTCAAATAATGACAGTGGACGGGGAACCAATAGAAGTTGCCAAATCGTTTAAATATCTCGGTTGCTGGTTGAATGATGAAATTAACCCCGATAAAGAAATCAGAATAAGAATCGAACAGGCAAGATCAGTATTTATCCAAATGAGATCTCTGTTCAGTGATAAACATTTAAGTCTGAAATTAAGATACAAGATGGTTAAGTGTTATGTATACTCGGTTTTATTATACGGAGCGGAGGCGTGGACGTTAAAAAGCACAACGATGAAAAATCTAGTCGAAATGTGGGTTTTCAGAAGAATGCTGAAGATATCATGGGCTGACCGTATATCGAATAGAAAAGTTGTAGAAAGAATAGGACAAAATAAAGAGCTATTAACAATTATCAAGAAAAAGAAATTAGCGTATTTGGGCCACATTATGCGGCACGATAGGTATCAGTTGATACAGTTAATTATACAAGGAAAACTAGAAGAATGTCGTGGATGAAAAATTTGGAAAATTGGACGGGATGCTCAACCAACGAACTAATACATTCGGCCAGAAACAGGACCAGTTTCTCACTCGTTGTAGCCAACCTTCGTTAACGGAGATGGCACTATGAAGAAGAAGATTATTAGACATTTTTTTTTAAAACAATTTACGTACCATATAGAGGACACCGTGATTGAAAGGGTTAAACAGAATCGACCGGGAACAAGAAGAAGAAGAAAAAACGTATATTTGTCTCAGCTTCAACGCGATTACAATAAAAACCATAGGGAATCATCTGTGACGGAAAAGTATGATTTCCTTATCGGATAAACTTAATGTATACATTAAAACATATACAAGTAAAATAACAGGAATAGAAAAATATTATAATCACTACCAGAATTTTTTTTTTTCTTTTAAACATCATACCAGCATTAATTGCTGCAAACAACGGTGATCACGTAAGTAGGAAATTAATATTAGTCTAGTGACTCCAGTAAGACACTGGACTATGAGGAAAAGAAAAGAGTAACTTGATGGGAATTAGATATTTGTAGGAATAGTATAGGAATGGTACAATAATTAAAATGAAAAAAAGAAAACAAAACCGGATACATAAGTTGACTATCGATTTAAGTTATAAAAACGCCATTTATAAACAATGAAAATAAAATAAGTATTATAACAATTGAAACTATAAGAAATCAATGATTTTGATTTTATATTTCAATTGTTCAATATAAAAAATTATAACAATAAAAAAAGACAAAAAAAAAAAAAGATCATTAAAATACTTTGTTTTCTGATGGCTTTATTTTTTTAATGATTTTTTAATGAATTTAAAAATAACATTAAAATTTAAGTTGTTTTTTTTTTTTAATAAAAAAATTAAGTTTTCGAGCCGATTTTTTGATTTTTGTAATGACTTTTTTTTAAAAAAAAAATAGTTTTTAAAATAAAATGTTAAGTTTTTGAATTGATTTTTTGATTTTTTAATGATTTTTTTTTTTTAAATTAAAACTTAAGTTAAAAATTAAGTTTTTGAGTTGATTTTTTCTAAAAAAAAAAAAAAAAAACAATAGTAATATCATAAACTAACAATAAATCAATTAAAGAAAATAATAAAATTCAAACAACATTATGAACTATTTTACTAATAATTAACATGTGTATACACACGTAAATGTACGATGAAATGATATTTTCAGTGTTCTAAGAATTTATCGATGGAATTTACCAATTCGGAGGAACCATGAAATACAGAATATCGAATACTCAAAATAGTAGGCGTTTATAATTCTTCTGTGTTTATAATTCTTTATATCTATGTTTTAAGGGCTTGCAATTGCCTACTTATATTATTAATGACCACAACGTCAAACATAGCGCGATAATCAAAAAAGTAAGTTGTACATTCTTTTATAATATCACTGATGCATATTGTTTTAATGCAAGTGTAGTGCGGTTTATTGAAGATGAGTATAAAGCGTCGATTTCACACAAGTCGCTGAAGTTTCTTTAAATTAGTGTGACTGGGGTTAAACATCAAACTGGAGCAGCATATAATAACGTAGGCGATGTTACTGTTTTATGTATCGTAAATTTTGATTTTTTTTTTTTTTATTAATTAAAAACAAGAAATAATGTACGCATCTTAGGCCGAGTTTTATAAATACACCGATTTAAACACTTCGTAAACTTTTCATCCAGCGTAACAGCTAAATCTCATGTTTCCAAGTTAAAATCATGTTGTATTTGATTCTTAACGTAATGATTGATAATTGGTCTGCGCTTTGTAAATAAAATTGCCTCGGATTTGTTCTCGTTGATGTTAATCCTCCATTTATATGAATATATTTTTAATTTATTTACCGCACCAATAAATCGCCGTAAAATCGTATCCATTCGGTAGGATGTGGCGACGAATGCACTATCATCGGCGTAAAGATTTACTTACACGCTGACGGAATATCATAATATATGTAATAAAAAAGTAAGGGCCCAAGATGCTCCCTAGAGGAATGCTATATATTTTTTATTACATTTAACATTTTGTAACTGTACATCTATCTGTGAATCGTGAATCTCTCGTGGAGATATTATGAAAAATCAGCCATCCGGACGCATTCTGTAAAACTTCCTTCTATTACCGTCCGCACCATGTCTGACCATCTTGTAGGAACGCGACCACGTCTTCTTTTTCCTTCTATTCTTCTCTCAAGAATTCTCGTCTGAAATCCATCTGCTCTTATTATATGACCGAAGTACGTTAATATTCTTCTAATTATTATCGAAAGACAATCTTCTATTTGTTGTGCCAACTTCTTGTAATATCGAGTAATTCGTTTTCTTATCTGTCCTCGGAATTCTTAGCATCCGCCTAGAACAATACATTTTCAGCGCATTTATCTTTTGCCTAACATATTTCCGTCCACATTTACACGCCGTAGAGAAACACCGAGAAAACCAGACTACGGACCAATTTTATTTTCACTTTTTTTGATGCAGCGGGATCAGCCCATATACGTTTTAGACGTACCATCACACTTTTTGTTATGTTTAATCTACGTCTAATTTCTTCTTCTGAGCACCACGATTTTCCACTATCGAACCTAGATATCCACATTGTTTCACAATTTCCACGCCGTTAACAACGTGTAATCCCGGACAATTATCGTTCTGTCTATCAATAATCATGATTTTCGTATTTTCTTTATTAATTATTAATCCATATTCTGCGCTGTATTTTTCCAGATAACTTAAAGTTTGCGCCATATTGTTTAAGCTATTATAGTTATCAGCGTAGTTAACTGCTCCAATGGTGAACCCGCTATCATGAGTCTGTAAAAACTTACGCATGATGTACTCTCCGTAGAGATTGTACAACAGTGGGGACAGAATACAACTTTGCGTAGTGGGTGAAAATCTTCGGAGTGTGTATCTTTGCTTATTCGGACTTTAGCCGTACTTTGTTTATATAAATTTATAATTAAACGTGCTAAATGTCTTGGCATTCCAATTTCAACTAAAATTGGCCAAAGTTTGCTCCATTGGACATAGTCGAAAGACTTTTTGTAGTCCACAAAGCACACTACCATTTTGATATTACATAAAGCTGTCTAATAAATAAAGTTTTGAACGTGCAGTATTATTAAGTAATAAGGAAGTTTGCGATCAATTTAAATACTATACACCTTCATGCCAAGTAGTATGAAATGCTTTTTCTAGACCAATGAGAAAATCAGCCGGTTAATCAGTTTATTAACAAAAATAACACTTTGTCGCCGTTTCTTCAGAATTTCAATATTTGATTAACAATTTCAGTTGCCTATAGGTGGAATATGTGCATTCTGATTAACAAAACTTCTATTTATTATTTTACAATAATATCCAGTACCGTACAGATTTAAGGAAAACGTTCGTAAATGTCTACGTCGCATACATTGATAAGAAGTATAAATACGTTAGAATTAAAGTAAGAATATTTTAAATGCGCGATATATTTTAATATCGTCCTACGGTTAACGTGCAACAGATAAGATTTAATTTCAGATTACGAATAATAAATATTTATCCCGTAATTAGAATTTATAGGGTGTTAAATAAACGAAAAAAAGCAGTAAACTTGACCAAATTCTGTATAATATATACTACTGCATTGTTTACAACTTTCTAGAAAAGAAAAAAAAAATCATTGATAAATAATCTTAAATTATATAACAAAAAACAAAATATTACGTTTCGATATTTAATAAAAGTAATAAATATAAATTTTGTTTTATTCTCTCAGTAAAATTATCTATTTATTTTATCATTATTTTTTGGTAATAAGATAGTTTAACAAAATTCTGACGTAAATTTTTTTTAAAAATATAACAATTATTCGATTTATAGACATGAAGTTAAAAAAATATGATTACGAATAATAATAATAGGCTAAAGTGATGACTTTTAAAAATAAACGATTGCGATGAGTATTGTGGCGATGTAATTACCGAACAGTTTAAAGTGATTCTGGAATATTTCAAAACTTCACGCATATCATCACAGCGATTTAAATACACGTATCATATTTACAACGAGATATGTAAATTCTGAACGATCAACAAAACCAGACGTAGAAAGGTCGAAAACGTACGATAATCTAAGCAGCGTTGATGGTCGATTTGCGATAAAATGAAACGTACGAATTAAATAGGTGAGATTTCGATTATAGATACGCGCTTTTGACCGTATCGAATTTTTAAGTTACGCTTCTATTTCTCATCACCACCTTGTTCGCTACACTAATCTACATTATTTTCTTTCAGTCTATAACTAGCCTAGAAGTTATCAGTAGAAGAGTTCGTAGTTCAATAGACTAGACCCATATCTTAGTAGTTAGTCCCTTCTGTCCGCTCCATCAGGAACAGGCAATCTGCGATCCCGATCATGTTTTCTTTCGAATGTTCTGCTACGTCCTGAGCTTTACCTTATCCTAAATACGATCATCATATTCCGTATAATGTGTCGTCTCTTCTCCACCTCGATAATCTACAGTTATTCTCTCGCATAGCACATTTCTATACAAATTAGCATATTTGATTAAAATATAAACAGTCTCATGAATATAAATTTTCATCGTTAAACCAGGTGCCTAACGGTTTAATTCGTTTTAGTCTGCCTATTTGTATCGAGTTGTCCAATAGTTTCATTATTATCGTCTTATTACTCAACGTGATATTGTTGGAGACTATATTTTAATCAAACACGCTAATTTCTCTAGAAATGTTGCTATGCGAGGGAATAAGTGTAGATTATCAAGATGGAGAAGGGACGGCGCATTATATGGGGAGGTGTAATATACGAAGAACGTAGTTAGAATTAGGTAAAACTCAGGACATAACGACGCAGCAGAGCATTCAAATGCAGATTACCTGTTTATGATTGAGGGGACAGAAGAGACTTTCTGTAAGTTTCATATGAAAAAAAAAAAAAACGATAGGATAACAAAAATCGTAATAATCTGCTGACGAGTTCAATTCCTTTCCGATTAATCTTTTTAAACAAATAGAACCACAGAAATTTAGTAGGAGACGGTTGAAATTTATAATAATTAGCTAGAGGTGATCGACTAATGCTCTCAGTGTACAACGGTTTCTAATGATCCTTATGCTCCAGCTGTACAGAATGAATGATATACTTGTGAGAAATTATACAAGAATTATACGCCATTATATGGCGCGTTTTTAGATGATGAATCGATAAATTCATTGTTTGGAACACCTTTATGATCCGGCACCCACAAGAAGAGGTACACCTTAGACTTTCATAATTTCCTATATTACGCAAAGTTATCGACAGACATTTTTATTTATCAAAAGTTCCGGAGATTGAGGGTGTGAAAAAGATATTTGAAATGCTCATAAATCGAATAAATATAATTATAAAGTATAATTACAGTAAAAAGGAGAATTAGCTAAACTTATACGGTGGTACACCCTTCATAGCTAGGATTTAACAGTTTAGTAAGTAACGAAAATGCGAGCTAAAATTAAAGCAAAAAAAAAAAAGATATATATTTTTTGGCCCAGCTTTCATCCTTTGGCCAGTTTATGCGAACTATTCGGACTATAAACTTATATTATTAGCCTTAATAAAATTATATAATCTACACGAGTCCAAGTTAGGATCCACAATAAGCTCTTCAAGTTGTATCGGCAGCGTATTCCTTGTCGATTAAAATGTTCAAACAGGAAACTATCCCTATTTTTGTATTTAAGGCAGGACCAGATCTGATGTTCGATGCTATCTTCAATATTACATATCTCACAAACTACAATTCTGATGATCTCCAATTTGGCATGATGACTAGATGAACAGTTATGAACAAACACAGAGACAAAATCTTTATGGAGGAGATCCCTATGTTTAAACCAGGGCTCTTTTGGAATTGTCTTTTGAATAGTGACATATTTTTACCTTTTAACAAACTTTGGTATTCGAAATATGATTGAAAAGAACGGTGCAACATTTAAGCTTCGATATGAACTGTTCCCATTGTAGTTTAACTCGCTTCTCAATAGCCGGAATTAGATTTGATCGCGTAATCTCATTTTCACGGACGCCACAGTGAGCAGAGACCCACTTACTTCACCTTAGTTCCACGCTTATATATATATATATACGTACACTATATTAATTGCGTTGGGGGCGTGGCCGAAATAACGACATACGTTATATAAGTATACTGTAATAATATATAAAATATATTTCTCAATGGCTCGAGTTAGATCCGATCGAGTAATCGCATCCGCTATCTCATTTCCACTAACGCCACAGTGGGCAAGAACCCATTTAAATTTTACTTTAACTCCACGCTTGTGGAGTTGCCAAACCCATCGTTGTATTGAGAATTCTAATACACTTCATTGTAAATTCTGTGAATCTTTACAGCTGTAAATGAACACTCATGAAGTCAGTGAGTATTAGGATATTTGTTTCCTTATATAATCTAATGAAAAAAATATTCCATAGCATTTATTTCCATAAAAAATGATGATCTTGCATATGGTATGCGGAACAACGTAGAGATGTTTCTACGGTTTACCCCCAGATAATCGGTGGACTGCTAAAAAGACAGCAGACTTTATTGATGCGCGGTAGTGATGTTCGAAGGAATTTTCTTGTGAACAATATAACACGTGTCTTATCCACATTAATACACAATTGTAAAGTCTCGAAAGTCTATTGAAGCTGCTGCTCCACTTATCACTAGATCATCTGCATACTGAAATATCACTATAGACTTATTTTGGATTTGTTCTATCGATTTCGTATAAAGAGTATATAATATTGGACTGAGGAGGCTCTCTCGAGCTAAACCTTTACCAGAATAAACCGGGCGTATGGGGTCGTACCTTTATATCTTACCGTTAGTTTTCTACCATAAAAATAGTTAAGTATCCACGTACAAATTTCTAGGTTATCCCCACGTGTTAACAAGTGTTTGTATAATGTGAACAGATACAGATTGACATTGTCAAAAGCCGCCTGAACGACAATAAAAACAGATACAACACTCCGTTTTATTCGCCAGATGATTCTGATAATGGATCAATAGAACTAAATCATTTTCTGAAAACATATTGAGTTATCAAAATTTGTTTGAAGTTATTGGCCCACCATTCAAACCTAATAATATTTTCTAATGTTTTCTCCATACAAGACAATAATGAAATAGGCTTGTATGACTACTTATGGTCATCAGAATTTTTCCTCTGTTTGAGTACTGGGTAAACGTAGTGTTTTTTCCACTGAGGAGGATATATTCCGCGTTAACCGAATTATTATAAAAAATTAACAACATATTTTTAACTTCCTCCGGTAGCTTTTGTATCATTTCGTATGATATATTATCCACTCATATCGTTGTATCTTTATTATGATCTAGACTACAATTGCTCTTTTGAGGCAAAGTTTTTAAAATATAGGACAGACCTATTCCGATTGCACATTGAACTTACTCCACTACAAGGATCAACTGGGCTTTGAAACTGTTGTATGGACCTTGTAAGCCACTGAATATTAGTCGGAGTTTACATATGATAAACCTTTTAATTCTCCGTCATATCGCCTTGGTTCCCAAACTTGGACTGATACTACTACAGAATTTTCGGAGTCATTCCTTTTATTTTTTTAAAATAAATCGTTTAGTTACGGCTCTGTATATAATTCTTCATAGTAGGATATTAATTGTAAGTTGCTAGTGCTCCTCTTCGCAGAGCAACGTATCGATTACATTCTGCATCCCACCGCCGTTGTGGTACTGAACGTACAGTGGTCTGACAGGGGGAGAATTTCTTAATCAGTGGTCCTGTTTAATTCATCGCTGAAAGAATCACGTTATAAATAGTCCAATATTGAAATTGTGGAGACATAGCCGAGAAATCCACCAAATTGAGATCCTGTATTTATGTGGTTATACACTATTGGTATTGAGCTCAGTCGACCCTTTTATGATCTATAGTGATGCGGGCCTTCTGGGTACTTCCTGTAATGAGAGGACGTATTCAAAACATGAGTATAGATTAATTGTGACCAACATCCGTAAATAATCGCTACTCATTGGGTCTCTTCCTAGAGTTAAATCAATTTTATCAGAAATACCAGAGGACATTAAAACTAAGTCCAAATTATTGGATTCTTTCCCAAAGCCACCTATGCGTGTAGCTTATTCAGTATTTATAATGTGTAGAGTATGGCCATTAATAAATTAAAATAGTTGGGCACCTTCAAGATTAGCTTGTATATCGCACCCCAAGCTGGATGGAGACAATTAAAATCTACCAGAATTACAAACGGATATTTCTTTACTCTCTGATGAATTATAAGGTGCTCCCACTCTGTAGATATGATTTTATGATGTGGCTCCGTATAAACAGCCACAAATCTAAAGTGTTAGGTGTGAACTCTAATTCCAAAGCTTTGGATTCCTTCACAAGTGTGTGGAACACTATCAATTTTCTCGAAGTTCAGAAATTTATGTACAAGAATCGCTACTCTACCTCCTCGTCAGTGCACACGTTCATTTTGTAAAACTATGAAGTAAGGTATTTTGAATTTTAGCCAAATCTAGCATAATACACAAACAGAAATAGTATTTCTCGACAGAAAGGTTACAAGTTCGCCATGACTACTATATGCTCATCGACATTTCCACTTTACGATTTTAATATCGCTCGTAGAAGAGAGAGGGGAGTTAATATGCGCGTTGTGTTTACCATGCGCTGGAATATAAAAATGTGAGGAAATTGCAGTTTTTAGCTTAAATTTAATATTCATTTCGAGTTATTTTTATTAACATTATTAACTCTATTTATTTTGTTTCAAAATTTTTAGAGTCAGATCCCTTTTAGAATAAGTATTACTACTGACTCATGAGACTCTAGGTTCCTTATTTGAAATATTTGATTTTTCCTCATGCAGAATTACTGTATTATTATTCTTGTTTATTTTTTTTTATTTTTTATTGCTATCGTTAACTTACACTTAGCTAATGCTATTTGGTAAGATTTGTAATTTATATGCATACTATCTATATCATGAGTAGCATTCCATGGATGCTAAAACTTAACTGTATATATTAATACGCTTAGTTTATATTAAGTCCAGAGGTATCGTTCTATCCAGTCGACGGTAATCAAGCGAGTTATACATTAGGGAGATCGTCATGTGATTAGTGTATTTTTCCATACGGTTGACACATTTTTTGGCAACGATCGAGATTTCCTCTTTTATGGATTCCACCTTAAGATTTTTGTGAAGTGTGAGATTAGTTACATACCATGGAGCACTAGCAATATTTCGAAGGATTTTGTTTTGCATTCGCTGTAGAATAGTAATATTGCTTTTTTTCGCGCAACTCCATAATTGACAGCCGTATAGTCAAATTGGCATCAGGACCTAATTCTGATCTTTTTCTGACAGCCAAAACATTTGTTTCCATTTTATATTGAGTTCACTGCGTTTTTTAATTATATGTTTACTCCGTGTTAGCCGTTGATCTAAGTTTATCCAAGATATTTTAATTCTTCTTTTTAAGGGATTATGGTCCCATTTATGGTTATGGGTCTTGTTGAAGCAGTTCTTCTGTTGATAAATATTACCCGAGCTGATTTATCCTCATTAATATTAATTTTCCACGTTTTAAACTACGTTGCTATTTCTTCAACTGCAGATTGCTGGTTTGTACATGCGTCTACAGAGGAACTATCTACACATAGGATAGCTGTATCATCAGCAAAAACGTTGCCAACTATCTACACATAGGATAGCTGTATCATCAGCAAACGTTGCCACATCAACATTTGCAGGAGTGGGAATATCTGCCGTATAAATTATATAGAATAACGATCCCAGTACGTTCCCTTGAGGTACACCTGATCTTACTGGATAAATTTGGGATTCTTCTTCACCATATTTAACGCAAAAGTATCTTTCTTCCAGGTAAGATTGTAACAGTTTTGACAATTGATATGGGAAATCATGTTTGATTTTCTGTATTAGTCCTTCATACCAGACACTGTCAAAAGCTTGGCGTATTTCTAGAAATATCACATCACAAACTTTTCTTTCTTCCATGGATTTTTCAATTATATTAACTACCCGATGAACTTGCTCGACGATGCTATGTTTTTTTCTAAACCGGAATTGATGATCGGGTATTAGTTTTTTATATTCCATAGGTGGTAGTATTATTTTTATAATTAATTTTTCATACATCTTGGAAAGCATGGGCAATAATGAAATAGGACGGTACGAGCTTGGTTCTGTTGCCGGTTTGTTTGGTTTTTCAAAAACCACAATTTGTGAAAATTTCAGTTGGATTGAATAGTATGTTAGTCTAAGTATAGCATTGAATATATAGGTTAGGAGCATTAAACATTTTCTAGGTAGTTCTTTTAGAACTCTTGCTGAGATGAAGTCGTAACCTGCTGCTTTTGTAGCATTCAATGATTTAACTATATTTTGTATTTCACCTAGGTATGTAAATTTAACAGGCTTAGATACATCGTGACAGTATGCATTAGAATTATTGCATGAATTTACAAGATGTGACTGAAATGTTTCAGCATAATATTTCCCAAATACTTCAGCTTTCTCTAAATCACTTCGAGCCCAGCTTCTGTCTTGTTTTCTTACTGGATGAATAGTTTGTTTAGGCCTTTTAAAATTTCTTGTTGCCTTCCATAAAGAATAATCATGTTCCATTAATGGTGATAAATTGGCAAGATGTTCTCTAAATGATTTATTTTTTAGATCCAACAGCAAACTTTTCACTCTTTTAATCTGATTATTTAGTGCAGTTTTATTTGCAGGATTTCTGCACATTTGCCATTGATTTCGTAATTTTTCCTTCAGATTAACTTCTTTCCTAATTTCTTCAGGATAGTAAATAATTGATGAGGATTCATTTGCCCATGCTGTTTGTTGTACTATTTGAATAAAACAGTTTGTTCTATGTGTTCTTTTGTTTTTAGTGGTATTTTTAAATTTATCTTATTTTCTAACTGTTTACGAAATTATTGCCAAGCGGTATACTTATTATGCAGTTTTGGTTTTCAAGATTTCTTGATTATATGTTCACTAACACTGAGCAATTATTGGAGAATGATTCGATGACAAACGACCATAATTTCCAACATCAAGAAATATTCGAGAAAATCCTTATACTATGAAAATGTCAAGTAGATCTGGTAGTTTATTAAGATCAGTAGGCCAATGCATAGATGTTACTGATGAATGAACGGTACTGTGTGTTTCATCAACTGCCATTTTCAATCTATTTCCCCGGGTTACAGTTATTCTGGATCCAAAATAAACATGTTTGGCATTGAAGTCGCCTCTAATTATGCACCTATTGCCTAATGTTTTGAAGAACTCAGTAAAATGTTTTTGTGTAATATTATGCCTTGGGGGAGGGACAATAAACAGCTGAAATTTTGAAACATTTATTATGTCGCCCATCAATTGCTGCACTGGTTGCTTGTAGTTCATATTTCTTTAATTCATATAGCTTTATGTTATTTTTTATTATGATACCTGTACCGCCGTGTGCTATACCGTCTGGATGATTTGTGTAATATGAGCTATATCCGGCAAACGCAACATGTTTTATATTAGTTGTGTTTCAGATATTAGAAGCACATCGATGTTGTTTTGTAAAATGTACATTTGAATTTCAACAATATGATTAAGAATGCCAGTTGCATTCCAGGAAACAATCTTAAGATTCTCCATTATTTGTTCAACAGAGCAATGGTAATAGTATGTATGGCATTGTTGAGTAGTTGATTTTGCTGTTGCATCATATCGAAAAAGAGAGTTTTCATTTCAGCGAAAAAAGTTTGTAACATTGTTGCAATACTATTATTATTCGAGCTCTCACTGACTTCGGAAGTTCTACTTACTTCCTGCTTGTGGCGTTGATCTAGGACTTGAGCATAACTTAAACGATGTGTCGACTCTGGTCCTTTATTTTTGTTAGTTGTTTGTTCTTGACAGATCAAGAACATGATTGTGCTGTATATTATTGTCTATATTACTTTAATTATTATTTATTGTAAACCGTTCTTCATATCGGATGCCTTTAAGTTTTTTTATATACATCACAAATTCGACGGATGGTTACCATGACAGTTTGCACATTTCGGGGTTTAATCCTCTTTTTTTAATACATTGATTAACATCGTTGTTTAAAGTTATATTATATTTTTTATTCGAAGATATTTGTAAATTAATGTCCGAATGTTCTCTTCTAGACTTAACATGAACTGTTGAAGAAAGAGAGAATTAGAGTCACTCTCATGCGCTCTTTTATTAGAATTGGATTCAGCCAAACTTTTCACAGCAAAAGTGTTATGTTATTCCGACTTAGAATTTCGATACCATTGTTTGAAATGGGAGTATTCTAAAATCTAGGTATATGATGGCCAGGTTTGGTAAAGAGGCCGAGTTCTGGAAAAGAGATAACCATTCAAAACTATTAAAGTTAGATTTGAAAAACGTTTGCGAGTTGGAGCGACGAGAATCGGGATCGATATGTTGAGCTCGGTAAGCATAAGAATAAGTATTATTCCCCGTAGGAATTTCAAAAGTCGCCTCAGTGTAACTTCAGTTTTTATCCGTAAGAACTTTGATATTTTCTTGTCTTTTTCGTTCTGGGCAGGACTTAGATAAGGGAGAGTGATCGACCTTACAATTGATACAGAACATTTCCGACAGGCAATCAGGTCGTAAATGTGACTTCGAGGAGCATTGGTTATAGCATTTTTTTGCAGTCTTGCAAGATATTGAGCCATGTGAGAAATGGAAACATGAAAAACATTGACGGACATTTTGAATATACGGTTCACACTCAAATCTAATCCGATTAATAAACGCAAATTTTAGAAAACTTTGACCAGAAAAGAATAATTGTATAGTCTTCAACGGAGATACATTTATGTAAGCGTTGAGTTTTTTAAATCTGGAATAGAACGCAGTCGATATTCTCTAATATTTCGTCGTTCGAAGTCTAACGTACCTAGTGAAATTATATAAATGGATAAATTATTTATAACCCTCTTCTTTGAAACGGCTATCATCAACCAGGAATTGAAGTCTGTACTCGCAAATAACCATAATAATCACCCGGCTAGTTATTTCCCGAATATTATGACTGTAATTGGTTTTTTTATATGTTTGCGACGAGCTAATCGAATTAGAGGGGTCTAATCTATCGTTTGTACAATTACCTTGAAATCGGTAAAATCGTCGCAATTCTACCATAATACAACACGGGGAATTGATTACAACTATTACTACTACAATCACTACCATCGACAAGCCGACGGCAGTTATTATTATTATGAGCACTCTGGTTCATATTTTCACTTAGAACCATCTTTTGTTCGGAAATAAAATGGTCACTAGTTTATACAAATCATCGACAATTACCTTAACCATCGTCACCGGTTTAAATAAACGTTCAGTCGATCGATCAACGGTGTTTATAAGAGAAAAAAAAATGAAATTAAATGAATCAATTAATTAATAATGCGATAAAAAAATAAAAATAAAGAAGATAAACCACAAAAATTGAATAAACCACAATTAGAAACCATTCGTTTCGCTAAAACTATGATAGAATTCAAGATATATATGCAGATGTCCTAATGATTTGGGAACTAAAACAAACATTAGTAAAACGAAATATATAAATATGTTTAAATATAATCGAGAAAGATATGAAGAAATTACAATTGAAGGAGAAAGGATAGAAAAAGTATCATTCTACACATACCTAGGAAGTTGGATTTATGAAAGGGCAAATTCGGATACCGAAGTTAGGTGCAGGATAGAGATAGCACGAAGGCATTCCTTAAACTCAAGGGCCTATTATGCAGTCGCGATGCTAGTATGGAATTAAAATTTGTCCTGGTGAGATATTCTATATGGGCTACAGTAACATATGCGTCTGAAACATGGACGCTCACGATAGCCACGTCGAAGATCGAAACATTCGAAATGTGGATTTATCGACGGCTTTTGAAGATCGGCTAGACGAGGAAAGTAACTAACGCGGAGGTACTGCGAGCGAAAACCCCAAGAACTGTTAACCACGTAATTAAAAAGAGAAAGATTGCATATGTGGGTCATATGATGAGAGGAGATAAATATGAACTAATACAGCTAATACTACAAGGAAAAATAGAAAGAGTACTATCTTGGTTAGATAATATAAAAAGCTGGATAGGCATTAAAAATATAAGAGAACTAACAGACGTGTCACGGCAACAGATTACTGAACACATTGGTCGTCGCCAATGTTCGCTAAACAGACAAGGCAAAACAAGACACTATATATATAAATAAAAAAAAACAATGATTGTTGTATGTAATCCACCTATATAAACTAATTTATAAAAAAAAAAATTAAGAATTTTTATAAGACAATTAATCATTAAAGTTTTAATTTTATTTAAAAAACGTTTGAGAAGGTATATGAACGGTGTGTGTTATATAAGGATATATATATATATATATATATATATATATATATATATATATATATGTGTGTGTGTGTGAATATGTAAAAGGTAGAATAGACAGTGCGTATAACCTTGTTAGAATAGTGCTATATAGGGCACTCGAAAAATGGATAGAATACAATTAAGCGCAAAACTGTACAAGCATTTATGAGAAATAGAGTTGGTTAATCATCAAGATAGATTTAGTTCTAGTTCTGGTATTTGTCAGAGTGGCTGAAGGGAGGTTGACGGTTAGATTCGCAGTAAAAGACTGAAAAATTAATTAAAGTGGTAAGGTTTGTAGTAAGTATTAAGATATATAAATTTTTGGCGTAGATTCGTGGTAAATAAAACCAATTTTCATTTAATACATTCGTTAATTATATTTAAGTAATAGTGCTACGTACTTGGTCGTGTAATCAGATAATTTTCTTCTGTGATTATGTTGAGCCTCGGGCGTAAGGAAATTACCGATTAACGGCGCATCGCTGGACATGCTGCTGACTGTGCCGACATTTTCATCGCTATCTCTTTCGTCCGAATCCTACAAAATGTATATATATATATATATATATATATATATATATATATATATATATATATATATATATATATATATATATATAAAGTATAAAATATTAAAATCTAAATAAATTATAATTACGCTGTGAAAAATATCAAACAAATTAATATTTTAAATCCGACAAATAATTATAAATTATATTATTAAATAAAAGCGTCGGGACAATCATCGGGTACAAATAAAATATTTAAAAAAATACATACACGGAAAATATCGTATAGATGAAAACAATTTACGTACGGCACGTTTTTAAATCGTTTACAATATTAAAGACAGGATAGATTTACAGATGCGGTTACTTCTACAAAACAATTATTTCAGTGTTACCAAAAAAAAAAATATATATATATTATATATATATATATATATATATACGTGTATTATAGTCGATCATGGAACTGATTAAAGATTTATTCTGTTTTAATTGTGCGTCCTATAATAAATATTTACACGGAGTACTGCAAAAATGCCCTGGATGTGGTAATTCAATAAAACAGCGCTTAATAACGCCATGAAAGAAAAAAAAGTTATAAATTTTATTGATCGAACTAAATTTTTTTGTGTGTGTGAGTATCTAAGGATGTGTTTGATGCTTTAGTATCGTAGTAACTTTACAACGAGAAAAATAACAATGACGTCAGAAAATTACCTTACTCGGCAACAATTACCACCACTAATTGAATATGTTTTTACAGGAACGCGAATAATTAATAAAAATAACCCTCATCGGAAACCGTTAAAACCCAGGTAAAACAAAAATTTGATTAGATTTTCTAAAATTTGATTTTATTTATTAGCCGTACGCAAATATTCTAAAGTGCCTATTTAAATTACTATCCTGCTATTATTAATATTAATACCATTAATACTATCACTATTATTATTATTTACATTATCATCACCATGCATCGATAAAAGTGGGTATACACGTGCGTGTGTCGTGTATAATGTGTAACTACTAAGGTGCATAATTGAACGTATACGACGGAAATAATATATAATCGTAATATTTTAAATAAAATAAACAAATGAATAACATTTTATACGAAGACAAGAACGATATACGATTAGAATTTTTTCAGTGGAAACTAAATTTATTTATTTCTGAAATGTAAGTATATATGAACAAAACAAAACAATAATAATATGATAATTGGTATTTAAATATATTACCTCTCTAGCTAAAATATTCATGAAATTATCGTGAAAATGAGATTTCCACTCCATTATTACCAACTACATATTAAACCTGAAAAAAAAACATCATATTTCATTACATATATATTATATATACATGCACACGCAAACATATATATATGTATTCACACACACATACACACACACACACACACACACACACACATATATATATATATATATATATATATATATATATATATATATATATATATATATATATATATATATATAAAGGAGGTCCTATCAACCCAAAAATTGATGGAAATACTCTCACAAATAATTCGCGTTCACGCGGGTACGCCTGAAATATAGAAATGTAGCACAAGTAGCCAGAACGTTTTATTTACAATTCAGTTGTAGTATTTCAAAATTTACAAAGTAGCAGCCTTTCTAGTTCATACCTACGTTGTACGCATTCTCAATATGATAATTAATACCATATTTTTCCAGGAAAAAAAATTATTGTAACAAGTTGTTCAAGTTCGTAGCGAACAATAATTTTTAACCATCAACTATGTGGGATAATATAAAAATAAAAATAAAATGAGGAATCCAGATGACCATTCATAAGGTGCAAAAAGGCGAAAAAAAGGATACAAGGTCCGAGACGATAATTCATCATCAGCGAGCGTATCGATGATTTCCAGCATCTGGTAACACAGGCGAATAAGATGGACATACTAAGCAGTGTAGCCTACTAGGTCGTATTGGTGAAAAATCGACATTACTCAAGAGGTAAGACAGCGAATTAAATCAAATATTAGTAGAAGAAATGTAAAAACGGATAAAAAAAGAAGAATTTTCAGAATGGTTAGACACACATCGTAGTGAAAACTGTGTTAAACGAAGAAGATATAAAGAATTTGGAGATTTCAATATTCATCTGAAAGTTTGGTTTTGACGATAAACATAGAAAAGATGGAATTATTCAAACGTGAGAATTTTAAGTAACCATTTTAACATGCACTTTCTGCATTTAAAATTTGCCGTATACATTATTTATAAATTTCTAGAGTTTCAGTAATCGTGCAAATACCTCGTCGACGGTCAGGTCAAATCACGACTTTTTCTATATTGTCATCTGAATTTTTTCAAATGAAATTTTACAAACAACGCGTTACGCTATATTGTTACACCTAAAATAAGCTACGCCTATATCGGTATGTTTACAGAAGCATAAGTTTTTTTTTTTTATTACTTTTGATGGGGATTCACTTATAGTTTACCTAACGTGATACTGTATGTACGAACTAACACACATTTCTATAAACGCGGACAACCCTAGAAATATCGCTATGTCTGAAAACACACGCAAATTATCAAGATGAAGAAGGGACAATACATTATATAGATTAGACGACGAGCGCAGTGTAATTTAAGGTAGAGTTCAGAACGTATTATTATTAAAGGACATTCGAAGAACAAAAGATCAGGACTGCAAACTACACGTCCAGTATGGAGAGGGCAGTAAGGAGTTTCTTTAAGTTGCATAAATAATAATGCAGTCTGATAACAAGTAATGTTCGAACTGCAATCTGCTGATAAGTACAATTCCTTTAGGCTTAATACTTTTAAGGAAGTAGATCCAATGAAATTTAGGAAGAGACAGTTGTAATTGATAATACTGAGTACGAGGTGACTGCAGTATAATTTCCAAATATGTCTGTTCCCAAAGTTTCCCGTATTCCGACTGTCTGAAACGTATCATATCGTATGCAAGAACTGAAGAGAATACCACACCATTAGAAAACACCGCTTGGCTAAAGAATCTACAATTGTATTGTACGAGATTTTTCAATGTGCCGGATACCGATATGAATGATATATATCCGAGCATTCCAGATGATAAAGTTTGAACGAGATGAATGAAATCAATGTATCTAACGCCTTCCATTTGTTTTCTATAGTCTTGAAAATGCATTATGAGTCGGCGATAATAAGGTAACAAAGCTTCATATCAATTAAAAATGATAAGATTTGTACACCACTACATGCATTCGAAACAGAACATTTTACACTAAGCGGCTGTAGTTCATTGACGTTTGCCCAATGCGTACATTTTGTTTAGCATAACTAATTTCGTTATTTAATTGTGACGTTATATATATATATATATATATATATATATATATATATATATATATATATATATATATATATATATAAGATAATCATCATGCTAATCGTTTCAATTACCCATTCATTTATTTTATTTTTCACAAAATACGTTTGATTTTAGTCCACATTTAATTAAATAATGTTACAATCGAATTAATTATACATTTTCAATTGATACGATTACCGCAGGTCACTTATTGTTCAATAAATTTGGTTGATTGCTTTTATTATTATTTTCATCAATGTCGAAATTATGTTCATGCAACGTACATAATTTATGCGGTATTTAACTGATTTCAATTTATATGTTAAACATATTTTGTGGTTTTTTGTAGTTTTTTTCCCTCTATTAAATTTTTTTTTTTTTTAAATATATAATTTGTTATGTTCTTATAATTTTATTTTAACCACGAACGTTAAGGACGCTTTTACGCACTTACCAGAACACATGCTCTACTATGTATATGTACATATATTTACCACGTTTTAAACATGTTTATTATTGATGAATAAAGTCTTCTTTCCTTAAATTTTATCGCGTTTATATTCGGACGAAAAATTGTTATTGTTTACTGCTATATAAATATTTTTCGGAATTTTTTTCTTATTTTACTATTCCTCCATTATTGTCTAATGATAGGGTTTTTTCAAGTGTTCTTGTCACTTAATTCATGCGTACACAATAATATATGCATATTTTTCTCGTTTTATATTCAAACATACTTTTTTTTTTTATTTATTTATATGCATAGCAATTTATATATATATATATATATATATATATATATATATATATATATATATATATATATATATATATATATATATATATATATATATATATATATATATATAATCGTTGGGACAGTCTAAATGGTTAGATCATAGACTTCTATACGGAAGGTACAGAGTTCAAATACGATTGACGACACAAAAATTATCATCAGAAAATGAAAATATAAATAATCCGAACATTATCAATGGCAAACCATTACGCACAGCACCAGTGCGCGCTGATAGCAATATAGTACATTACAAAAACACGTGGGGGCTATATATATATATATATATTTTTTTTTTCGGTTACTATTTCGAAAACGGCTCTAACGATTTCAGCGAAATTTTGTACATAACTATAATTTATTAAATAATTCGAAATCGGTACTAAAATTTGGTATTTTGAAATTTCGGATCGGACCTTGAGCACACTACTCATAAAATTTTAGAAAATTTGATTTCTTCTGTCCTCATTTTCTCGATACTTGCCTAAATGTACGTTAAAGATTTCAGTTCGATCGCATTAACTGTTCGATGGCTAGAAATTTGTTAGGCGTTAGTAAATATAATTAAAACTTTATGTTTCCGGTATCGTTTCGATGTAAGGTAACTGCTCTTCCGGCAATATTTTTTAATTAGAATTATTTTAATCGGAAAATCGTAGAAAAATTCTAAAATTCATTTAAAAAAAAACGTTACCCCTACCCCCTTCTGATATTTGTCGAAAAGCAGATATTTTTGGTTATAACTGCAGAAATTTATGAAACGATTAAAGTAGTCATAGTTACGTATGTAACGGTTTTGATTCGTGTCTAAATATATTTTCCGGAAAAAACGCGGATTTACAGAAAAAAAAAATAAATAAAATAAAAACAAACCAGTTTTAAACTTGGTTACCCGGATACTATATATATTTGTATGTATGTATGATATATATTAATAATGGGCCGAGTACTTCATATAACTGAATAATGCGTAACAACGTTCCTAAAAAACGGCCGAGTTATTCAGTTTTTTTATTCAGTTAGATTTACTCTTGATTAGTAGAATGTATACACGGCATATGGCAAATAAAAATGCCCGTAAATGATAATACAACGAATAACGGATATAAAATAAACTAAATATATTTAAAATATGGTTTAAAAATACATTTCAGTTAAGCACTAGCTAACGGATAATCTATAATTGTATGAACTTTGTGCAGTTAATTATACAAATTCTAGAACTCGATCAATAATTTGAATACATTATAATACAACACGAGTATATACGTAAGCGGTACAAAATCAATAATTTTCGCCGTATTCAAAATCTGACACTAATTTTCAATCGGTTCTAGTGAAACTCATTAATATCGATATACATCCGGACTCTGCAGTCGGTTTAACAAAATCTACTAATATGGAATAATGTCTATAATTGTTTAAAATTTCGTGAAATGAATCGTGTAATCATATAAATTTTAGAATTCAATTAATAAATTACATTTTTTTTTTATATATATATATAGGTGCCGTATACCACAACTCAGGTTAGACGCACCGAAGCTATTTTAATGAAATAAACGGATATATATTTGTTCATTTTTAAAAACTGAATGATTTTTTCAAGTTCCACTGGATTATTAGATAATGCCGTGTGAATTGAAATATTGCAATCAGGATGTGTTTCTGAAGTGGCCTACACTTTGTTAGCATGTTTTCGACTGTTAGAGGCTCTCGTCCGCAGTAGCAGCATATATTTTTTTCTATTATGTAATTATAGGTTAATGCAGTATGTTCAATTCTGAGCTGACTTAGTAAAACATAATATTTTAGTACAACATGAATATATATAATTGGTGTTTTACAAAATTAATAATTTATTCTAGTAAAAATATAACTAAGAATCAGCGTTTTCAAAATTCGACTAATTTTCAATCCGTTTTTTTCTGCGCACATATCGTTAAATTATTTAAATCAAATTAAATTACTTATTGTTGAACTCTTATTATTAAATCCGAAGTAAACTTTGATAAATACAATAATAATAATTATAATAAAAAGAAACAAACAAAAAAAAAAACCAAGCAATTGAATATTTCAGTCGAAATATGATTACTTGATATTAGTCGCTAAATTTAATCGGATTTACGTCATTCGATTTAAAAGTAGTAGTCGTTTTTTTTTTTTATTCTACAGCAGATCACACACTCCTTAGCATATGATGTACAAATTAAATAAAACATTAAATATATTTATACGGACAAAATAACATCCTTACAGGATTTATACATGAATACATCGTATATATAAAGAAAAAAGAATATTTAATCACAATCGCTTAAATCTCAGTGAAAAAATTTTAAAAAAATGTTTTCAGAGAACACGACTGAATTATTCGGTTATTTTGAAAAACCCGAATTAGTTAGTCGTTAGTCATAAGTCGGTTATGCTCATCACTAATATATATATATATATATATATATATATATATATATATATATATATATAAATCCAGCACAATATCATCGAATAAATTTTTTTCGGCACATGTTTGATAACGAACAGATAATAGAAATTCTGCTAAAAAATAGCGTGGGAAAGGAAAATAATTTCGGCGGACGTAGAAAATTCGCTCTGATATTTTCCGACAATTAACGTCTGGGGAAACATTTAACAATTACTAAAAAAAGAAAATTGTGAATTTTTCCTTTACTTTTCTTTATTTCTTAGAATCTCCCGATTGACAACGCCCAATTATTATTCGTAGGTAACAGTGTAAACGCATCGAAGCGTATATAATTGGTTTTTCTAGTCCGTGCAGCAATGTCTATCGTACAAAAACAGATCTTCTCACGCGTTAAAGAGGATGTAAAAAATACAACGCTGACTATATTAAGTACTAAGCCATTCGAAAATATATATATATATATTAAAGCCGACCCTAATTAAAATTTTCTCTCGAAAAAAAAATTATAAATTATTTCTCCGAATTAGAAATGCCAGAGAAATAATTCGAATGCTCGTTCTAGAAAGAAAAATAAAATACGATAAAACGTAATGGTAATAATTTTATCCGCACGCGCGCGCACCGCTCCATCGCCTAAGAATACGATGTAAACTTATTCTCAAAAATTAGAATAATGAAAAATTCCGAAAATAACAAATTTCAAAAATTTTATAACTCTCTTCAAGTTTACATTATTAATAAGCTAGAGAGTATCGTTCATTCGCCAGCGAATTTGTCTAAAGTTCACGATAACTTATATTTACATATATGTATATATACCAACAACAACAACAACGAATATTTCAGCATAATTTACAGTGAGTATATACACAAACCAAAAATTTTAAATAATAATTACGTAACGCCCAGAATGGCTCGCCGTACATCAGAAATAATAATACAAAGACCCGTAATAAATAAAAGAAGTAATTATACTTATAATGACGGCAAAAAATAATTGAAAAAAAAAAAAAACTATACGGCAAAAAACAAAAAATTAAGATAGTAATAATAAAACAAAAGAAAAAACACGTTAAAAATTAAATAAATAAAGAAGGAATATTAATTCCTAAAATAATCGCCATATAACGTTACAACAGGTTATGTTTGAGCCTCCTATGTTTATATTTAGTATACATAAATTGAAATTAATCGTAATTACCAATTGTAGAAATTAAACTATTATCGTGGACTAGTCATCGCAGAATTTACGCGTTAAATTTAAGATATACTTAATATAAGGCATGTTTAAGGTAGCATCATGCATGTCAACGATTTTGTGGTATCTAGGGACATTTAGCTGAGACACCTATTTTGAAATACTTGTAACTTATTAAAATTTGTATTTGAAATAAAGCTGGACAACAGTACGTCATTATGAGACGTATAAGTGTTTTATACAGAATTAATTTATTATTTACATTAAGAAATGATTTTCTGTTGATTAATGGATATATGGCAGATATACTCCTGCTAGCTTTCAAGGTAGTATGACCGACATGTTAAGAAAAATTTAGTCCGTTATCCAAGATTACCACGAGGTATTGAACATGTTTTGACCAACTCACAGTGGTAGAGTTGACCTTAACTTCAGCAGGTAACGTGGGACGCCTGCGGGTGAAAAATATAGCCTCCGTTTTATCACAATTAATATCAATTTGCTATTTTTTATAATAAATTTCTAGTATACCATGAAAACGCCTTAATAAATCTACCTCACGTGATCAAATAAAGACACAAATCTGAAGAGTTTCATAATGTGAACAAAAATTTTAAAATTTTTATACGCTCCACATACTGTTTCGATACACAGTCAAATAAACGTATAATAACATCGTCGGTACCTACACTGTATTCGGTACACATATACGGTGGCCCAGAGAAGACGGATGGTTTTGTTTTTTGAATAGCGCAGTTGGTAACATTGCTACAACGCAAACGCGTGCTCCACGTTTAGTGTACACACGAGAGATTCGTTTTGATCCAGTTTCAGTCTTTAAGTTGTTCGGCACACCATACGCAAGCTCGTAATTTTCTATGGAAATGTATGTCCTATACCAGACTGTTACTGCATTACAGTATATAGGAAAAAAATATCGCAATACTCACTGACTCCATGAATGTTCTTTTGCAACTGTCTAGATTCCCGGAATTTACAATAAAACTCCGAATACGATAATAGTTTTGGTAACTCTATAATCGTAGAACTAAGGTGAAATTTAAGCAGGTTCCTGCTCACTATGGCATCTGTGAAAATGAGATAGCGGATGCGATTACTCGATCGGATCTAACTCGGCCATTGAGAAGAACATACTATGAGGACAATTAATAATAAAGCTTAAGGAAGTATTTTATCATTCTTGTCAATCATACTTCAAATTCGAAGGCTTTTGTTAAAAGGTAAAACCGCCACTATTCAAAAGACAATTCCAAAAGAGTCCTGGTATAAACATAGGGTCTCTTCCATAAAGACTTTTTCTCTGAATTAGTTATATTAAGAAGTTGTCAAAACTGTACACCTAGTAATCGGTTAGGGATCATCAGATGTAGAGTCCGCCGTGAGGCATGTAATATTGAAGATAACATCGAACATCAGATATAGACCTGCCCTAAATCTGTCTGATATTAACAAGGTATACGCTGCTACGAATACAACTTGAAGAGCTTATTGTGGATCCTACCTCTTTGGATGCGCGTAAATTATATTATTTTATAATGGCTAATAATGTACGATTATAGCCCGAACACTTCACTTAAACTTTCGAAAGGGTGAAAGCTGGACAAAAAAATATAAAAAAATGTATATATTAAAATATTTTAATGACTGTTTGGACATACAGGGTACAACTCGGGGTTATAAACTTGCAAAATTCAAAATAATACAAACTCCGCATAATAATAAGAGCCTTAGACTTATAACTAAGTAGCAATGATATGTGAAAAATCAAACTCGTCATGAGGATTTAGAAATAGAATATGCGGCGGATGTTACTAAAGCTTAAATTAAATCACTCGGAACCGTCTTGCTGCATAGTCTAGCGAACCAGCTTTGTAATAATAGTTTTATAAAAAACATGCAAAATTACGTCGATTTTATCGTCGTGAAATTATAAATGGATAATCAGTTTACTGATGGAAAAAAGAAAAAATTGAATTAAAAATTACGAGAATTCACTACCTAAATAATAATAACCAGAGTTCTCTACTATTTTTATATTTAAATAACTTAAGTTGAAAATTTTAATTAATAAATTTTTGGTTCTATATAATTACGAAATTTACGATAAATTAGTATTCGGATAAATATAATGAATTATTTTTATCGGAAAATCTAAATTTTAACTTCTTTCAATGCATAAATGAATCTGTTAAAAGGACGCGTTTACAGATTACTATTATTATTAGAATCGTCTTTTTCATTTTATAGTTATTCTACAAATCTAAAGTCATGTACTTACTCGTGAAAAATGCGTACTAATTAAATATGTATATACTTATGTAAATGTGCATATCTGTTTTATTTTTCCAGTGTTCTCTCTACTGAATGTGTTATTGTTTTTAAAAGCAATTCAATTTTTCGTCTTTGTTATTCACTCGTTTATTGTAATTTTTCTTTTACTTAATCATTTATTCTAATTTTTTTTTACTTCAATTTTCTTTCCGTCATCTTATGTAATAAATTTCATATTATTTTTCTTTGTATTACTCCAATCACCTAATATTATCAGCTTTTACCATGGTGTTGCGTACTTTTGTTTGTTGCAGCCGTTCACAACGTTTTCACAACTTTTCAGCTAAATGATGCCTAGCATACTACATTAGAATTAGCCGGCTATTACTTTCTGTACCACTCGAACTATCAGCATCATGTGATGGAATGACGGGTGGCCGTTATATTTTCAGAGAGAAGAACTTTGTGTTAACATGCTATCACATATAAAATCCACATCTCAGAAGTCTACTTCTCAAATTCATCATGTTCCTGTCTCATTAAAACATTTTCACTTTGTATCCTACAACAACAACAAAAATTTAAAGAAGGATCTATACTTGGAAATCTCAGAATAACAGAATTGTAACATGTAGAAATCAAATACATTACATAATTATTAAACAATGATTCACAAACATCGTAATACGTGCTGAAATATATCCTAGAACAGATATATCCCACAACTCAGTAGTAGCTGAAATTACCTTCACACGGCAATTAGTGAGTGAGAAAATAAACTATACGTGAGAATAGTAGAATAAATATTGCAACGCCAGAAAACTAAAATGTTGCCAAGAAAGTAGAAATAGAAAATTTTGAGTTAAACGTCGTGACGAAAGCCCTAAGCTGCATTCAAGTAATAGCGGTGTTCCACGGGGAAGCTTAATGAAACTGTACTATATAATTTATACATAGGAAATGTTTCTACTGTAGAAAATGCTGAAGTGGCAGTTGTGTTATTACAGAAAAGCTCGGACTCTGTGCTCTAGAGTAGGCTCAATTCTGAAAACTTGAAGTGGATCTCGAAAAGTGTAATCGAGTCTCATCATAAATATCTATCGGTAATCGACAATTAATCAATAGTATTTAGATATTTAGAAATGCACAAGAATCACGTACATACAAAAACGAAGACAGCAATTTAATTAAGATGTCATGCAAAAATAACTGATAAGGCTCAATGACGACGATGGATATTTAATTATTTAATGATAATATACAAATAATAACGTGTCTGCTAGCAACCTGTCACGTATACAACACATGTTTTTTGATATAAACTTAAAAACATACGTTTTAAATTTCTGATGATGCGTGCACAATTTTGGTATAGAGCATATTAAACCCCATTTGTAGTTCTTCTTCTTAATCGATTACCTCCCAAGGGAGCATCGTGATCATACAGTAATTGCGTTATTTTGCGCCATGTTTCTGTCGCGTGCACGTCGCCCAGTTCGCTCCAATTTCTTATTATACGTCCATCGCTACGGTGGTCGGTCCTGAATCTTCGTCCGTATTCTCACTGTGTACAATATGCCCAGAATATTTTATCACTCTGATAATACCCATATTAGCTAACCGTTGCGTCAGGTTTAGCTCCTGTACTATGGAAGCATTTGTTCGTTTTACGGTCCATGGTGCGGAGTTGTTTTCGACAACTCCACATTTCAAAACTGTTAAGTCGAACTAGGCTAGTTTTATTTAATGTCCATGTTTCCGCTCCATACTATCGAAAATATAAGCGTCTTTACTAATTTTACTTTAACATCCTTATTAATAGAGCCGTCCTTCAATATCTTGCTTAGTTCTACCATAGCGCAGCAACCCATTTTAATGCGACGTTTTATTTGTTTTTTTTTTTCTGTACGCCCTTCACTATTGATTAGCGATCCTAGCTAAACAAAATCGTTTACTACTACTTCATATCTTGCAAGAAGGTTTTGTCATTGAATTTTAATCGTCTTCCTCCGTCTACGATCATTAATTTTGTTTTGGTCTATTTCAAGTCCATATTCCCGACTAATGCGTTCGACCTTTCTTAGAAGTATTCTCATTTCGCCAAAGTCCGGTGTAATAAGTGCTGTATCGTCTGCATATCGTAAGTTGGATATCTTTCGTCCGCCTGTAGATAGTTCTTCATTCCATTTATGATGTACTTTTCTCATAATGTATTCTTCATAAAGGCTAAATAGAAACGTTTTTTTAGTGTAGAATTCAGCAGACTGTACTGTTTTATCCACTCGGATTACATAGCTATTGTTTCCATATAGATTTTTTATCATTAGTATCATATGTTCCTGAACACCCATGACCATTATTACATTATCGAGCGTTTTATGGTAGCCTATAAAACATAGAACTGTTGGCATATTATACTCTCGACATTTTTCTATTATTTGCCTTAACTTCAGTATTTGATCCCGTGTTCCGCATCCTTTCATGAAACCAGTTTATTCTTCAGGAATATGCATCTTTATTAATACGATTGTATATTATGCGAAGCATTATATTGCTTGCATGTGGTACAAGTGAAATGGTTCTATAATTTTTGCATTTTGTACTTTTTTCCTTTTTTATATAGCGATATGTACACTAATCTACACCACCTCTGCGCGTATTTCATCGGTTCCAACTGCTTTATTATTTTTTAAGAATTTTATAGCACCCGATGCTTCCCTTCGTTCATTTGTAGTGTAAAAAATTTGAGTTTTAGAGAACATCCACTAAGTACGACGTAAAATATTACTCTGAAATTAACGGACTGAGACATTAAAACGAAGAAAATGGAATCAGCTGTAATTCTTTTTGTAAAAAAAAAAAAAATAATATTGTTTGGTAAAACACTCGCCAACTGTAAAAAAAAAAACAAACAATGTACTTTAGAAACAATTTTCGGGCAGTAGCGTCAGTAGCATAACTGGTATTAAATATCCGTCAATAATTAAAATATTGATATCAGCCGCTGACAATTTGCTCAGAGAAAAGCAAAACGCCATTCGATTTTTGTAAGGTGATCATCTCAAGGAAAACCGGTTTTATAGTAAAAACGGAAATAAAAGGTAACTCGGCGTTAATTGATAATTCGGAAATTTCGATCATAAAAGCGATCACGTGTGAGGGTGGTAGGTTCCACGTATAAAACGATGAAGTAACAAGGAATTTCAAATGAATTAACTTACTATTATGACCAGAGAAAGAACCGTAATACACAATTAAAGATTACATCCAGTCCGCTAAGATAGTGAAAGCAGAGATTACTACGCAGCTATCATCAGAACGAAAATTATTTTTGACGTCATTCTCGCATAATTTGAATCTATTTTTCATTAATTAGTTTGTTAATGATATATCGCCATTGTGAGACCAAATAAAAAAAAAATCTAAGAAGCGGGGGTGTTTAGATACTACAGGAAGGATTTCAGATAACCTGATAGAAAGAGCTGTTGATTTGCGCTGGTAAGAGTATGTTGGACAGAGAGAAATGTGTACGGGTGAAATCGTGATTGGAATATTACAATCGGAATATTATTTATTATATATATATATATATATATATATATATATATATATATAATTTAACAAAGTGTGAGACGGGTATGAAGCGGAGATATTTAGATTCTGCAGGAAGGATTTCAGATAAGCCGTTAAAGAGAGCTGTTGATTTGCGCTGAGAAAAGTATGTCAGACAAGAGAGATAAAATGTACGTTTGAAATCGCGATTAATTCTTTTTTTGTCGTGTTTGTTATTGTCAGAAGAAGACTCAAGAAAGTTGCGCGGTACATTATACAAAAATTTAAGAAAACTTAACGACCATATTAATTCACTTTTTTAATGTGACCTTATGACGTTTGACATAACTGTCAATTGTTCAATAGCTGTCAGAATCAATAAATAAAAAATTTTTATTCTATTTTTTACACATAAACTGAAAACAAATCTCTTTCATAACTTAAAGCTAAGTACCCATACATAAACCTTAGCAACTCCAAATATGTATAATTACAAAACTTATAATATACTTTTCAAATGATTTAAAAAATAAAAATCTTAAGCAGAATAAACAGTGTAACGTATCAGCGTTCACTGAAATATTTAATTTCATTAAAGAATGCAATGTAGGTAAAAATCATGTCATTGATTAATAAAATAAGTAATTAATTAAGTAATCTTAAAAATTCTGATACGATGACACAAATAATGATGATTATTGAATATTTACGCATTTTTTTAAATTAAGGAGTTAAATCATACTAATAACCGCCAAAATTAGCAATAATAGAATGGAATGCAAATTCCATTAAGCCAAAACTAAATGAATTGATCCATTTCCTTTATAATAATAAAATAGATATCGTAGCTGTTTCTGAAACTAAACTCGGTCAGAGTACACTAATCAAACGAGTTGATCAATCTAAGCGTGGTGGTGGTGTTGCAATACTTTTGAGGGATACTATTCGTCATAACGCTGTACCTAAAATTTCTTTAAGAACGTTACAGGCTGTAGGTATTGAATTAGAAACTGAATATAGTTCAGTTACTTTTGCTAAGCGTTTACAGATCGCCGAAAAACATATGTATACATGACTTAAATTATCTATTTAATAAATTCAAAAATGTAATTATTATAGATGTACAACGTTGTGTGCTTAATAATTATAACAATAATTTCGCGGGAAAACTGTTATTGCAGGCCTCATTAAAACTTAATTTGAATATTCTAACCCCCATCAAGAACCTACTTTTTTTCCAGATAGGCATAATGGTAAACCTAGTATAATAGACTTAATATTAACCAAACGTTTCAACGAAATTACTATTCCTGTTTCATTGTCGTGTGTTTATCTTGAAATCATAACCCGATTCTTTCATACATAATGCCTGTAGCAAAAAATGCAGCCACATTACAGCAACCCAAAAGAAAAATATTTTTATACAAGAATGCAAACTGGTCAAAATACAAACGACATATTGAGCAAAAATTAAATCTGCACGATACTTTCGAGAATGATACCGTATTAGACGAACAGATCACTAAATTCACTCACGCAATCCTGACAGCTGCTGATATATATATATATATATATATACATATATATATATATATATATATATATATATATATATATATATATATATATATTCCTAAGAGAGCATCACATATTTTTTGTAATAAAAAGAATAACGCGCCTAATTATATTAATAAAATAATTTCTCTAAAAAAATTACTATAGGCGCTACGTAAATAAAAGCAAATTAACAACCTCGTATAAAATATAAAATAAGTTTTTTGACGTAACTGTCAGCAATTGACGGAATTGCGGTTATCCTATCTTAACGAAGAACATTAGATTCGTATTGAAAATAAATACTCGAAAATATAGGTGTTTATTATTCGGAAGAAAATGTATACTGTGGTTCGATAAAAAAAAAAAAAAAAAAAAAAAAAAGTGGACCGGTAGACAGTCAAAACAGCGAAAAATAAGAACTGTGGCTACAGCAGATTGTTCATACAATACTCGAATCGGGTTGTACCATTAGAAGAAGATTAAATGTTCTTCGGTTTTATTTTCTGACGCGCATACTAATCGGTAACAGGCTTGCAACTGGCCGTATGAAAAAAAAGGTTAAAAATCGATTCGGTAATAATAATTACGTTGGCGGAATATACACCAACCGCATCTATGTAATGTCACCCGATATTTACGGTGAAAAAATTACCGAACAACGTCATTGAAGGGTACAAAGCCGAAGAGGTTTTGATTTTCGATTCCGAACCATATGCCGTTCGGGTTAGAATTTCCAGTGCGACCAAGGGCAGTCGCTAAGTGTTTGTGGTATCAATTTTGAAAATCTATGTTTTTTTAAAAAGCCATATGTCGCCTCTGGTCCCGTGTCGGAATGCCAATAAAACTATTAATATACGCGCCGAAAAATATCTCGTTTATTATAAAGCATCACAATAACAAAGATCGTGTTTTCGAGTAATTATTATTATAATTTTTTAAAATGAATTATTCCGATGCGAATTCAATAGTCACAGTTAAAACAACGTCTGTCGGATCAGCTAGTACTGTAGAAAATTAACTGACTTTATATAATCGACGATAAGACGCAAGAAAATAAATGCATAAATAAATACGAAATAAAAATATTCATCGAGTAGATAATGACCGTAAATTAACAGAATCAAAAATCACCGAATACTCTAAATAATATTTATTTCAAAATATAAAATAGGTTGTTTTGTGACACGATCATTCTACTATTTTTATTTATAGCACAGTAGCTGATCTTACATATATATATATATATATATATATATATATATATATATATATATATGCACGTAAATGAAAATTAAATTGATCGGACGAGCCGTATGATTAGATATAGTATATAAACATGATTTCCTTTAGAAAAATCCCACTGATAAGGAAAACGGAAGTAAACACGAACCGAATGTGCAAAAAAACACATTGATTTAACCTCGCTGATAGTTCGAACGGACAATAACGCTTGATTATATCTGAAAGAAAAAATTCTCTTACAAAATCAAGCGTAAATTTTATCAACATGCTTATGTGGTTTCGAACTGGACAACAGACAATACAAGACAATTGGGTACACGAAATTTCGAAATGTTGTCGGAGAAATGCGTATTATTAAAATGTACACACACATATATATATATATATCCCATATTAGACAAATCAGCGACGAGTGTATATACACAATGAAACGAGTTTTCTTATTTTCATTGCATCATCTAAACAACAACAACTGAATAAGGACAAGGACGCACAGAATACAAATGTAAAATATTTCCAAATCTATTAACTAGGGAAGAATAGAAAAATGAAACGAAATAAAAACGCAATGTGACACGACTGTAAATAATAACAATGTACACACTTCGTCGTCTATTAAACTGCGAACAAACGAACAGTAAGACCCAATTATGGTCTTCGTTTATTCAACCCGCATATACGAGTAGTAATGAACTTTACGTAAAAGCAAATAATTTAGAATCTCAAACGAAACTGACCGAATCAGATGACAAACGCCCCTCCCCTTAAAAATAGTTTAGAACAAACTTTCATCCGAAAGTACATCGATAAGAAATAATATTTCATCCGAATCGACTATAACTATAAAAAATTGTAAATGTAAATTAATTCGTGCAATTGTGTTACACGTTATTAAAACGTAAAATTATAAAATTTCGCCTAATGTGGTAATTAAAAACCCCCATACAAATCGGCAACACAACTAGAAGCTCGTATCGATCTATTTCAGTATTTCCTATACGTTCCGAGTTGCATGAAAAACAAATTATAAATTCGGGTTTAGAAAACAAAAAAAAAAATCATGGGATGGTTTTAATACGATTGAAAAATCCACTTTAGAAAGAAATGTTTGCGATATTCTTAGACATACACCGAGTATGTGACCAGGGTCTGGCACGAAGGGCTAATACAGAAAATTAAACATTATTCCCCATGAATCTGAAATTTATCCAATAGATCAGGGGAGTACCTCTCAAGGTAGCGTACTGAGACCGTTATTTTATATAATTTATACGGCAGATATCCCCACTCCGGCAAATGTTGAATTATGCCGACGATATAACTATCATATGTGTAGATAGTTCCTCCGCAGACGCATGTACGAATCTGTAATCAGCAGTTGAATAAATTAAAAGGTGGAAAATTAACATTAATAATCAGCTCGAGTAATATTCACCAACAGAAGAACTGCTTCAACAAGACCCATAACCATAAATGGGACGATAATCCCTTAAAAAGAAGAATTAAAATATCTTGGATAAACTTAGATCAACGGCTAACACGGAGTAAACATATAATTAAAAAACGCAGTGAACTCAATATTAAATGGAAACAAATGTTTCGGCTGTCAGAAAAAGATCAGAATTAGGTCCTGAAGCCAATTTGACTATACGGCTGTCAATTATGGAATTGCGCGAAAAAAAAAAAAGTAATATTGCTATTCTACAGCGAATGCAAAACAAAATCCTCCGAAATATTGCTCCACGATATGTAACTAATCTTATATTTCACGAAGATCTTAAGGTGAAATCCGTAAAAGAGGAAATCGCGATCGTTGCCAAAAAATATGTCAACCGTCTGGAAAAACACACTAAATGGCGATCTTCCTAATTATGGATAACTTGCTTGAATACCGTCGATTGGATAGAACGAAACCTCTAGACATAATATTAAGCGTATTAATATAGACGGTTAAGATTTAGCATCCATCACTGAATCTTACCAAATAGCATCAGCTAGGTGTAACTTAACAATAGCATTAAAAAAAAACAAAGTAATCATTAAAAACGTTTAAAGTAAACTAGAGCTTAAAGTTATTTCGATAGGTATTTCAGTTTTTGAAATGCGAGGTATTCCATATACGTTACAAAATGACCTATGGAGGTGAAAACACACACACATATATATATATATATATATATATATATATATATATATATATCACGATGCGCCTATATCAATTGCGCTACACGTTCGACTAAATCCGACAATTTAGTCTACTGTCTTATCTACGTATTAGCTTTCTCGTCTGATATCTTGATATCCAATATTACTCTTTCGAGGTCTATCTGTGTTTCTGTCAGTTTCTTAACGACATACTTCGCTAAGTTCGATATTTCCGTTCTATATATGAGCTCCGGAAGGACGCACTGTTCGTATATTTTCTTTTTTAAGCCATTAGGTATATCTTTATTTCTGAGAACAGTATTCAGCTTTTCAAAAGCTATCCGGGAGGGATAATCTAGTTTTATTGGCAATTTTTGGTTGATCTTGCTTTAATGGAAGAGTTATGAAGGTCAGTTATTATTTCCTGAATCAACACAATGTCGTTGGCAAAACGCAAGTGACTGATTTTTTCCCATTAATATTAATACCTTTAGACTCCCAACACAAGTTTTTGAATATACGTTCACACACAAATAAACACACCAACATATATACATATATGTATGTATTTTAAATTGTAAGTAGCCTGACGGTCATCAAGCAATTGTGCTGAAGGGTGGAATAACTTATTAAGGGTTAGATATTTTGCAGATAATACCGTTATATATATATATATATATATATATATATATATATATATATATATATATATATCATCAGGTCGTTCACCCCAGAGAGATATCGATCATGTAGCAATTTGAATCGATGAGCACCATGTCATCCGATGTTTAGCTAGTTGTACACAACACAATTAACTCGGATTGTTTTATTATTATCATATCTTTCCAACGCTGTGTGAAGACGACCTTTCGGTCTTTTCCCTTAGACCTTCAATCGTATCACCAGTGTTTCTAAATTGCGCCCGCTGCGAACGACGTGTCTGAAATATTTCATCACGCGGAGTACATCAGTATCAGCTAAATGTTGTGTCAAATTCAACTCGCGCACTATGGATTCATTAGTTCATTTCGCTATCCACGATATGCGGAGCAATTTTCTCCAGCACCACATTTCAAAATTGTTGAATCGGATTTTGCCGACCTTATATAAAGTCCATAATACTACCGAAAGTACCAATGTCCTTATAAGTTTTATTTTCGTGTGTTTGCTAATGGAACCATCCTTTCATATTTTAGTCAGTTTCATCATAGTATAACGGAATATTTGAATTCTCGGCGCTTTATTCACTGGTTTGAACCTTATTTATTAGAAATTAGCGATTGTAAGTATATATAACACCATATCCTGCGAAGATCTTATCCCGAACACTAGCAGTTTCCTATAATCATGAATTTTGTATTAGCCTTGTTTATTTCGAGTCCAAATTTGCGACTGATAGTTTCAATATTTTCATTTCGCCCAAATTATTCGCGATATTGTATCATCAGCATAACGTAACTTAGTATTTGCTACATTCTTCAATCGTACTTGTGGAACGAGTAATGTATGTATATTGAAATATATATGAGTGTTGTATTAACAGTGTGGTTGAAAAAGCACGTTTCATTCGTATTGTTTTATTCATGTTTATGGGACGATTATAATTATGTTTGTATTAGGCCGTGTTTCAAGACACAGTAACTAGTAAGATTGTTTTATTTTTATTTATTGCTTTTCGATAAATTTTCATTATTTTTGTTTAATTTTTAAATATGTGTACTTTAATACCAAAAACAAAACAAAACAAAAAAAAAAAGTGGAGTTTGGAGGCATCTCACTGGTATTGGAAATAGTTCGGCAAATGCAACTTTTGTTCACAAATCCTGTCATTTAAAAACGGTTTAATACTGTATCCGTGTTAGCTGTGAGAGAATCTTCACACACACGTGAATGTGTTATTGCGTCAACAAACGATCTGGTAATAACACCGTTTAATTGCATTAGTTCTAGCGTTATTACTAGTTTCGTCCGTTTAAAAATCCAGTTGAGGTTTTAAATTGTACTTGTTCGTTCAAAAGAACGAAATTAAATTAGACGTAATTCGGATTATTTTATTTCATTTACCGAACGCATAAAAATAGGATCAATCATCAACGCACAGAACATGAATTACTTATAATTCAAAATAACGCATTAAAACACTATCAGGCAACATTTTTTCCGTATACGTAAGTATACATATTAAATATACTGACGTTATCGATAGAACAGAACGCATTTATTGCATTCAAAATTAAACGAACGATAATAAACTTCCCTTCATCAATCGTTTCACATTCTTATAGAAAAACATAAATATCGGTAACAATGAGGAAGTGTAACAGAATTTTATTATCAGTATAGCGGCGTGAGTAAGTGATAAAAATAAAAGCAATTGACGGAAATGACTGTGGTAACGATAAAAATAATTCAAGCTAAACAACATCACACACTCACACGAACGGAGTTTTCTATTGGAGCCATTAGGAGAGTACATGAATAGTTTCCATTCCAATATAATTATAATATAAATTCCGGTTAAAATGTTACTGACACGTGAATTTGATTTTTATCAATTGTATTTTCATTTAATATTATTAATACGTATTATTTAGAATTTAGAATTATTTATTAATTATAATTCGTATTATATTCTCAATAATTTGTTCACTATTCAAAATATTAATCCGATATATATATATATATATATATATATATATATATATATATATATATATATAAATATAATATATATATATAATATATAAATATATATTATATATATATATATAAAATATATATAAATATATATATTATTTATTTATTTTTATATATATATATATATATATATACGCATATGTGTGTGTAATTGTGATGTGTTGGACTTTTGTAGCACGGTGATTACGACAAGTTAATTAACATACAGTTAATTTAACAATTAGTACTCGCAATAAAAAATTGTGTATATAAAATAAATAGATTCAATTGGAAATAAATGATTTTCTCAACTTCTTTTTGTATACATTCTATTTTATGCGGGCACACGTCATAGCAATAACGATAAAATAGTCCGCCATTTTCTGCACATATTTATCGATGGGCCAAAAACTTTGATTTCATTAAAAAATGTTTGAAGTTTACTGCTTAATCATTGGCAACTTTTCAAATTCTTACGTATGTGGTATTCCTTCTAACAATATTCTAACAGTGTTAACAGCATTGAATTATTAATCGTCGTTCTCAACCAGTTATAATCAGAATATGGAATCGTCTTATTCATCCATATAATGTTAATAGATCAATGTTCCTGGTCACTTTACGAGAAATTCCCTCGCTGACTGGATTGTCAGATACTTTAATCATTCAAGCATATTAATTAACCCTACACAATTTGCATCGATTTCCTTACTATTATCAAAACTACTCATAAACGAAATTGGTAAAGCATCATCGCCAGCCCTTTACGTTGCCTACGAGTCCAAATCTATTCATCCCAGTATAGTCTCGATTTATTTAGTATCGGCAATAATCGGTTTTTACGTTTACCGTTTAAAATGCATATTCTTCCTCCTTTGTTTTTCTACTCTCATCCATTTGGCGACTACATGGTATGGATAATGTATTTTTCGAATGTTCATGCTACCGTTCCTACTAAGTCAAACTCTACAATCGGTCGATTTCTTCATATATGCTTTTCCTATTAATATAATCCACTTAATTTCTCTTAATAACGGTCCAATTCTCCTTCTATAGGGTGGCTCAGAGAAGACGGAAGGTTTTGTTTTTTGAATAGCGCAGTTGGTAATACTGCTCAACGCAAACCAGAGATTCGTTTTTGCCCAGCTTCAGTTATCACGGCATCCTATAACGAGCAGAAGCGCGCATATTACGTGGAACATTATTTTCGGTGTGAATCGATCACGACAGTGCAAAAAGTTTTGAAAAGAATTCAAAGTTACGCGATTTTTATTTTATGCGGATATCTTAAGAGTCGCCTTTACGAAATACGTCCACGAGATCTGAAATACATGAAAACTCGGATTTCTCAATAATTCAGCCACCTGATAACTCCAGTTTTCCTATTTTTAAATAAAATTTCATTCAAATCCAATAATTTTTGAGTTATTCAAAAAAGAACAACACAGTCAGTCTCATTCGGGTCACCCTATATTTTATAATTCTATATTGAGAGAACAATGTAATTATATGCCATTTCATTTGTTTTATTCTATACTTAGCAATGATACATGTTTCTTTATTATGTAAAACATTTATTTATAACTTTTCGACAGTATCAGTTTAAATATAGCCGATGGGTAAATCATCGTGAAAATCCAATAAAATTAAATTATATATATATATATATATATATATATATATATATATATATATATATACAAAATGTCAGCGTATTATATGAATAAATTAAATTATAATTTATTAGAAATTAGTATCGAATCGTGATCTATTAATCGTTCAAGGTCTTTCCATTTATTAAAATTGATGTGATATACAGACGTGATGAATCTAACAAATGAATAAAAAAAAACAAAACAAAAAAAAACGCAATATTCGACCATTAGAAGCACAAAACGAAACAAGCATGCGTGTATATAAGGAATTAAATAATGAAGAATAATGTGTATTCAATAATAATAACGATACTAATTTACTAACATTAACAAATATCAGAGTTCACAAAATTTCAACATTTCCGATTGTTATATATGTAAGCTAAATGCAACCAATGTTCTTATTGGAAATTTCTATGATTTATACTACAGAATGAGGTAAATGATCGAATATTGAATAAAACACCGTGCCATTCAATATAAAAGCACTTTGCGAAAATAAGCCAAGTGCACTGTATATGTGATTTAATGTATGATAGTCGAGTAGCAAGGAAAATAATTTATCTACTTTATCTAGTTACTTAGTATTATAAAATGGAAAATGACCGTCACAATACTCTAAGTACTTGAACGCTAAAGGCCTCAAATTCTACAGAATAGTTAAGCGATTTTGAAACCAACGTAAATATACAAATAAGAAAACGAGGTCAACAGCAATCGAGCAGTAAGTGAACATTAGTACTCATCGTGCAATTTAAAAAATAAAATAATTAATTTAGTTTAAAAATTTATTTTAAAAACATATTTAAAAAATTTACCCTCACATCACGTTCTACAAGACACACAACAATCGCACCGTTAATAGCAAACGAATCAAGAAGTGCAGTTGCAAATCTTCAAAACCAAGACAATTAAAACAACGAACACGTGTGATACTGATGTCCACTGATCATGTAAAATATTTAGGGAAATTATCCATCATATCGAGAGAACTTGCGAAGTAAACAAACTTAATTTTTAAAACCTTTACTTAAAATTTCAATAAGATATCTGTGTAAAACGTTTTTTCATTCACTACCTTGCAACAATAGCAAATTGTTTATATAACTGAAATAAATGTTGATTTATTTTTCCAAACCTGTTCAAACTACTGTATATATACATATATGAAATCAGTTGTTTTTAAATGTATTGGAAAATATGTTTATTAATTTGAGTAATTAATTAGGTATTCTTCTTTGTTTATATAGAATCTTTATATATTTGAATAAGTCGTGTAAGGATATCAATTCGATCAAAATTTTGACCTTGGATGCGAATGATCGATATTAGTATGTTTTATTAGATCCGATTGGAAAGTAGTAACATATTAAAATGACGATTATTAGTTATATTTCGACTAGATTAAATTATTGATTTTGTGATGCACATGTCATGATAAAATGTATTTAATTTATTGGTGGATTTCTAAAATATGTATTATTACACGATTTATTTAACAAATTTCAATGCAATAATAAATTATCTGTTATTTACTCTTCAACTGAAATAGATTTTTTTTTTAAATTTTTAAATACATTTGATTTGATTTTATTTCTGTATAAAAGTTACTTTATTAATGCAAAGCTTTTCGACATTAATAAAGTAACTTTTATAGTGATTAACTTTGTTTTTATTTTGTTTTGTTTATTCTAGTTAAGTTCAAAACGTTATTGGACGTTTAGTCAGTATTTAATAAAAAATCTTGTTAAACACATCATTATACGCCTAAATAAATCGGACGCTCTCTTCTTCAATTACAACTTTAAATAAAACTAAACAATTCGATAAAACTGTAGCTTTAATTTAGTTATTTACGTAAATTTTGTTTTCACACAATACATATACAGATACATATATATAACACAACCACTAACACTGAAATCAATGACAAATTGGTATAACCAGAAAAAGCGGATCCTATGAAAAAACAAAGATGCTAGAGTAAGTTTATCAACAGAATTAGAAGTCACACACTGTATTCATCGTTCATAAAAGAGGGAAGTAAAATTGCAAACAATCATAATAACAATGCATTTAGAATTAATAATTCCATCTAAGGAACGAGGACAAAAATTAAATGAATACGATACGAGAAATAAGTAACATAAGTTTCAATTAATGAATTTTTCAAAACCACGAACTATTTATTTATTTACTTAAAGAAAAAAAATCAGAAACTAATAGAGATTTTAATTTCGGTATAAAATCCTGTCGATTAATGTATGGTCACACTATTCTAAAATATCCATTTAAGCAGCTAGTATAAAAATGTTTCGCACGACCAGAGCATGTATCAAAATATTATCTATGGAAATGCAGGAGAACAGCAATTCGATTGTACTTAGAATAAAAGGCCGGCAAATATACCTTTATAATAATCATTAGTAATGATGAAAATAATGTAGAGAAGCTATTCAAACGAGAATAATTGAAATGAGAGCGAATAAAATATTTTTAAATGAAGGTGTTTAAAATACGCACAAGCGAGCGCGTAATCAATAAGAATTAAATTACGATTAAGGAGATATAATTAAAGTTAAACTCGGATTAAACATTTCAAATAATTTCAGTAAAAGCATAAAACAGAACACATGGATGTCTAAGACATAATTTCCTATTGTCACAGAGATAAGTTCTTTTCAAAACAAGGAAAAATTAATCTGATATTTCAAAATAAACGTAGACTAAGATTATACAGTGTTAAATGAAGACACAACTGTTACAGTATAAAATAGCAACGACAAAGTAAATGAGACTGACAAGTAGATAAATTATAATTAAATGTGTAAAAGTTAGTATACGTTGATAAATATAAAGAAAAATCAATTTAATAAATTAAAGAAACAAACAAGAAACGACGGTATCAGATACAGATGAATAACTTTTTAAAACTCCATAAAGGGACTTTAAATGCTGGCACGTACAACCAACTACACCGACTTCGTTAAAAAAAGAAATTTAAATCAAATTTACAAGGATATTTTCATATGAACTTGTTCTTAACCACATTCAATAACAAAATATAAGGCTTAAATTGTTTTTAACGAGGATTTAAATACAGATTACGTTCTACTGTGCCATTAACATAATTCAAAAATATTCGTATTATGATTGCGCGTATTTTGTCATGTGGAAACATTAAAATAACAACAAACTAAACGTTACAAATAAATGAATATCAATAATCGTACTCTTCGATTAAATACTCCATATTTCATTCATTACAGTTTTAAAATTTAATTGAATAATTAATTACAGACTAAAAAGTAGAGCATAAAATATTTTAATCGCGATTAACCCAAAAATTATAATTTTTCGGAGTTTTTTGTACTATCTCAAAAGGACTCATAAATTTTAAAAAGAAAAAACACGTTTAAAATCTAAACCTCACAAAATGCATGATAAATAATATTCGGCAAAATAAAATTATAAAAAACAGTAATACATTACAAAATAACATATATAGCACATGAAAAAAGTTTATCTCCAGTTACTTATTGAACAACGGTTATTTTAAATTATATAGGTTAATAAATAGCACTAATTTAACAGCAAAAATTAACAATGATACATTATTTCGATCGATTAAAATGTTTATAATAAAGGGCAACGAATAAATTTAGCAATTAAAAAATGCGTTAAATACAATTTTAGGCGGTAATATTAATTCGCCTTTAGTGAACATTTTACTTTATTAATCACTATATAAATTATAATTATTAATAAAATAAAAATGCTTACCAAAATACACAATGGTTCCTGATTAATGCGTTTGTAGTTAACAAAACGAAACACGTAAAATAACGAACAAAGAACGCATAAACAATTCCGCTACTGAAGCCGATAGAACACAATACAACAAACTTAGGGTGCTTTTGTACAAAATGCTAACATGTTTTTAGGCTTTTAAGACATCTACAAAAAGAGGGGTAAAAAAAAATTATCGATCTCATTTGTGAAATAACTTATTTAATCGAATTATTTTTTGTATAAAATAAAATGTAACTTCGTCAAAATGAAAAATTATAATAATTACGTTTATTACATAAATCGGTATCTTTTTATAATCACATGTATAACTTTTCGTCAAAATTTTAAACAATAAATTAATAATACAAATATCTTGCACAGATATTAAAAATAATTAATTAAAAAACGGTTAAAATATTGATTATGTAAATATTTTTTTATTTTCTGTTTCTTAAAAATGAAATAATTTTTATTACATGCACAAACCTAAATTAAAAATTAGTAATTGTGTAATTGTTGAATAATAGATTTATATTAGAATTTTGGTGTTTTATTAAGTATGAGGAAAATTAAAAATATTCTTGCTTCTATAAATCAACGTTTCTTAAAAGTTAATTTTCTATACTCTGTAATTCTATTTAAAGATTTAAAAGTCTAAAACTTTAAATTTTAAATTTTAATTTTATCACATATACATTAGATGTCGTTGTACATTAGTAAGTTAACTGTTAAGATATATATATTATATAAGGTATTTAACATTTTTCATTATTCAATTATTCGTGTATTCATGATTTTGTTTATATGTTTCGTAAATATATATATGGAAAAAAAAAGATTTTTCATAACGTAGTTGAATAATTTCATCGAATTCTATTTTATAATGAAATTATCTGTGTTTAATTATTAATGTGAGTTTATTAACAAGAAAATAATGTTAGCGTTAAAATTTATTTGCAACCAAGTAGGTACAGAGCGAAATGATGGAAGAAAGAATAGTGCAATATTATAAGTATAGAATATCTTTCAGTTTAAAATGTTAGTGATGTACATTACAAATTAAAATAGCTCTGAAGTAGGTAGCTTTAAGAAATGCTCGTAGTAATAATTTTACTAATTACAGGAAAGTAAACTTACTTTTAACTCTTGCACAAATTCATTTAATTAAATTAAAATCAAAACAACGGTTAACTATTTCCTTATAATGCTAAATGCTTTATTTTATACATCTACCAGTTATAAATCGAATTTATTTGTTTTTCGTATGATACCCACCACTTTACTCGCGTATGAAAACGAATCAGCTGGCCAGTAAAACACCATCGTCAGGTTAATTTACTTATATTGCTCAAATTTATTGACTATATTATATTCGAGTGAATGATTTTTTGTCGGTTTCATTAAGAGAGCAAAGTAAACTTTTTAACAGGTAGCAATTTTTTAATATTTCGTCGTATCTTTTACACAAATAAAAACTATTCAAATCGTGAATAGATTTTTTTTTCTGTTATAGTTGTAATAACAATTATCTTTCTACACGTAGATGTGCTGTCAGTAATTATTTTTATAATGAAATGCAAACTGCTATTTAACGAATTTTTAGCGAAATATTTTATAACTAAAATGAATCCAGCCTTGTTCGAGGCAGAAATTATTTGCATTACAACTCTTATAAAAGCAAATGATTAAAAACTTAAAGTGAACATTTATTATGGTACTTCCAACCGTAATATGTTATAAATAATTATTTTTGAAATAACATAAGCAACCAAAAAAGCTGTTGAATTTTTAACGCACTATTTTATAATTTCTACACATAATAGTCTATATTTAAATAATATACAGAATAAGTATAAATACCATTGTTTTACTAAATGAATCAAGATGAAATTAATATTTTGATAAATCAACTTCATCTACCGTTCACAATTGTGGAGACATAAATAATTGCAACTGTGATTTTTTTTTTGATTTTTTATCTCCTTCACATCTAGAAGTCACTAGTATAGTCATTTACTAGGTTTTAATGTTGACAGGTCCATGATTTTCAAAATCTGCCCATCAGCACGATCTGAATTTTATTAATTGAACCGTCACGCTAAATCAACGTTTCCCTTTTTCAACTTCTTGCGACCTACTGGTTATTGTAAAAGGTTCAGTGTTTCAATGTTCGTCCAATTTCGATAAGTGATTGGCGCCAGCTAGTTATATTTATTTTGTAACGTATTTAACTTAGTAGATCTTGATGCAGTGTACGGTTTGATATATACCACGGTGCTCCTACCAGCGACCTCAGCATTTTGTTTTGATAGCGCTGTACGTTATTAATATTACTTCCGGACGCACATCCCGACACACATCCCTATAGTTCGGCTGCGTACAACCATATTGGTTTTAGCGCCATGCGATATAACATTTTAATTGAGAACGCGGTCCAAGCAACCAATAAAGTCGCCTTGTTTTTAAATTAAGTTTTGTTATTTTGGTCTTAACGTGTTGAAGCCGTAAGTGTTTCACCTAGGTGTACTCCAAGATATAGATATTTTACGGATAAGTATGTGTGTATTTACTTGTTGTTCATAGTTATATGGTATTTATTACGTTCGAATTTCTTTTTGTAGAGAAAACGCGACTGATTTTATTTTCATTTATTACAATTGCCCAATTATTCAACCATTCGATGATTTTATTTAATATAGTTTGTAGATTTTCTGCGGATTTTTCTGAGTTCGCATCATTGTCATAATTGCCATGTCCTCAGCAAAAATTGTTGTTAGCGCATCATCAGTATCTGGCATATTATATGTAAACAGCAGATGCAATAGTGGACTGAGTACACTTTCCTGTGGTACACCTGCCTTAATTTTTTTGTAAGGGCGATTCTATTCCGTTTACTATCACTCGGAAATACTTGTCTGTTAGATAAGATTTCAAAATATTGAAATACCGAGAAAGAATTCCCGGATGCCATACTTTGTCAAATGCCTGATATATATCAAGGAAGGCAGCCGAGGTTACTGTTTTTGTTTTAAACGTTTCTTCAATCTTGTTAACTAGTCGGTGCATTTGTTGTACGGTTGAGTGCCCAGTTCGAAATCCGAATTGGTCATTTGAAATTATGTCTTCCCTACGCACTTTCGTATTATTTTTTTTTAGGATTTTTTCAAACTTTTTAGAAAAAAAGATTACAAGTAGCGAAATTGGCCAATAAGAGAAGACATTTTGTGGAGGTTTACTCGGTTTTAAGATGATTGTACATTAGCGAATTTTCACAATATTGGAATATCTTGAATTCGTAAAGAAGCATTAAAACTATACGTTAGCATAACTAGCGCTTTTCTCGACAATTATTTCAGAATACATCCAGTTATGAGTATGCGGGTTCCTTCTTGTTGTTCAGCTTCTTTATTATCCAGTTAATTTCACGCGGAGAAGTTAAGTTGATTTTGTATGGCGAATTATTCGAAGATTGTTTTAAATATTTGTGAAGGTCATTTACGGCGGACGATTTTATATTATGCGATTTAAAGATTCCTGATAGGTGTAGATCGAGTAAATCTGCTTTAGCGGTGATATAATCCAATTTCCATTATCTACTTTTTTTTATTTCTAAGTGTTGGTTTATTTCCATACTTAATTACTTTCCATAGCGAGTAATTACCTTTCTTCGTGGGCAATAGACTTGTTTTTATAAATGGGTTATTTTTCTTTAGCAACAACTTCATTTTAACTTCTCTATTTAAATCTGTTTTATTAGCTGTGTTTACATGCAACGTCTTCTCAGCTATCTTTTAATTGTTACTTGTTAAAAAAAAAAACGAAAGTTCAAAACGCAACTGAAAAACACAAATTGATAATACATAATAACAACAACCTCAGTCGTTATATGATGAAACATAGATTTAATCAGATCGGTTCCTTCACTTTCTGAAGCAATTCATGTTTCAGAACATAATGATCAATCCGGTAGCGTTCATCGGCCACTTATAATAAATATTTTTCAAAAACGAGCTTCATTCAAGAGAGAAATTTAAGAGATTCAACTGGCACCAGCATCAAAATGACACAAACAAAATAACGGTTAACCTTAAACAGATTTTGCAAATTTAGTTGACTTAACATTCTCAGCAGGTTTTTTTTTGAAGTAGATTTTTTAGAGAAAACTTATTTTCTGAAATAAAATAAACTCTTGATGAAACCACGATTCCAAGATCCGGCCAAAAACCAATACTAAAAATCAATTTAATAGTTGGAAAATATGTTAGTTAAAAAGAAAAAAAAAAGTTAAAAATTAAGTTTATTTTCAGACACAACGAAAGTCGTGTAATAAATTTACAATAAACTCTACATCAACTACAATCATACGGAATAAAATACACACGATGAGTAATTCCTATCAAAACAGATTTCGTAGCGTCCTAATTAAACATAAAATATATAATAACCTGGGTCACTTTAGCAGAAGTGTTTGCAAATTAGCTATCGAACATGTTCATTAATTGCTGTTTATTACAACACCGGATAAAATATGGAACAATATATCTGTAAAAAGTGTGTGACAATAGCATACGTTATAATGTTCCGTTTGTTCATAATAAACTAAAAAAAAAATTAGAAAATAAAAAAAAATAAACGTTAAAATTCACAAAAATAAGCACATATGCAGGATCAGATAGGATTAGGTTAAACAATTATTTTGCATCTACAATCACACGTTGGAATCACACCAATTTCCAAAGAAATGAAGACGGGCAATAGTAATCCGTTACCAAAACGTAGTGGAAAAAAAAGTAACGAATTAGGAAACTTGAAATTAAAATTTTTAATATTTATATTAAACAAAATAATAAAAATAATAATCATTACAATATTAATTGAGTGGAAAGAATTTCGACTTACTTCGTAAAAAACATCTGTGCCTTCAGGCGCAGGGAAGGAGTGAAACTTAATTACGGTTTCCCAAAAAGACATTAAATAAACTTGCTATTTGGTGCAAATTTCAGCAACAATATATATATATATATATATATATATATATATATATATATATATATATATATATATATATATATATATATATATGTATATATATATATATATATATATATATATATATATGTATATATATATATATATATATATATATATATATATATATATATATATATATAATATACGCGTAAAAATTTGTTGCCTGTTCGTATTTTTTCTTACGCATGCGCGCACGGCTATTCGTTATTTCGTTTAAATCTTCGCTACCTAATGACCTATGTTTTCAAGCCTTTGGCTCGCTCGATCGTTTTACGGATTAACTCCTCATATACAACGTGTCAATAGAAGTTTCATTTCAAAAAAGATCAACAATCGAGGCGCTATGTTGTGTTAGTAATAAAATTCACTTTTAAGTCTATGTTTTATTATCTGCAATTTTTCATATTCACAAATAGTTCGATAAGACATGAGGACGCAAAATCTTAGATACGCTTTTGAAAATATGTTTTACCACATAAAAAATTTCCTAAGTAACCGAAAATTTCAAATTCGTATCCGTAACATATTCATTCAACATAATATTTACTTAAAAATGACATTCCGCAGGTTGGTTTCTTAACCCGCATCACGATAAATAAATATTTCAAGTTAGGTTTTGAAAAGGTTTACCAGTTGGAGTGACGGATATATGATTCAAACATATTGAGTTCGGTAAGAATAGTGTTACTCACTGTAGGGATTTCAAAAGCAACCTTGGAGTAACTAAAATTTTTATACGCCGGTAGAACTTTGATAACTTCTTGTGTTTTTCGTTCGGAGCATCATTTGTATAATTCGTCTTAAAGTAGGTAAAATCATCGCCACTATCATAATATAACGGGAGAATTTTTTATAAATATTACTACCACCACCATCACTACCGAGTGCTGTCAATGTCGTTATCGGTCAAATCGTTCTTAATTTTTTGTTTGAAAATAAAATTATCGTTGGTATAATTATAATTATGTACGGTACCTGCTAAATTATTCTACAAATTTAAACAAACATATCGTAAAAAGTATAATTAATTTCGATTCTATTCTTTTAGTTCAGTCCTAAGCCTGGTATTTTTCCATTATGATACTTTTCCACCCGATTTTTCGCGGCTCTTTTCAACTCCTTATAACTATCGAGCACTGTGTCTTGTAGTAAAGTCACTACGAATGAATTTCAGGGTCTTCCACGTCCTCGTTTCCCTTGAATTTTACCATCGAGAACATCTCCAAGTATTCCTCCATGTCTTATTACATGGCCAATCCAGACTTTATAACATGGCCAATCCAGGTTAACCGTGTTTTTCGTATTCGATCATTAATCCCCCCTTTTTTTCGGTTTATTTTATCTATAATTCTTTGATTTCTTATCTTGTCCGTTCATCTTATCTTTTCCATTCTCATCTAGCATCACATTTTGTCCACATTTCGTTTATTTATATAGACCATACATACGCTTTTAGCAGACGTTTTCTCAAGTCCGTTGGCATTGATTTTTGACGTAATATATCTTGTTTCTTCCTAAACTGTAGAGTCGCAAATGCAATACGTGAACTGATTTCCTGGTCATAATGTAAGTCATGCGACACTATTTGCCCTAAATATTTAAATTGTTTCTTTTGTTCAATTTCTTTTTTAACTATCTCTACATTAATAATGAAGTAAAATAAAATAAACCGCAAATAGAAATTCGTTATATTTTATTTGACGATCCAATTGCAGCGAAATTTATTTGCGGAAGATGAATATGATCAACTCCAAGCAACGGTGAATAACTACTTTTCGATTCAGAAGCGGGCACCCCCCCCCCCCCGTTTAAAAAAAAAAATAATAATAATCATTCAACATGAACAGTCGACGAATGTTTGTTTCACGAGGTTAGCTGCAAGACAAATTCGACTAAGGTAACACATTAATTCGTGAAAGTATTTTGTTTAAATTTATTAAAAAGATTATTTTTTTTTAAACAAAATTAATAAAAAGAAAAAAACGTTATATTATTGAATTTTAAAAATTTCGCCGAATTTATCAACTTCATCGTATGGTGAAATTTTTAAGTCGAATTCGTTAAGTTTCCGCATAGGTAATTTTATGGTCGACGCCCTATTTTCCAGTTTACCCATTTTACATTATCCATTTGGCGAGTCTCCAAAATCGTCTTTACTAATAATTATATAATCGATGAACATACACTGGAAAGTGGAAATAAGGAAGACTTCCAAGAAGATGAACAGACAACCCAGTGGTATACATAGATGCGTGAGGTCTAGAGAACAGACAACGATGGAAGAATTTGAGAGAAAATATTGCCGTCAGAAGGCTTAAAGAAGAATAATATAATTGATGATGACCACATATTGGGCGGAAATACTTTCAGCTGATGCCAAAATTGATAATTTACATTACGTGATGCGTATTTTAACGAAATTAAAGAAATATTATCTGAATTAATCTATTTTTTATCGCGTTCAATATTTAATTGCGGAATTAGACAAAGGAATCGAAGATAGATTTAAAGTGAATAAGTTATATTTGTTGCTTTTAAAAGCTGGATAATCTTCTTAATTTGTCCAAGATTATTAAAACAAATGTGGTGTATATTGTAATCAGAATGAGGATATTTCCGAATTTTGCATGCACTTTATTTGCACGTGTTCGACTGTTACAGGCACTCACAAGCGTATCGATTTAATTTTTTCGCGCGAGTATGAGTCAATACAGTATGTCAATAATAATCGAATAATTTCTTTAGCAATCGGATGTTGATTATTGTTCCAATATTTAACGATTGAAGTTATGACTGCACCTTGAGTCGGTAAATATTGCAGACTAATGAAAAAAAGTAGCAAGATTTTTCATTAATCTACACAATTCCCATATTCTCTTTACCACTATATATATATATATATATATATATATATATATATATATATATATATATATATATATATATATATATATATATATATATATCAAAACTTGTTCTCCAAATGCCAAAATAATAGTTAAAGCGAGATAAATAATGCAGTAGGCAGTTTTAAAGGAATTACTTAATTATTACAGACGCGTCAAAATATTATATAACTAAATAAGTGCGATGTATATCTATCCATCTATCTATATAAAAGTATGTATGTATGTATGTGCGTGTACATATATATATATATATATATATATAAACATGCAGATATATATTATATTATTATGTCGTTGTGTAATATTTTCATATTTACGTTAGAATATCCATCATAATGTTTATTCATAAATACTCTTAAGACAAATATCTCGAATGACAGACGTGAAATGATAATGAATTCTATATATATATATATATATATATATATATATATATATATATATATATATATATATATATATATATATCGATTAATTACGTTTAGAGCTATTAATTAAATATTTACAACAATGCGTTAATAAATGTTTTTCGCCGCTGCTTTCGGACGTCATAATGGCCGATTCCCTGGTATAAATATCTAAACCGTATTGACCTTCTTCCGGGAAACTGATGACAAAACATACGATATCTTCGTTGGCTATATGATGCGATACAAATTTCGATAACCGTTTTTCTTCGACACCGTTTTTATGTAAGGTAGCCATGAAATCGGTCAAAGGTCGCGACATTCGAAATTGTATTTCTAATTCTCGACCGGTGAATATCAACGCGTCCTGTAGAATATAAATATTTTAATCATTCGAAACGAGAAATAAATTATAATTATAGCAGATTATTAATATTATTATTGCCGCTGCTATTATTATTATTATTATTATTATTATTATTATTATTAAAGATGTAAATCGAATTTTTGATGGGATGCAAAAAAATCGCTTGTTCGGTTAACAATAGTAAAATCAAGAGTACGTAGTCTATTCCAACCGAGATTCAGTAAACTGGAATTATAATTGTTTTTAGAAAATAAACTAAATATAATTAGCGAAATTAAATACATCATAGTTTGAACGTAAATTAACCCGGTGCCAACATGCGCTCTATCTATCGAAAAAACTTAGAAGTTTGAATTATCTGTTCTACTATTTACGACGCTGTTCTTCCCTTCAGTTCGTATAAGACGTCAATACTACTCGCTGTATCGGGTTGGAATGGCTAGATATCACGTTAAATCTGTAAAAGTTCTTTACTGAGAATATTTCACTGAAAAGCAAATGCCACTTGCTGTTGTTCAGTTGTATAGATTACAGTTTGGCTGAATGACGCTAGTAAATTTAAAATCTCATTCCATAGCAGTAGGATAAGAAGACAGACCTTGTACGTTGGCCCGTTCGAATATAATTCCCTATCTAGGGGAATTGAAAAATCGATAAGAAATTGTTAATAACATTTATTCAGCTTTCAAAATTGTGTCTTGTTTTACATGACTGAAATTCAGTCCACCCTATATTACATTATTAATTATATCGAACGTATGCTGGACAATTTCTCTTCTTGTACATCGTTTTTAAATTTCACGAGTGTTAATTGCGATCGTAATTTATTTATTACACGATAATATACGTATGTATATCATTCTGTTATATATCATGTATGTTGTTCCATTACTTTTTATATGAATTAAAAGAACTCATTCCATACTGTCTAAGACTCAATTCGAAGTTTTTACGTGTTTTTGTTCAATAATGCACTGATTTTATTGTATTTATATACTCATCGTATAATAATATTCTGTTTTTGGAGATGTATTATATGGTGTGTTCGACAAAATAAAGTGAGCGAAGAAAAGTTTATATTTCGCCATTCGCGCATTACGTAGACGTTTTATTTTATGTATCTAAATTACTAATTACTATTACCATCATTTCGTCGTATGTAACATTGGAAATGTCGCAATAATGTGAAATAGTAATTTGAATTTGAAATCATTATATTAAATTTATACTACATTATATTACATTTATATTATATTATTATATTACATTTATATTTATATTATTATATTACATTTATATTTATATTATTATATTACATTTATATTTATATTATTATATTACATTTATATTTATATTATTATATTACATTTATATTTATATTATTATATTACATTTATATTATATTATTATATTATATTACGTTACATTATCTTATTATCGTATTATGTTACAATTTTTATCGCTCAATTATTATTATTATATTATTGATATTTTTAAATAATTTTTATCAGTTTAAACCGACTTTTCCTTATTATAGTTATTATACGGTTTTTGTTAATGCGAGAAATTTTTGTATTTTTTCATAAATTACATTTCAGATTTTTAACATTAGTCCTATGCCCTCGAGCAAAACCGAATACACCATCGTATACATTATAGTATCGTAAAAATACCCGGGTGCTTTTTATATTCAATGTTAGAAAAATTATGATTCGACTTGTTAACACGTTTACGATTGTATAATTTTGTATTTATATTTAGAAATATCGTGTACACAGAATGTATACCGAAAAATATATTTATTTCGACGAAATTTTATTTTATTAAGTATATAATGATCGGCAATTGTTTATTTAAAACTCGTTTATATACCTTTGTATACATATATATATATATTAAAATGGAGGAATAAATTGTATGAAGCGGCAGAAATTACCAAAGGTGTGCGCCAAGGATGTCTGTTATCACCGGCGCTTTTCAATATCTACTCTGAATTTATAACAAAGGAAGCATTAGATGACGTTCAAGAAGGTATAAAAATAGGCGGACGATGCATAAAAATTATAAAGTTCGCAGATGACCAAGTATTATTGGCAGGAAGCCAGGGGGGATTGTCAAAAATGCTACATAGATTAAACTACGTAGCAGGAAAATACGGAATGAATATAAATATTCAAAAGACCAAAGTTACGTGCATGAGTAAAAATCCAGTGGAAATGAACATATCAATCGGTGATCAAAAATTGGAACAAGTTAAATGTTTTAAATATCTAGGACATATAATAACAGAGAACGTATATTGCACCAACGAAATTCGACAAAGAATTGCAATGGAAAAAATGGCATTCATGAGAAAAAGACAAATAATTACGCAGAACACGCTTCCCATTGGATTACGTAAACGTATAGTTAAATCGTATGTATGGGCAGTGGCGCTTTATGCGGCGGAAACTTGGACGCTAAATAAAAGAGATAAGGAAAAAATTGAAGCTTTCGAAACATGGTGCTGGCGATGACTATTGAAAATCTCATGGGTCGATAAGATATCTAATAAAGAAGTTTTCCAACAGAGTGCAAGAAGAAAGATCACCCTTGAAAACGATCAGGAAATCTAGGCTAAAATGGATCGGACATGTGTTAAGGCATGATAGCCTACTAAAAGATGTTATAGAAGGGCGAATACCTATGCGCAAACCGAAAGGAAGACCAAGACAGACGCTGATAGACACAGTCAAGAAGGAAGCAAATATTAAGACCTATGGGGAATTAAAAAGACAGACAGCGGATAGGAAAATGTGGAGGACTTGGACGATAGGGGCGAACCAGTCAAATGACTGAAACACTCACGATGATTTTATATATATATATATATATATATATATATATATATATATATATATATATAATATATATATATATAGTTGACGCAGAAATAATTTGATTTCATAATAATATTCTTATTATTATTACTATTATCGTTATGATTATTATTAGTATTATTATCGTCGTTAAAACTATATATATATATATATTTTTATACATCAGAAAATTGGGTTTCAGTCGCCAACGAGCAAGAATTGTGAGATTGAATATAGATTTTAACATTACACACACACCAAAAAAAAAAAAAAAAAAAAAAAAAATGGTAACAAACCAGTTCTTGATCGAATGAAAAAAAAAGCAAAATTAATTTTTTCGTGTAATGAAATAATAACAAAAATTAAGTACGTCAATTTTAATAAAAATTTCAGCCGTTAATCAAACCATCGCGAAACATCTCTCTTTTACATGAGAGTAAATGTTCGATATAATTCCGTATACGACACTTATATCACAGAAAATTAACAAAAAAAATCATCAAACTTCACAAAAGAATGTAGAGACGCTACTAACAATATTTCATCAAGTTAAAAATTTGATTTTTCATTAATTTATCACGTGTATATATATATATATATATATATATATATATATATGTATATATATATGTATATATATATGTATAATATATATATATGTATGTATATATATCTTATATCGAAGGTAAATTTTCGCTAGTGTAAGGTCTCATTTTTAATTTAACTCTTCCATGTGTACTTATCAATTTTATCGAATTATTTTCATTTTGATCTTGTATATATATATATATTGGATAAGACAGCAGACTAAATTGTCAGATGTAGTCGGACATGTAGCGCAGTTGAAATGGAATTGGGCAGGTCATGTAGCGAGAAGAAACAATGACAGGTGGACGAAACGAATAACAGAATGGCTTCCAAGAAAAGGACGCAGAAGTCGCGGTCGGCCGGATACAAGGTGGCAGGACGATATACATAGATCAGCCGGTGTGAAATGGATAAACCGAGGCCCAAGATCGTTACAGGTGGAAACAAAAGGGGAACGCTTACATCCAGCAGTGGATTGATAGAAGCGCATCGTGATCGTGTGTGATATATAGGGTGATACAGAGAAGACGGACGGTTTTTCTTTAGCGCAGTTGGTAACACTGCTACAATGCAAACCGCGTGCTCCACGTTTAGTGTGCACGCGAGAGATTCGTGTTTATCCAGTTTCACTTATTACGATAACGAGAAGGAACTTTGCATCACAACGGTTCAAAGAGAGAGTTTCGAAAAGAATTCCAAGTTAGGCGATTTTTTGTAATGGCGATACCTTAAGAGCCGCGTTTACGAAACATGTCCACGTGATCTAGAATACCCGAAAATTCGGATTTCTGTCAGCGACCTACCTACGCTCGTAAAAGTGTTCGAAAATTTTGTGAAGACTGAATGAATATATCGTACGGTCATCTGAACGATATTCTGTTCTACAAATAATTGTATTAGCTAATTTCTCGTTTTCCTATTTTTAAATAAAATTTCATTCGAAAATTTTAGTCGAGTAGTTTTTGAGTTATTCAAAACACGACAAAACCGTCCGCGTTCACCGGTCCACCTTTTATAATATATGTATATGTATGTTTATGTGTGTGTGTGTGTGTGCATATTTATTAAATGAATCGTCGTTTATATCTTGAAAACATACCTGGTGCGTAATCGGTATTAAACCGAATAAACGTGTAGCTTTAGTCGGACCCCATTCACCGCTAGCGCAATCCGGTAAAGGAACCATTACTGTTTGCAGTTCTTCGCAGTCGATTTTGAATTTACATACGCTTTTAAATTTCATCGGTTCTCCCGTTAAATACTCTTTGGGAGTAACGGAATTCGCGAAAATATCTAAAAGAAACGATCCGCTGCTAGGCGCATGAACTCGGAACGAAACGATATTATTAACGACAGACTGCAAACGAAAAACATCGCGAAAGCGTTTTTATAAATTAAATCGTATTAGTCGCGCGTATAGCGGATGCTAATAATTATCATCGTAAAAGTAGCATCTCCCATTCGGGAGTTTGCATATCGCGAACTCTATATACATCGGCATCTGGCTGATTCAATTCGTTTGACGAAATCCATAATTCTCGTATTTGTGGTAATTAATTCCGGTTTTTTTTTCTTCCTCTAAGTGCCTTTCCTGAAATTTTACACCGTGCTGCTAGATTTGGTCACCGTATCTGTCTACGGAATAGCAGAAGAATAAACCATACCGTCTTGTTCACAAATACGTAGTATGTAATCTGATAGAATCTCATACGGAGCGAGGGGCGATTAGCATTCGAAAGGAAATAATGTAATTTCTAATTCGATAATCGACAATAAATATCATTTTCGAAATTAAAAAGTTAACTAATTTCGTATCGGAAAATTTAAATCAACTTCGTTCGACTAAAAAAAAAAAGACGATTTGAAAAACTTTTCCGTCATTTTTAAATTTTTACTTTTTTTTTTTAACCTTTTCAATCGTAATATGCCTCCTACGTACGATACGTGGACTTTTAAACGGCACGACAAAAATATCTATTTTAAAATAAATTTGATTAATGTAGAGAGTTTCAATTCTAAAAATATCTATACGAAACATACAAAACAAAAAAAGAAAAAAATATCCAGATATTACTTTTCCACTCGTTCGATTGTTTTTATGTATTACATTAAAAAAAAAAAAAATTGAGAGAAAAACATTTGAATTGCGACAGATTCCCATAAAGCAGTAAGTAAACTACTTTGGATCACCCTCATCGTCGTATCGTTTCCGAACGTCCTGACTAGCTGTTGTACGTTCACAAAATTAGCTAGCATTCAAGGCACTATTTATATGCAACGCAGATGCGCATGCATATCGCTGTTTTACGGAGTGGGGTGCCACTGCCTTATCCCTGATAATTAAGAATTAAATAATGATGAAAACTTTTTCTGTCGCGCGTTGGTTTCGAACCCCCGACCGTCAAGTTGACAGTCGAGCATTCTAGCAACTACGCCACCGCGACAATTATAAAAATATCATATATATATATATATATATATATATATATATATATATATATATATATATATATATATATATACATAGATAACGTTAGTAACATGGAAATGAAAATTAGGAAACTAATAAATAAACATGATCATATATATATATATATATATATATATAGATAGATAGATAGATAACGTAAGTAACATGGAGATGAAAATTAGGAAACAAATAAAGAAACATTTAAAAAGTTAAGCACGAAAATAATTTTGAAGTGGATTCCGGGAGAAAGTTGATGCACTGACTATAAGTGAACATAATAAAATAAAACAAAGTTAAACCGATAAGAATATATTAGAAATTATAATAATCGATTATATCAACAATAGAAATTAAATGCATGTAGCGGAAACGCAACAAAATTTGGAAACCCTATATATTAGCAAAACAGTCGATAGGAATCTACAACATTGGACATCATTGAACACAATTCCATTCATGGCGTTCAGAAATTGTTAATAACTCTGTATGCGCGTATTGCGGTTCAAAAGGTTTAACAGAATAGATAATATGCCAATGTGACCAGTCCGATGAAGAAATAGTTTATTATTATTATTATTATTTAAAAGTATTACGAACATTAGGAACTCCGTTATTGATATAAATAGTAATAAATCCATCGTCTCGAGTAATGTCAGTTTATAAAGAATGCTAGTTTAGACGTTGAAAATAATTCCTATTAAGTTGTTACTCAATAAATAACATATCCGTCTTTCAATTTTTTCTACAAATTTATCTTAATTGGATGATATTCGCCTCTTCACGCATTCCGGTGTTATGCATATCATCTCATGATCTCTCCGGATTCCAGGATTTCTCCATAATTTTCTTTTCCATACTACAACCATATTATCTCCATAAAAGTCTCATCAAATTTCAATTCATCAAGCAGGGTATCACTTGATCACTTACTAATGCCTTATTTAGTTCTGACGTCCTAATTCTTTACGCGTTTTCACTGACGGGTCAAAATGTCATTCTATCATTAGTTCGGCTTTAGTTATCTCTTATTTAAAAATTATTAAGAAATTGTTAACGTTCCTCTTCAATTTTTACTTATGATTTTTCAATTTCTGAAATACGTGCTACACAACCGTCCTACTAGAAAAACATCCTTATCGTTTCGAACTCTAAAAATTTCCTAACTGAAATGCTCTTAGAATACGCTATCATTTAGTTTAGTTACATAATGCCGATACAGCAGTTGTGTCTGCATGGATTCATGGCCATTCACGCATTACAGGTATAACCATCTCGCTTAATCGACCGCCAATTCCTTCTATCCCTTAACCCCTTTTATTCCGTATAGTATCGGTCTACTTACTATTGTCGAAACTGCTCGGAATATTGAGAAACGTTGTGGTCAGTTTGTTACCGGTTGCCTGTAAATATAAATCTATCCAGCCCCATATACCCCCATATGCAAATCGTCGCGGTAATAATAGGCTTTCACCTTCGTTATATAAAATGTATATTCTTTCTTCTCCATTTTAATTTCATCCATACGATGTCGACACGGTGGTGCTAATCGTGTTTTTTTTTTTCAAATGTTCACACTACCGTCATCAACAGCCTTTAAAACCAGTTGATTTCCTTATATATTTCTTTCATCTAATACACCCTACTTACTTTCTCTAAATAATATATTTTTCTTTTTTTCAGTGTAAACGATGACAGTTTATTGAAAATATAAATATATTTCGATAATTTCATTTGGACACTTTGTTGTTTTTTTATTTATTTATTTATTTATTAAGAACCGAGAAAAAATTTCGCAATGTTACGATATTTTCCACAATGCAAGCAGTGTGGTAATTTATTAGTAATTATCGTACATCATTATTAATTTAACTAAAATAGTTATACACGCACCAAAGCATGAATATAAACACATGCGCGTATATAAATAATATATTATAAAATAAAAAACGAGCGATTACCTGCATTACAAATCTTTTAAGACTGACACCGTCATAAGTGTCACCATCATTTTCGTAGAATTTCAAATTATAATGAAATATTAACGTGGCAAGCATATTAGCAGGCATCGCTATTCTTACAGTAGCAGCTCCTATAAATAAACGAGAATAATGATTAAATAAATCGAGATAGACATAATTCTTTATATATATATATATATATATATATATATATATATATATATATATATATATATATATATATATATATGGAATTCCGTAAGTTTACCCATTACATGCCAACATAACGTAACGTGATTATTAATTAATTACTTAATACACAACAGAATACAATGTAATGCGAACATGTATATTAAAAATGACGAGAAAATATAAGATGCCGACAGGTAATGGGATTTGAAGTGTTTGTATAAAATGCGACGAGTAAGTTATTATAGAAAAATGTGATCAGCATTAGCGATACAACTATCATCGCTATTATGAGAACAGAGAAGAGAAGCGTTTACATGTTTTTGAAACATGCAGCTGTGAAAACGGTTTACACTCCAAACGCATTCTACAAACGGTAATAATAAAGCTAAACCTATCATCTATTTTCAAATAATAGAAACACAAAATTGTGGTCATAATAGTTTGTATAGATCTGTATCGTTCAGCTATAAATGAGTTCAACTATAAGGTACTCCATTGTGAGCGGATTCCATAAGTGACGAAAGATTCAGGCAAGAGGTATAGTATAGATTAGTATCGTTGAGCTATAAATGAGTACAAATATAAGGTACTATATTTTCTACTACATAATCGTAATGACGACTTTCATTTAACGACAACAATCTTTAATTCGATATATATCTTATCTATCAATACTTATACATACATACATATATATAAAAGTAGTCGATAACACAACTCGAAAGGCACTTTTCTACTATTCCATCGTATACTGCATAACGTAACATATTACTAAATTTTTTTGTCACACATTTTTTTTTTTTTTTTTTTACTATTACTCTCTTATTCTAAAATTTTCAAATCATGGGCTTTATCTAGATTTCGTCAATCGACCGTAGTCGGAAGACAGGGCGAATCACACTCACGGCATAAAAAAATTATTTATATATTACACGACTCTTGTTTAACTTAAGTATTGCTATTCTGTTATTATGTTCTTCGTCAAAATTTTATATTTTGTATAATTTATTCAAATTTCAGACGTATCCTTCTGATTTAAGTATATGTATATGCATATACACACACACACACACACACACATATATATATATATATATCAAATATCATTATAAATGTAAGAAAAGGTTTATACAAATATATCCTCATTCTTGTATTCTGTTTTTCTAATTAAATATTTAATGCATAAAATAAACTATTAGTATTAGTTAATGTGTTTTTCTGAAATTTACATTTACATCAAAATTATATTAGACCCTATAATGTAGTTATGTAGGAATGATGCATGAATTTGAATCCGTGATATGTATACATCCATACATTCATACACACACACACACACACACACACACACACACACATATATATATATATATATATATATATATATATTATGAAGAGGACAATATGAAATTTTCAAATCAAAAAATTGAAAACTTATAATTTTCGTTAAATGAACAGTAACAAAAATACAGCAATAAAACCAAATAAACTACGTTTAATAAGAGAGCCTACCTGTAATGTATTTTGCCTAATTCGTTTCATTTAATGGTTGTCTAGGAAGGATAGATTTCAACACACACACACACACACACACACACACACACACACACACACACACACACATATATATATATATATATATGTACCAACTTAAATGTTCATTTCACAAAAATAAAAAACTTATAAATCGTTTAAATGAACAGTAGAAAAAAAATCATGGGAAACCCTACCTCCTAGTATATTCTCCTCTTCACAATAAAGCGTTTCTTTTAATAGCTATCTAGAAAAGAAAAATTTGAATGTATACATTTATGATACTGATTGTAGGTTCGTCTAGGAATTTCTTGTCCTCTGTTATTCGTGATGTCAGAAACCCCGTATAACGTGATGAATATTGAAGTCACCGGTTAAAATGTATAGCCGTGAAAGTTGGTCCGTTAAAGAGATTTTAATTCTTTGCGACATACTTCATCTTCATTGTGTAAATATATTGTACATATTACCACTGGCTTAGCTAAGAATATAGTTTTACTGCCGGTGGCTTCATACACGGATTGAATTTGTACTCCCTTTTATTATTATTATTTTTTTTATACTATTGTGGGTAGCAATTAGAATACTGAACATGATTCCAGATTTAGAAGTGATTACATTTTTTAACCGGATTACCATTAGTAATAAAGAATTTTGGCGGAACTAGAGAAAAAACTCTAGACACGAGTAGTATGTCGACGAAATATGCTGAGACTAACATAAAGTCGGTAGGCGCGTTATTATTAAATGAACAAAAATAGAATACAATCGGTTCCTTATTAAGCGATTTCGATCGAGTAAATATTTTTTAACGGTACGACCGCGTTATTTTTTACCTGTAGAATCGGTTTGCATTACGGCTTTTGTATCTTCATCCGGGAAATACAGACCGTAACGGAAAAATAACGATCTGACGAACGGAAGTTCTTCGAAATCTTGCAAACTGATCGGATTTTTCAATAATTGCCAATCGGCTTGAAGAGGGAAGAATTCGTAAATAAATTCCCGCGAATCAGTCAGAAAGTAATGATCGTCGTATTCGTACCTACGAAAATAATGTGCAACCATCGAAAAATAATTTAAAGTTAATTTTAAATTTATTTTCTATTTCATTTCTGTTCACCCGGCTCGGATAACCGTTGCCTATATTAATTTTTTATTTGCAGCGCTGAGACCGGAGTTCCTGCGAAATATCGGATAGAGTTTGCGCATAGCTTTATCGGTTTTTTCTATGACACATTCGATGTGGCTGTTAAAATTCAACCTGTTATAAGTGAAACCCAGTACGGATTCGTAGCAAAAAAAGGAACGAGAGATGCAATAGCCCTTCTGAAAGTAATCATTCAACGAACATTAAATGCTAATAGGGAACTCATTCATTGATAATGAAAAAGCATTTGATCGTGTCAATCACGAGAAATTGATGAGAATCCTAAATAAATATAGTATCGATAATAAGGACCTAAAAATTATCAATAATCTGTACTGGAGTCAAAGCGCTAATATAAATATCGAAACGGAGTACTTAAAGAATAAATGCGATATACAGAAAGGAGTCAGGCAAGGCTGTCCTCTCTCGCCGAGGCTGTTCAATATATATGCAGACGAAATGATTAAAGAAGCGCGAATTGGAAAAATGGAATTGAAGATCAATAGGGAACGAATAAATGAAATTAGTTACGCAGACGATAAGGTAATAATTGCTGAAACAGAAACGTAAGCGCAGAAGATGATCGTCCGAATAAATAGCGCTGGCTTAAGATACGGAATGAAAATCAATGTAGGTAAAACAAAAGTGATGAAATTTACAAAGAATGACGACAAGCAAGTTATAATCAAAATTGGAACACATGAAATTGAAAATGTAAATGAATTCAGATATCTCGGCACGCTGATAAATAACGATGGTCGAGACCACAAGGAAATAAAGACACGAATCGGTATGGCGAAAAAGGCCTTCAATAACCTAAGCAAAGTTCTTGGAAATCGAACGATGAACCTCACCCTACGAAAGCGGATAATGAAATGTTATGTACGGTCCGTTTTGAAATATGCCTGTGGAACGTGGACTATGAGCGCGAAGTGCGAAGAGAAACTTGCTGCTTTTGAGATGTGGTGTTACCGAAGACTGCTCCGGATTTCGTGGAAAGATTAACCAATATGGTAGTTTTATCAAAAATAGGAGAAAAACGGAAAAATATGGTAGATGATGTTAAGAATAGAAAAAGGAAATACATAGCGCATAAAATCCGTGAAGGTGGAGTCTTTCCGCTGGCAGTACAAGGAAAAATACAGGGAAAGCCAGCAAGAGGAAGAAAGCGGATGGAATTGATGACGGCAAATCCACCGGATGACTCACCAAGCGCAGAACCCTGACGGAGATCATTAAAGACGCCAGAAATCGCAGCATATGAGAAAGGATGTACGCAATCTCCTGTAAAGGAGAAGCGACTACAATGATGATGATGAGGATCCATCACAACAGTATAGAGAAGAGCTGTGTCGTCCACCATCATCAGATAAGAACAGAGTAATAAACGGAAAGGGACCCAAAATAATCTACTTTGAGGAACGCCCGCTGAGCATGTTTTCATAATTGATAATAACGTATACAATGTATATATATATATGTATGTATATATATATGTATATATATATATATGTATGTATATATGTATGTATATATATATATGTATGTACATGTATATATATACATCTGTCTGAAGTTCTGAATATCGGATGGGCGCATCGTATAGACAATGCTACTTTGAAATTTTTATAATTAAATCGACCCTCGTTGGTTAGGTATAATTGAATAGTCGCAAATCGTAAATCCACTCCGAGATTACAGTATTTTAGTCACACAGCAGCAATTTGTTGTGAATATTAATTCTCGAAATTCGATCAATTAACCGATAAATTTTTCTCACTTCAAGTTATTTTTAGGTATCGGGAGAGGGGGATGGACGTCACGCTTATCGGCGTTAATTAAAGTACGTGAAATTTATATGGATTTCGTTTTATTCAGTTTTATCTAAATTGGTCTGGAATATTAGTCATTACAGTTCAACTACCTCATCTCAGGGTTATCCCGTATGAGACTATATTAATATTACTATTATTATTATTATGTTTATCATTATTATTATCGTTATTATTATTAAGTGCGGTTTTAACCAGCAATATGTTCTACCCTCTGCGTACCGAATTAAGGTATTTTATATATATATATATATATATATATATATATATATATATATATATATAATATATACGGTCCCCTAAATTTCATCACGCCGTTGGTTCGAATCTTCTTCTTTTGGTTCCTTCTTCGATTGTCGAAGGTTCGCGTCCACATCTTGAACTGCTTCTTTTTCTATAAATGTCGATTCCGAAGTAAATGGAAAAAATCTTCTGTTGTATCAAAATCCATTGCTGTATTATGTTCTATAGACAGTATATAAGTCTGCGACCAACCCAGCGAATATCGCATCCAATAACACAGTTTGCAGTAGCTTGTATCCGCGCATCGAGTGGCCCAGGTACTTAATTTTTTTCACTTTTATTGTTCGGACTAACTTTTTATCTTTTTTTTTTCTTTTTTTAAATACATTCTGGTGTTTCATTATTTGTTACTTTAACCGTCCATGGTATTGATATTTTTCTATAAATCCATGTCTGTAAGACTTTTAGTGTAATCATACCACGATTGAAAAGATACCAGCCGTAAGACCTAAGCACAAGGTTCAACTGAATAAAATAAAAAACATAAATCTCGAAGAGTACTACCACTGCATAGTACCTCCAGTCAGGATGGAATCTCAAATAAAAAATTCGCCTATTGTCCCCCGTGGGACACATTGTAAATAAAATAATAATCCTAAAATTATACGTCCGGCTTTTAAATTGCCAATCATGATATTTATTCGTGAGATTATTTCCTTATAAACCGACATTACTTTTGTTTTCGACGAATTAATTTGGAGACCGAAACTTTTCGTCACTTAAATGATAATAATCGCACGAATTCGAAATTTATATTCACCTTAAACTATCCGATTTTCCTTTACCACCCGCTTTCGGGACTTCCTTAGCGTTGACTAGGTGGCGCGCGCCCCAATTGCACTGAACGAATCTCCAGGCGCCGGCTACGTACACGGCGTTCCAAGAATTTCTGAATCGATTATCCTCAAATCGAACTCCCGGTTGATAGCCAGCCGATTTTGAATAGCCTTTAATTACCACGCAATGTAGACCCGCGTAACTGTAATATATATATATATACATACGTACATGTATATAAGTTCTATACATCGACTGAACGTATAGGTGGTTTGTTTGTTGATATTTACCTGCATAAACGTCTGAATAGTACGTGGTAACTTTCCGTTCCGTGTTTAATTCCGCGTAATAAACCCATCGGCGTATCTCCTCTAGTATTTTCGTCGAATGTCATCGTATTCAAATTTTTCACAGTAATCCATCTGAATATCGTTCTGTAAAACAATTTTTTTTTTTTTTTTTAACACAATAATGCATCCGAATAAGATTCTGTAAACCAAATGCGCATCGTTTTTTTTTTTTTTTTTTTTTTTTACATAGTAATCCATATGAATATCGTTCTTTAATTAAAACGAACGTGTTTTTTAACACAGTAATCTATCTGAATATCGTTCTTTAATTAAAACGTATATTTTTTCTTTCTTAAATATTACAATGGTTGAGAGTTTAATGTATGTTTCAGAACAGTTCTTGACTTTTGATAAAAGAATTAAATGCGTTTTTCTCGTTCGTGTAATCTATTAACTAATATACTAAACTATATTCGTCTTCGAGGAATGTGTTATTTGAACATTTTGAATACAATTTCGAATTTTCTGATTTTCGCGGAAATTAATTTTAAAAAAAAAATATTATATCGACAATTTCCGCGGAAAAACTTCTAAAGCTTACGTCGTAATGATTATATCTGATCAGTTACGAATGAAATTTGACGAAGAGAAAAAGTAATTCGCGCGATTAAAATGGAGTTCGGCTAAATAAATCGACAAATACTCGGCGATATTTTTCATAATTAATTATTTCTCTATTAGCGTCGGTAATTAGAAATTGTCTAGCCTAAATTTCACTAAACGTATTCGGAGATTAGGGAAATGTTTAAAATTTTCACGTACAAGCGCACTTTGTTAGCTTTTAAAGAATACACTTCGAGTAAAATTCTCACTTTTACAATACGCTCATTAAAGGTTTACATCAAATTCGTTCGATATTTTTATTCCAAAACCGACATTCTGAACAAATAATAAATACACACCCGGTGATATATATATATCATTATTATCATCATTAAGTCCCGTCTACTAAAAAAACCATACATAACTATGTTGGTAATATATATATATATATATATATATATATATATATATATATATATATATATATATATATATATATATATATATGTAAAACAATGAAGTTATACGTATAAGTAAACTTTTTTATTTCTATGACGCAGTTTTTATACCTTCTCCTGTCACCGCGCAATAATCTTGTCATTGATTTTTATCAATAGATCGGGTTCCCTTAGTTTAGCTTTTATCTTTCAACATCGAAGTAGATGATTTCATACTCGCTCAGACTATTTTCCGAGAGGTTTCCATTTGACCAAGTTGCTTCTGTGTATTCAGCATTTTCTATTGTCACCAATTTAATTGTCTTATTTTTGTATCTTCTGACGGTTCTATTCCAGACGTAATTGATTCGATCCAATCAGGTTCTACTTCATTAGCGAATAAATCTTTCACTTTTTTTTTTTTTTTTACCATATTATATCCTGTCTTCACTTAGCCTTTGCATTTTTCAGATGACACGAACAGACTGTGTTTTTCCTGGATTTAAACCAATATCGTCGGAGTAACCGTCTAGTTTTTTTAACCTATTTTTAAGTTTATCTTGCAAAACGAAATGTGTGTTATTGTATGCATTTCGAGACAAGCCATTAACAACGAAGAAATATGTTTTATTTCAATCTCAACTAGCTGGTCATTTGTCACTTCCTTGTAGCAGTCGTTGCCATCTCCGTGGCACTATTTTTCCCTGATGAGATTTCCGAGTACGATTACCAAGGTATAATTTGACCTCTTTAGCGATTTTTATTTATCTTTTTTTTTTTATCCATAGTCTTTCTGTATATGCTAAGTTTACACGAGCAGAGCATGGTTTGCAGTTTTTAAAGTCAACATCTCCGAAATTAGTTTTACATCGATAGGTTCCTCGATAAATGGAATCCCGAAGTGGCTATACTATCTTCTTCTGGTTCACTCCATTATTTTATGTTTCTTTAGTATCGATACTTATTGAATAATTCAAATTTAGTCGTTTATAGTTAGAAATTTTAATACCTTTTTTTTATATATATATATTTTTTTTATATATTTAATTTTTTATTTAATTATTGTCAGTTATTATTCAGTTATTTCATAATCTGAAGATAGCGTAGATGCTAAAAAAAACCTTCTTTAAATGTTATTTAATAAAATTAGTTATTTTCGTTGTTTTTGAAATAATACAGATATTTAATACGGCGATAATTGAAGATTTAGTAGATGGGAAGACAGGAAAAAATGAAATGTTGAATATATCGGAGAGTAGTGGCTTTATAAATTATAAACAAAACGAAATCGTAACACAGTTTAATCGCTGTGTTTTTTATTGCGAAACTTTTACACAGTTACATTATCTAACCTACGCAATAAATCTTACATATAAATCACCTGTAATATTCGTATAACGACAACTTATAATTTTATATACATATTTCACTTAGAGGTAAATTTTTACAATAAATGTTATTTATAAAACAGATTTTGAAAAATAATTCTTCATCAAAATCGATATAAATCTCTACGCAAAATCCAAAAGTAAAATTATCTCCGGCTAGTGAAATATTAAAATTATAAATTAACAAAACAAAACAAAAAACGATGTTAATTGCTATAAAATTTATTTTATTTTAGCAAAGCTTTTCAACTTTCACGTCATTTTCAAGCCATACAAAAACTTTACAAATAAATTAACAGAGATATTAATAAAAACTTACATATATATATATATATATATATATATATCGATTCATATTGATTAGCCAGATATGATTTAATTTACTAAAAAAAATGTTTATATTCACCATAACATTTAATTATAAAACCGATTTTAAAATTAATTCTTCATCAAAATTAATCGTATTATTTAATAAATGATTACTACTTCTACGTTTTATAATTTGTAGTTTTTCCTAATATTTTTTTTTTTTTAATTTATATTCCATGTCTAAAATTTTTATATTATGTGTAATGTTTTCTATAACATGTTTTTCTTCTCTACAGCGCTTACCATAAAGAGTGACTTGTCATCATTTTCATTTTTATACGAGTTAAAGCGTTCTCTTATAGTGTATTATTTATTTGTCGCCCTATTTCACACCTATATAAAACTTATTACATGTTGAGCAGTTTATTTTGTACACTCCAGATTATTGTAATACACTATTCTGCTCTATTTCATTGTTGCAAATAGACACATCAACATTAAATTATAAGTTGTCGTTATATGAATATTTTAAGTAATTTATATGTAATATTACATATTGGATATGCTTAATAATGACGTAATTGTCGGGGCAGCTTTTAAAAAAAAAATTTTTTTATAGTGATTAAATTGCGTTATGATTTTGTTTTGTTTATAACTAATAATTAAAGATATAAAAATAAATACCGAAAGAGAAGTTGCTTAGCAGGGTGCGGATTCTTATGTATTTGCTTTTTCGTTACTGTTAGGAGTTTGAGTATAAAAAATCTTCACGAATTGGGCCATTTTTTTTTTTTTTTTGCATATTTTTTCATATTTCGATGTTATTGCATTTTATTTGCATATTTTTTGGTATTTTGCGTACTATTTATTTATTTCGCGGTTTCGTTTGTACTTTTACTATTTTCATAATGTTTTTACCGGTTCTGTGAATTAGCGCGCACACATTTTGAATTCTATTTTCGGTAAATAATTTTGTTTAAGCTGATAAAATAAATAGCGCTGTTTGCGTTGCGTGAATACAATGCCAATCGATTTTTGTTTATTTAACTATTTCCTTAAATTCTTTTGTTCGACTTTGTATTTCAAATAAAAAAAAAAATGTTTCAAGTTTGCATTAAATTTAATCCGTTCGCGTGAAACGCCTTAAAAAGTTCAAAATTAAAGGAGTATGTTGAATTTCATCGTAACGCCGCAATGAACGGTTGTTCACAACAACAGATGGTACTATTTAGTGCATTATGCGAAAATCTTCCGTTACTCGACATTTGTTCCGAATGAAACGTAAAAATGCTGAAAAACTGAAATCGAACCAAAACTAAAAAGTAAACAATCGTATTTAACCCAGTCAAATCTTAAGCTAGATTTATGTAAATTTACGGCTTCGAATAATATACCATTCGAGAAAATGAATATCCAAAGTCTGGAAGAATTTTTTTCCTAAGTATGTATCTCAACTACTGTCAGATGAATATACGAAAAAAACTATGTATCGACACTATATAGTTATGTCGTGGAAACAGTTAGGGCTTGTATTTTCACTCGTTTACCGTCGACTATTTACAAAATTTCTAATTACATGTACCGATTAAACTCTCTCGATGTAAGAGTTAAATTTGTTTGGATCCCCGGGCATAGCGGTATCCATGGCAATAATCTAGCTGATCATTTAGTCACTTCAACGGTTACCTTAAGAGACTTTTTTTTGTACTCCTCCTATAGATCTCCTAGCGTACATTAAATATGCGCATAACGAATACTGGAAAAATCGGTGGTTCGATCCATTTAAAAGCATTATAAATCCATTTAACCCGACATACCCTCTAATCGATGGTTCTACAATATTAAAGTTGAAACGATCAAATTGCGGGGTTTTATTACTACCAGCCTTCCTGCTTCGTTACACAAGTTGAAACTTAATTGCTCTCATCCTACGGATACCCATTTAGTAGCCGATACAGACCATGTGTTATCCTAGAGTGTTCCCATCATAGTAATTTTCGTGTTGCATTTTATCAAGCTCTTCACAGCCTTACCGTTTCCTATAAATATTGCATTTAGCTCTTCAAAATGATGAAGTATATACGGCCCTATACTCCTATATTTTAGATTCTGGTATATTTAATTTTACACATCCCTACATTACTTGTTACTCTGCCTAATTTATTATAAGTAGCCCTTTCTTATTCATTCCGTAATATAGAGACATGGGTAAACTGTATAGAAGCCCCCCCCAAAAAAAAAACCTTAAATAAGTAAATATACAAGTTTAAAAATTCAACGATATATTTTAATTTTTGATCGCATATTTTTTGCATACTTCGAAGTTCTATACGTATAGTTTATTGCGTACAAAAATCCCCCCCCTTGTGAGAGACTCGAAAGTGTCGCTGTTATAAGTATTGTACCTTTTCATATATTAACCGCAAATGGTGAAAAATTGAGAAAAGCGAACTCTGTGTAAACATTATTACAGCTTCTACTTTTTTTTATTTTTTACTTATTTATAACACTGCGAGCTGAGCTGTCCACCAAGCACATTTAGCAGTACGTTTAAAAGAATTGACCATGAGGGGACAAGTATCCAGCGAAACCTACCCGATTACGACGACCCTAAACGAGAAATTGCGGTTTCTGACGTTTTAGTCTCCTTATGTGACCGGTGGTATCGAGCAATCTCCTAGCAAAAGTATCCGGTTGGCTATCGAGTCTTCTTGCATGTCTTTTAGCGTGAACTTTTATGACCTCGGCCACATAATCTATACGTGAATCTCGATGCAACGTTAGATTACATACCAGGGTGCCTTGGTTATCTTGGGAAGAATTTTATTTTGTGACGTTTATATTATTTTCAGGTTTGATGGTCTAGCACAACCCCAAAGTTGCACCCCATAGGTCCAGACAGGCCTTAGAACCACCGTATATATTAAACTTTTATTATCTGTCGTTAGTACACTGTTTTATCAGCCGGTACATTTTTTTTAACTCGAATATCTAATTATTTTTTCTTCATCTGTACGTGATGTTTCAATGTTAATATCCAGGTGTAATCCTAATTGACCGTTGATCGCACTGACAGATCGGTGCTATTAATCCTGAGGGGAGGGGGGTGTAACTTTTCTGTTGGTAAAATGGATATTGACAGATTTGTTTTCATTCATTCCAATTTTACATTTTTTAAACCATATCTACGCCTTAGTAAGAGCTTTCTGTAGGTTACTGCTAGCTATCTTTTCAGAGCAGTGCAGTGTCATCCGTAAATGTAGAGCCACCTGTACGTTTTCCATTGTAGGGAAATCAGCCGTGTATAACAAGTACAGCGTGGAGCCCAGCACAGAACCTTGAGGAACGCCTGCTAAAACAGGATGTATTTCTGAATAGGTGTGTTCGTAAACGCGCTTGAAAGTGCCGTTTTTCTATGTATGATTTCAACAACGGGTAAAAATTACGGATGATAATATACAATTGACGCGATAAAAGATCTTCCGACATAGTTCATTGTAACGATTCAACGTATACAGGAACCGTTGTTTCTAATCGAAATTTCGTTAATTTTCAAATAAAAGAAAATTGATTTAACTACCGGGCGATTGAGTTTTAAAAAACTACTATTACCACATTTTTCATTTTTTTTTTTTAAATACCGGATGAAATTCTGCATACATTTAATTTTCAATAATTCTCTATCGGGCAAGTTAGATTATTCGATAATTGCCCGTTGTTAAAAACGCGGTTTACGTTACTATTACTATTATCATTATTATTATCAATATCATCATTTATCATTATCATTATTTCGAGGCAACTGCAATTTATGTATAGTATAAACATAGCAGGCTCAAACATAATAACCTTTTGTCTTATTTTATGATTTATTATTTCTTCTATATTTACTTAATGTCTAACGTGTTTTTCTTTTGTTTTATTTATTATTACTATCATCATATACTTTTTATTTTTTGCTGCACAGCTTTTTTTTATTATTATTTTTTGCCGTCATTATAAGTATAAATGCTTCTTTTATTTGTTACCAGTCTTTGTATTATTTCTATTGTACGGCGAGCCATGCTAGGCGTTACGTAATTATTATTTAAATTTTTTTTTTACTATTCTCCGTAAATTATGTTGAAACATACGTTGTTAAATTATCATCATTATTACTATTATTATTATTATTATTATTATTATAGTTTTATTATTCTTAACGCGTTAAGTAAAATTAAAAATAATGTACGCATAATTCGACAATATCACTTACCGCGCTTTCTCAATATCCGATTCGCATTTACCGACCAGCTGCCGGACGAGGTCTGTAAATGTTTTTTGATCTTCTTGAGCAACCTTGAGTGCGATAGTAATCAAAAATTTGCGTTAAAATTAAAAATTAATAAAATAAATTATTATAAATAATAACTTATTCGATTCATTAGTTCGCAAAATATATATATATATATATAGTTACTTATATTAAACGTTTTAAATGATGTCTACTAAAAATTAATTGATTTTTTTTTTACTCGCGAACAACTGCTAAAAACACTATCAGTTCGGACACCGAGCATATGGTTGCAATGATTCAAATGTCATTTCAGCAATGCACGTCGAATGATCGAATAAAAATTTGACAACAGACGACGTCCGAAAAAAAAACACAGACGGATTTAGTTAGGGGTTGTCTGTACGGATTCGATGTAAATTAAATCTTTCCAAACGATAGTGATTATCGACATTTGAATCGTTATATCGATATTGGCGTATACGCTACGAAAAAAAGCCTTTCATTAGTTCTAGGAAACTAAGTAATTGCCCTTTAAATGAATAAATACCTAAGGAAATAAATATTTTTGACGTTTATACGCTGCTGGTAGTAGAGTATAAAAGTTATTTGCTTTTTTTAGAGATCATCAAATTGAAGAGAATATCTCGACTCTCAACTTGACGGTCGGCCGGGGTTCCATCCAAGCTCGTGGCGTAAAGTCTATTGAAATTTTTTATTATCTTGTAGCTATTATGCATTACGGAGAGACTTCCCGAGTTGCATATATAATAAATACCTTGAGTGTTAGTCCGTATGCGTAAAAATAAATTATACATACATATACATACATATATATATATATATATATATATATATATATATATATATATATATATATATGTGTGTATTATATATATTACGACGATCGTCGTATGTTCACGTTATAATAAATCTAAATTTATTATATTGAAGGTGGAAAACTAATATTTAATTTAATTAATATAATAAAACAAAAAATATATATATAATTATTTATTTAATTAAAGTAAAATATATTAAAATTATTATAATATAACCAAACCGGATTTGTAGTAGATAAACTAATATTATAAAATAGTTAAAATTAATTTTAGTTAGTCAATGGAAAAAAAAAAACAGTAAATTAGTTTGACCAAATAAATTACAGCCAGTAAATAATGAAGAAAAATGTATAAAAAGGGATGGTTGTTCATTTTCGAGAGAGTGCTAGTTTTTCCGTCAGAGAGTTCTAGTTTTTTCAGTGATGACAAAGTTCAGTCGTTAGTTTCTTAATGAAGACGGTTAGAATGAAAATGAGAATGGATGGTTGAAAAACATTTACAAATCCGGTCAGGTTAGTTTTTTTATTATTTTCAAGTAAATTAAATTATTATTTTTTATAATTAAATCATTAATAAATATATGATAGTTTTTTAATATAAATAAAATATTTTTCCTTATAAATATTTTTTTTTTATAATAATAATAATAATAGCATATACGAGGTATCTTGTAATATATAGTGTGTTTGTGTGTGAAAATAAATGTAAAATTTCTAGTATCCAGAGAAAAGGGACAGTTTTGTCCTTTGAAGAGCGTAGTTGATAACACTGCTACGTGCTCCACGCTTAGTGTACACACGAGCGATTTATCACGACGTCCTATAACGAGAACGAGCTTTGCGTGGAACGTTATTTTCGGCGTTCATCACGACTTCGAAAAGAATTCAAAGTTACGCGATTTTTTTTGGTTCGGATGCCTTAGGAGCCGCGTTTACGAAACACGTTCACGAGATCTGAAAGAACCGAAAACTCGGATTTTTGAAAAAAAAAAAATCAAAAATTCAACGACCTACGCTCGAAAAAATCTTCGAAAATTTTTTAAAGACCGAATGAATGTATTGTTGCAAATGACGGTCATCCAAAATATCTTATTCCACAAATAATTGTATTAGCTAATCCCTCGTTTTCTCATTTTGAAATAAAATTTTATTCGTAAATTTCGGTCGAGTAGTTTTCGAAAAACGAAAAAAAATCGTCCGTCTTTTCTAGATCACCCGAATATTTCGCTATACGAAAATATTGTCGCAATAAAATATTGCCACTCTACAAAAATTGTGTCATACTAAAATATTACCATAGTGAAATATTGCCGTGAGAAAATTTGTGCCATATTAAAAAATATTGCCACATATGAAATAGGTAAAATAAGGTATTTAATACGTATTTATTATAATACGTATATATATATATATATATATATATATATATATATATATATATATATATATATATATATATATATATATAAATAATAATAAGTAAAAAAAATAGTAAAAAAGAAATTACCGAAATGGCTATCTGATCGACGTGAGCGAATTCTATCGGATCGTTATAAAGTTGAAATTTACAAATAGCCGGTGGCGATGGAACCGGCGCTTGACTGGGATACGGTGTAACAATTTCCGTTTCTTCTTCATCATTGTCCGTGAATAACGTCATCATGTATTCGCTGCGTTTTTCGTGAATCAGTTCTAACATTTCGCTGCTTTGTTTTTCTACTAGAGCGGCTGTGGCGGCTCTGTTAAATTCGAAAGGCAAAAAAAAAAGGTCACATAAGATTGGTACTTTCAAATGAAAAATTAATCTATATACATATATAAAAAAGAATGTTTGTTTGTTTGTTTGTTTGTTTGTTTGTTCGCGTTTTATAGACGGCTAAACCGCTTATCCGATTGGGCTGAAATGTTGCAAGCTTAACCAATGCCATGAAGGTTTTAGGCTATCAAAAATAAAAATCGGTCCAGCCGTTGCAGCTGTACCCTTATTGCCAGAAATTGTTTTTTTTTATACTGCACCTAATCTAATTGGACGATTTCATTGAGATGTACAGTTTTGGAAAGGGTAGGTCCACCCAAGTCTAATAAGCTATCATTATGAAAAATATGTCCAGCCGTTGCAGCTGTAAATTCGGACCCGCTAAAGCCGTAACAGAAGACTTGGAGTTCGCGAGCGAAGCGATCTGGCGACGCTAGTTATTTAATTAATTTATGTATTTTCCATAATAGGATATACATATACATACATATATATATATATATATATATATATATATATATATATATATATATATATGTATTTATTTGTATGTATATTAATAATTGCGGAGTTTTTATTAGAATTCTTCTACGTCAATTTTTAATGATGAATACAATGTGTGAACATAATAAAATAGTTTTACAAATTAATAACGTTAGAAAAAGTGCAGAAACACTTATAGAAAATTGTCAATTGCGAAACAATTCATCATGCATATCGACAAATAAACTAAACTGTACATGAAATACGTACACTATATATAAATATATATATATATATGTGTGTGTGTATATATATATATATATATATATATGTAAATGGACGCAAGCATAATTGGCAAAGATGTATTACGAGTCACATACAAAATCCGCATTTGACATCGAACTATCGCAATAATAAAATTTTATCTTCCATTAAAAAGTACTTACAATGATTTAACAACGGTCAGCGAGGTATATTTCGCGTCATAAAGAAACTTAAAAATAAAAAATCGCTAAGTCTAGATAATATATCTACAATACTGAGTAAAAACTTATTGTCCAGTTAACAGTCATAATAAATTCAATTTTATTACTTTTTCATTTTCCCAACTGCGGTACAGTGTCGAAAGTTATTCCTATAGCCTAAATCAGGTAAGGACATTTCTGATCCCAGAAATCTGCGGTCCGTGTCGTTACTTAGTAATTTTAGTAAAATAGTAGTTAAAATTATTTTTAGTACACTAAAAAAATTCACAGATGATAATGACGTTCTTTATAGATCAACAATTTGGATTTACGGGTAATTTATCTACTTGTCACGCAATTAGCAAGAATTAGTGAATAACTGATGGGTATAATAAAAATAAGCATACAGGATTACATCAGACATAGAGAAAACCTTTGACACCACCTTTGGCAACGTGGTTTAATATACAAAATTATTCAACCGAAATTCCCTAATTACTTAGTTCGGCTTGTTTAAAACTATATGACCGAAATTTCATAGTTATTAAAAATGCATTAGTGGCAGTTCGCCAAGGGAGCATACTGGGACCATACTTATTCCTTCTTTTTATTAAAGACATTGCTAAAATTAAACACTTACAGATGGTATTATATGCTGATGATACCGCTATATACTGCATATCGTACTGAATTTTCACTATACAAAGAACATTAACTGAGGTTAAATTCGTATTTTAATAAATCGAGAGTAAAAATAAATTCCGATTAAACTCGATCTATTCTATTCGCGAAACGAAAACCACACTTCGTGATAGTTCACCTTTGGTTTCGAAAAGTGATAATAAATATTTAGGTGTGATACTGGACCGAGGTCTCACATTTACTAAACACGCTGAATGTTCCTGTAATAAGACTCATGTATCTCTGTTTAAGTTATATCTAATATCTAGTAAACGATGTCACGTCAGCTCGACAAAATAAATTAATAATCTACAAAACTATAATAAGAACAATTATGCTTTACGCTTGTCCCATGTGGTGGTCATATACTAGCTGTTTTAACTAAGCAAAGTTACAACGGTTACAAAATATGTGCTGCGGAAAATTTTTGAATCTTTCAGTCTATATAAACATTGAACAATTCACAAGGCATTGAAGTTCTAAATATGCACGATGTTGTCAAATAAAAAACAATTTTTTTTTTATAGTTATGCCTGCAGTCAGTACTCATTTATAAACGACACAAGGAATTATACACGTACAAGTTTGCAACTAAAATATAAACGCTACAAACACAACAAAATTAAACGCACACTATTACGATGTACAAAGCTGACATTTTGTTTAAATTTATTTTTGTGTATAATACGCATAAAAAATATTATTTATCCTATTAACTTAAATATTTATAAATTTATATGTAGGTAGCTTCATGATCAGTACACAGTTTTTGTTGGTGGGTTTTCCTATATTTTTATTTTAGTCAAATGAGCAACTGGGCATATTTTTTAATTTCGTATACGCAGTAAGAACTGTGTTCAGAATGTGTTCTATTATTAATTTCGTTATTTTTTGTAACATATATTTGTTTTGTAAATACTTTTCAATAATCTATCTATCTAACTATCTAAACTATCTATATTATCTATTTATACTCTCTCTCTCTCTCTCTCTCTCTCTCTACATATATATATATATATATATATATATATGAACATACGTGTATTACATAAATTACCAGGATATATATTTAATTAATATAATAAGGTCAATAGAAGAGGTTATACATAATTTTTAAAAGGTATCACTATATCCGTATATAACACACGCGATTAAACAACAGCTAATATTGTATATCATGACAAACAATTTCACGTTAAACAACAATGGGGACGAAGCTTAAGGAAATGTTGCACCGTTGTTTTTAACCATATTTCGAATTTCAAAGCTAGTTAAAAGGTAAAAAATATGCCACTATTCAAAAGACAATCCCAAAAGAGCCCCGGTTTAAACATGGGGATCACCTCCATAAAGATTTTGTCTCTGTGTTTGTTAGACTAGGAGTGGCCATAACTGTTCACCTAGTTATCTTGTCAAATTGGGGATCATCAGAATGGGAGTGTGTCAGATCTGGTCCTGCCCAAAATACAAAAACAGAGACAGCTTTATGTCTGAACTTTTATCGACCAGGAATACGCCGCCAGCCAATAAAACTTGAAGAGCTTATTGTGGATCCAACCTCCTTGGATGCACGTAGATTATATAATTTTATTAAGGTTAATTATATAAGTTTAGAACAATCTACTTAAACTGGCCAAAGGGTGAAAACTGGGCCAAAAAGAAAAAAGAAAAAATATTGTTCATGAGGAAACGGATTAATCAGTAAAGATAAAGCATGAACAAAAAAAGAGAGGGAAGCTTTTTCTTAACGTGAAAAACTTGATGACTCGGAAGGATTCGAAATTTCAACTACGAATACGTCTACTCTGATGTTACATTTGGTTAATACTTATTACACGGTATGGAAAGCTGAGTTCTCACACAAACCATAGAGAAGAAAATCGAAGTTTTCGAGATATACGTTTATCGCAGAATGTTAAAAATATCGTACCTGGATCACGCGAACTATAGAGAAGTGCTGAATAAAATGTCAAATCAAGCTGAGGTGCTTGAATGTTAAAATACTATGGACGGACGCATAGACGCGCCAGAAAAATTGCTTCACTTTGCACAATACGGCGCAATTATTGGGCATAGAAAATCTGTTAGGCGAAAATTTTTCCTTGGAAGCAGATATGAGAAGATGGTATCAAATATCATCACCCTAGTTGCAAGAGGCGTCCAGAGATATTTAGTAGCCATGATGATCGCTGACCTTCGACTGGAGATGACGTAACAAGAAGAAGAAGAAAATAAGAAGAAAATAATGTAATCTGTAACTTTTTTTTTGCAGTGATTTATTACGGTCTACTATCATACATATATATATATATATATATATATATATATATATATATATATATATATAATATATATATATATATATATTATATATATACGTGTATATGTATAAATTTAATTTTTTTTAAATATGTCAATGTTTGTGTACTTAATCAAGGCGAAAGATAAAATTTATATGTGTCGTTTTAATTATATAAGATATTTTTGTTGTATTTCGTACTATATTATTTAAAATTAAAAATTCCATCATTATCTGAAAGAATTCACAATATTTAATTCTTTAATAATCTAACAAACTGAAAAAATATATGACTCCTGTACGAAGTTATTAATTTTAAAACTACGATATAGAATTATTTCACCCGATTACACTGCTATATGTTAATAGTTGTTTGAACTTATTGTTATTGGTCATAAATACATCTTATTTATTTTAACTGATTAAAGTTGAAAATACGGATTTTGTGAAATTTAAATGAATAGCGATAGCGAAGTAGTAATTACCCAGAATTTCATTATATATATATATATATTACAATAATAGCCGTATGTATCCTATCTAATTCTAATACTGCTGTAAAGAATTTTGTAGAGATGGTATCTCCTTGTCTTACGCCTTTTAATATTGAGAAAGTCGGTGTTATTTCATTGACAGTTATATTAGTTTGTATATTTTATCTATATCATTACTTTCAAGTTATTAAACTATTGAGTGCCTTCCGTTAGCATTATCTATACTTATATATGAGAAAGTACCTCGTTATATGTACACACAAACGTAGTAGTTATTTCTTGAAAAATTCATTCGGAAAAGAAAATGTATTCGGAACGGTAAATAATTTAATTTAATTTAACTTTTATTTATTATGATTTATTTCTCACACGGCACAAGTATAAACTTTTATGGTTCGTAAAGAGACGATAAATAAAATAAAGTGAAATTCGGTTCGTTTCATTCCTTTTTGATGATTTCATTGCTCAACCGAGAATGATGTAACTATAATACCGACGAACTTATAAACATTTACACATGGCCAATAGATTGTGCGACGTAATATACATATACATAGGCGCATATACATATACATATAATATATAAGCGTCGATTATTTAAACACTTCGTTAATTAACGAAAATAACACGTCTGTACCTAAACCATTACAAATGTCGTTAAATTGTGTCAAATTCAGTTTACGGGGTAGTTTTGCTATAGAAAACGTACAGACGTTAACTTTGTAAATAATTATTTCGACATTTAATCCTTATTAAACGATAAGAAGGTACCGAGTTCGAATACGATCGGCGATGCCGAAATTATCATCAGAAAATAACAAATATAAATAGTCCTAATATTATCATTATAGCGTGGAATAGCAAACCACCACTTAGAACACTATATGAGCGCTAGTAATAATATATGGTATACTACAAATAACACGCGGAGCTGCATTGTATCGTGATAACAAAGCGATTACAATCAGTTCTCCCGGGTGTGTGTGTGCGTGTGTTGCTAACGCCATATTATGATTGTCTTGCTTCCTACTTACACTGTACAACAAAATATGTGTAGATAAGTGGTCGCCTACCTCCGATACGGAGCCGTCATTTAATAGTCGCAACGTGTTTCGCCTAATAATAAGTTTTCGAGCTATTTTTAACATTAGCGACTTCAATTAATCCGACTGAAAACGACTATAAAATGTTTACAATCTCGAAAATATATATTAACCTTAAAATTCCGAAACACTTTTTCAAAATAATCATCAATTTATCGTTAGTGAATACCACAGTGGCCGATATATATATATATATATATATATATATATATATATATATATATATATATATAAGTATTAAGAGACATGATGTGCATAACATCACAAATAGCGCGCTCCAGTGGATATCTGGACTCTCAATATAGATATTTAAGTATATTTTTTTTAGCTCCATACGAGTGAACGAACGGACCGATTTACAAAAAATAAATTCTACTACGAAGACAACTTAAAATTAACGCACTATCCGTTATAGGAGATGTTAACAACAAACATAGGGCACGAAATTATTTCCGTAATGATAGCTCATGTAGCATATGATCAGTAACATCAATATTAATTTTAACATATTGCCTTCCCTTGATCCCGCGTATATTCCTCTATAAGTTAATCATAAGTCTAGGATTTAATATTAGTCAAAGGTTTCAGCAATATCACAATCCCTATTTCACTATTACGTTTATTTTCTAATAAAATGTTTACAATCTCGAAGATATATATTAACCTTAAAATTCCGAAACACTTTTTCAAAATAATCATCAATTTATCGTTAGTGAATACTACAGTGGCTTACAGCCAAACACGATATACTAATACCAACGTGTAATATGTTACAATATAAAAATGCGGACTGGATTCGTTTTAAAACTTTTGTTCGTAATAATATTAATATAAGTGAGATTTTTTTACAACCCGTCTGCATTAGACAAAGCTATTGAAAAATTCACTTAATCAATTAGGTCTTAACCTTTTTATTCCAAAAATTTCGATATCTTCCTCTACCTTAATAACAAACCATGTTCCGCGTCGTAAGAATCATTTGTCTTAAAAAATATTATAAAAGAAAGGCCACTAAACACAAAAATTTACAAGGTCGATACATGAAAACTAAGCAAATATATTTTTTTTCGCTGAAATTTTCGACGTCTTATTAAATAATTGAAGAACAGAAACTTAAGCAATTTCTTATCCCGACTAGCTCCTAAAAATAATACTCTCTCTGGAAAGCCGGTTCCTTTTTTAATAAAACAAACCCAATTACTTTCCCCATTAAACGATCCCTAAACTAATAAACTGGTTTAAAAATTAAATGATAAACTGGAATTGCTTGTTAACCATTTTTCAAACATCGGTAAACAAAACGACAAGTAAGCGCCAAGAACGCATTGCTTTTTGTAAGTACTATAAACGTTGGAAGCTAAAACTGAACAGCGAGAAAACTGATGACGTTCATTTTTCAAGAAGGCACCCATTATCCTTGCCATCAGTTTCCAACAGAACGTATAGTAACTTACAATGAAAGCGCTATTGCAGAATCTCGCTTAATGTCGCCAGGTTTGCTAGGAGATATGTACTCTCAACTAAACCTTGAGCTTTTATTCTTCTATCTCAACTAGCTTGACAAAAAATTTTATGAAAATTTAAACTTCATGAAAACGAATTAATTAAGACCATACGGGCACTATAATAAGGCCAGGTAAATACGCCCAACAAACATCGCCGACTGAAACACTGATTTGTTACATAATTTTTATTGGTTATTTTATATATTTGTTTATTTATATATTAAGTAAATTGACTACTAATCTATCTTTCAATTTAATTGCATGTTATTTGTATTTCTTTTTCTTCCCACTTTATCACTTTATCACTTTATTTTAGCGTGTTTTTTTTTTTAATTTTCCTGTATTATATCATCGTAGACTTTACAGGTTGCACTTCATTCTTATTATTATATTAGTGGCGCATTCAGGATTTGTATCTGAGGGGACTCAAACATCCCCGACCAAAAAAAAATTAAAAAATTTGTAACAAAAATGAATAAAATGTACAGAGCCCAATAATTTAACAGGCAAAACAAACTATAAACGATCATTAACAAGAACGAAACAAGTAATAACAAAAAAATAATGCACTGGTCATTGGGTCAGATTCGAATGTCGAATGGCTTAATCACTGGCCATTTTTTTTCTTTGTGTTGCACAATCAGTTGGATTTTCAATGCCATTAGCAGACAGAATGTAAATAACTATTTTCTAACAGTACTTCCTGCAATCTAGGCTATTTTGCACGGTCCTCAAGATGAGGTTTTATTATCGATAGCTCTTTCAGATATTCTCTTCTGTTTCAACTATCATTTTAGCTGTGAAATTGTTTGTAGGTTACGGGTGGTTGCACGCCTTCTTGATATGTATTTTATACTCTTCTAAGCCCTCTAAAGGGCTTAAGCCCGGTAGCCCCCCGTAGTGAGGCATGACTATGAGGTAATTTTGTGTACTTAGTATACAATGTATTTTGTGTTTATAATTAAAAACCATCCGTGTTGTATTTTGTGCATCTAGCCTTCGGTTCCTGCATATAGTGTCTTTCATTACATAAATACATACATACATATATATATATATATACATATGCATCTGAAGAGGGTAGAAAAAATATATGAATGTAATATATAAGGGGAATAAATCGAAACAAAAGTTTGTATTTTTTTTGAGAAGTATTCATTAGGAAAAAATTATTTTTAAAATATAACTGTCCTAATCAACATCCAGTAGCCAAAAAATTATTCGCGCTCTTTGTGATATAAATGCTCGTGTTTCGTTCGCGTGGATTCCACCACATGTCGAAATGCAGGGGAATACGCTCGCGGTGATTGTAGCAAAAGAAGGCTCGCTGTTATTTCCGGTACCAAACATCAAAATACCACCAAAGGATCTTCAACCACACGTAATCAAAAAGTTATTACAGATATGGCAACAGTGGACCATCACTTCAAACACGAATACGCCAAATTCGAGACACCATGCAACCATGGAACACATCATTATCGGCCAACAGAAGGGATGAAATCGTTATCACAAGACTCCGCCTAGGTAACTCCAAACTCACACATAGACACCTGCTATAAAATCAACCTCTCCCACTCTATTCAAACTGCAATTCCCATGTTACTATCCAACATCTACTCGTTAGCTGTCCAATTTATAATTCCTACCGAGCACAAATTCTCGTGCTCCCTCTCTCCTCAAGATCATCAACTTATTTCAATCCATTTAATTCCTATATTTTCATGCCTCTGTCCTAGGCGGCAGTACACGGCATGCCAACAAAGAAGAAGAAAAAATTATTTTTGATCAATTACACTTACTTCGGACCCCACGTTTATGACGACAGAAATTATTGATTAATCGGCGCTTAAATATTCCTAATAAGGACTACAATATATATTTTTTTTAACCCTCTTTATAAGTCGGACACAATTAGCCATATCAGATTTATTTTACTTCGAACAATCGTTTTAATCGTACCGAGGATTCATTAGGAGTTGAATTTATAAAACAATGTAATATATATATATATATATATATATATATATATATATATATATATATATATATATATATATATATATTTATATATATATATATATACAATATATATATATATATACAATATATATATATATATATATATATATATATATATATATATATATATATATATATATATATATTGACTTTCTTTATTTAAACCTGTCTTTGTGGAACGTTAAGAATTTGTATAGCAGGTTATATAAGTGCGACCGTGTGTACAGGATATACAACGATAAATGTGAACGTCGACTTAAACTAGTTACAAACATTTATATGTCCACACGAAATACAGCGCATATATACACACATATTTTTACATACATATATATATATATATACAGTGTACAACACAACAATTTCAATGGAATACTTGTTAACACACTGATTCAGGTATTCACGTCAATCTTTCAGCTCCTTCTCCTTCAAGTTTTAGGTCAGAAGCAGCACACTTCGTCTTACATTTCATTAGCTATCGTGAAAAATTCTAATCGTCTTTAAAAATAAACTCAAAAAATAAACAAAAATAAAAGTTAAAAATTTTGAAATAAAAAAACAGAAAAAATAAACGAACATTGACGATTTTAAAATGTGAAATTAATCAACGGGCTAAATTAACGCAATTATGTATAAATTCAAAAAAAAAAATGCGAATTTGTACGAGTGTAGATTTTCTAATATTTAAAAGTCCTCGCTATCAAACAGATGTTAATACAGAGTCAGATTGTTTTATTGATGCTGTTCTTGATTTTAGTGAATTGTAATTTTATATTAATATTTTTTTCATTTTACATTTTACATATTCACTTGATAATAGCCCAAGAGCCGAAAAGCGTTATGATTTTTCATAAAGAAAAAATGTTAGTGATTTTAACTTTTGTTTTTTGTTATTTATTTTAATAAAAAAACACTACATTTCACATGCTTCAAATTATATATATATATATATATATATATATATATATATATATATATATATGTATATATGTATATATACATATATTCGATTTCACACAAAGTTTTGAAAACGTTATTGCCATGATAATCGTCTGAGGAAGATGCAATAACGATGAAAAACCTGGAAATGAAAATAACAAGTATTATGGTGAAACGGTTTATATATTCGGAAGTAATTACCATCGAAAACTGGAACACAAAAAACATAATGAATATATGAATATTATATATATATATATATATATATATATATATATATATATATATGAATAAGCATACGTGTATTACTGCAATAACAAACTAAACATGGTCATGAAAAGAACTAGATGTGCAAGAAGCATAGCGGATGAAATAATAATAACAAAAGAACGGAAATTGTTATTAAGTCCGTTCGCTACATAACACCGAGGATACAGCGAACACAGAGTAATTTTCAGTACACCCTATATTAATAATGGCCATGATGACGGTCATAATAATAATTAACAATAATAGACAATTCAATTTAGTGATCCTTTATACAGTTTTAAAAGAAATACATAAAACTGCATATTAATAGTAATAATCACGATGAAAGTGTAACAATATTCAAATCAAATATATTCGTTTAAATTCAAATATTAACATACAACGAATAAAATTATATTCGTAACTACGCGAACAAGCGTCTAGTCAAACGTGAAAATACGTGTAATAGATGAAAATATATCGATAAATTTTCGACATAAATTAGCATTTGCATTATTTACAATAAATGAATAATATCGAGTACAGTTTTGAAATAATAAAATTTGCCAGGTTAATAAATTGTTTCATATAAATAACTAAGCATTCATAAAAGGAATATTATTAATAAAAAATTTAAAAATAAATACTTTCACTCAATATTGTCGTACAATAATTGAAAACGAAAATTATGCAATATAATTATTATGCAATTACAATAGCGCGCAAAAGGTAAAAAAAAAAACACAAAAAATTTGACTTTCACCTAGTGTATATTATATACGTATAATATGGGAATATATATGCGAATCGTAATGAGGATAACCTACGGTTAAAAGAGCAAGATCGCATTTAAATCCGTAGTTAAAAACGGACGATTACGTCGAAACCTATAGTTAAATTTTCTAGTAAATTTACATCTATACGACGCTGTAATGCATAAAGTTGCATATTAACAAGATTTTCAAAGATTTAAGACGTCACAAAATTTATTAAGCACCGGTAGTAGTTTATAGTTACATTTTTAATTAAAAGTTTAGTAGTTACGCTCGAACCCTGATAGTTCTTTAGAACTCGGAACTTAAGACGGGATTTTTTAAGTACGAAATCTGGCACTTGTTACAATTGTTAGAACTACTACGTAACCGTTTTGTAAAGTATTTCGAAGCATTTTCATAGTTTCCACGTGTCAGTTAGGTAACTCAAATATAATATAATTCCACATGACATTGCTGATAGTGCACAGACTGTCGACTACTTCTTACTTCTAAAGTCATACATAAGCAATCTACCAGTTGTTTCAAGTGAAAGGAAGATGAAGATACTTCAGAGGTCTGCTCAATTTTCTGCTGAGGTTCCTCAGGGAAAAACGTGCTAGAACCTCTGTTATATAACTGAACATGAAGAAGAATTAGTTACGTTTGCCGATGATACACATTACGAATATCTTCAGATATTGATGCTAATGAAGCTATTAATAAACTTCAAGAAAACGTCAATAAAACTTACGCATGGGCTAAAACACGGCGCGTGGAATTTGAGAAATCAGCGTGTATTTCTTTTAAAAATAAACGAAAACAATCATCGGCTTCATCGTTACAAGGTGAGCAAATACCTAAAACAGATGCAGCTAAGTACGTGGAAGTTCATTTGGACGAAAAGCTGACTTGGAGAACTCGCGTAGAAAAAAAAAAAACAAAAAAAAGAGGTCGATCTAAAACTCAGAAAGATGTACTGGCTCATATGGAATATAGGTCTATTCTTAGAGAACAGGATGCTCCTTTATAAAATCGCGTTAAGAACAACTTTTACATACGCCGCTCATTTCTGAGCATGTTCAAAGAAATCTAACATCAGCATACTATAAATATTCCAGAATAAAACGTTACGTTTAATTTACCGGATGGCTTGGTTTGTCAGTGATGAAGCAATACATAAAGATCTTAAAATAGACACGGTTCGGGAGATGGCTAAAGAATCATGCATCACGTCTATCAGGTCACGTGAATGAATTGATTTCAGAAGTCTTGTTCCAGTGATAAGAAGTCGTCTGAAAACGATTATACCTGCGGACCTTTTCAAATAAATTCGTAATAAACTCATCATTGTATGAAAGTAATAGGAAGTACACAGGATGTGTAACTTCCAACACATGCGAAAACATCGAACCCTCTCGTTAGATAGCCGTATTTAGACTAGTTAAAAGTTAGCATAAAAAAATATATATATATTAATTACAAAATTACCCATTATCGACGTTATTTTTATATAAATATATCATACATACGATAAAAAGAAGATAAAAAAAACCCACGTTATTAATCTTAGATATATATATATATATATATATATATATATATATATATATATATATATATATATATATACATAGGTGGCCAGGGCTGCAAAGATATTATTGTTATTCAAGGCTAATAAGTAGCCAACCGAGAAGTTGTTGTAAAATTTATTATCGCTGCTATAGAAGTCACAAGCAAAAATTACACGATTAGCTTCAGCTGTAGTTCCCGCATGCACAGGACAGTATACAGAAGGAATAAGATTGATAATGTACAAATATCTAGGAAGGCAGTTGTGGTTGGAACAAAATCTGACCATGATGAAAAAGAAAAGCCGAGCTGGGAGATTCTTAGAAGGGGTAAGTGCAAGAGTGGATGTGGTAGGAAGACTAGGTTGGGTAGATTAATGAAAGTCAAGTCGTATTTTGCATCACACAGACTACCATCGATGAAGATCTGTACGAGCTGATACAATTAATGAAGGAATCCTCGGAATGAGAATGCCTTGCGATGCCCCAAGTTTTGCAGAGCCCGATCGCATACTTCACTTCACCGGATAGCCTCATTGGCTGAAACCCACACGAAAGATACAAAGACAGCTTATCGTATAAATAAAATAAATTTTCTACAATAGTTAACAGAATCTGTTTGTTTTTTTATTTATTTTTTTAAAAATTACACTATTGACTAAGGTATAGTAAAACGAATAGTTTTATTATTATTATTATTATTATTATTATTAACGGACTGACTAAATATAATCCTTATAAATTTAGAAGACAATCTCAAGATCGGATATATTCGTAGAATGTGAAATAATAAAAGCGAACGATATTAACATGTTTAAATACGAAACAATCAGATCGCGATTGTTACAATAATTGAGTTAAGTAAATAAATAAAAAAATTAAATAATTAAATATTTGTATAAAGCCACTTAAGAATATCCTACAAATAAACACACTTTTCGTTTTATTGATTATTATATTTTAATTTCTTTTCATTAAAAAAATATACGTTAATTTAATAATATACACATATATGTTTATATACACATAACATATACACGCATAAAATCTATTAATATTATCGCTAAGTTCTAGTATATTACACAATACGTAGCAGAAAACAACTAGTTTAAAATCTTTAACTTACCGCCTATAACGAATGTGCCCGACACGTTAATTTACTATCTAGAATAACCCTCGGGTGCTCCATTTCTTTAAAACATTAGCTAAGTACTGGTTTTGAATCACGACTGAGAAATATCGTTACTAATATACAGGAGTAGAAAATTATAAGTTAAAACTGTAGTCTTATCAGTTAATAAAATCGATCACTCGTCGTATCTTCAACAATGTGCTTTTTATTGTTTGCCCGATACTACCCGAATCAGAAATATCCAACTTTTGCAAGAGGTGGCCGCATCTACAATGACCAGTTAGGATTCTATTCAAGAATCGCCACTCCTTTCTTCGAAGTTCCATTCCTAGAGATTGGTCCGTATGCTTTTGAGGTCCTTATTTGTGTGGAGGAATTATATAACGATTTCCAACCCCCGGTTCATTGTTCTTTCAAATCGTGCTTGATGCGAGATTATTCATGGGAATTTCCTAGATTTTAATCTAACTCCACGATTAATAGATTTTAATTTTATTCGAATTTTACTAAGGTCTTTTTTAATGAATCGGTTCTTCAAACGAGAAGCGATTGGATGTTTGTAAGAACCTGAAATAATGGGATCGGTGTGCTGCGTATCATTGCTGAGATAGTAGACATTTCTTCGTCAAACTCAACGTCCATCTTTCGCACATAACCACTGTTCGTCCACAACGGCAAACAATATTCCACGGCTGCATAAATTAATGATAAATGCGTAGTAAAATCTTAGCTGTTGATCCCCACGATGTACCAGCTAATTACTTCGTATAATATTTACGCGTGTTCTAATTTTCTGACTTATTAGTAAGATGTGTTTTGTACGTGAGCGAACGATCTAATCGCAGATATTTTTGATTCTTTGTGTTACTGAATGACGTTCCGTCCATTGTCAGGTTTAGTTGTGTATTTACTAGTCTATCATTAAGGTGGAATAGGGTAACTTCGGATTCGGCTGTAAATTACATTTTTCCATAAATGCACTAATTATGTTTAATTCCGTCTGCAACTTCTTCTGGCATTCATTAATGCTGTTATCATGCACTGCAACTGTAATACCATTAGCGTACTGAAATACAGTACTATTCAATATGTTTGGAAAATTTTGAAGATACGCATTAAAAAGCAATAAAATTGAAACCCCGAGGTAAGTCGTTGTCTATTCTCCGCTGTCTGCTACTTTTATCCCCGAGGAAAACGCGAAATAAACGATCAGCCAACATTCTGTTTATTGAATTTATCATGGTTGAAGCAATTAATTTTGACAATTTAGTCAGCAAAGTATGTCGCCAAACTGTATCGATCGTTACGTATTCAATCACGATATTCACATCTTCTTATATCAGTGGTCTGTAAGATACGCATGAATCCTGACGAATCCGTTATAGATACAATATCGTCGGAGTAATAAAAAATTCTTCCTGTTAACTTTTACGGTTGCAAGAGTAATTTTCTTGTTGAATTAAAAATAAATATAGCCCTAAAACGTTACCTCGAGATACATTGCAATGCACAGTTATAGAATTCACTACAAACGCCGTTTAATTTAATTATATATTTTCAATTTATCCAGACACAATTTAAACGACCCGAATATGATGCGTATATATATATATATATATATATATATATATATATATATGTATATATTACTCCAAACGTACAACTTATTCCGCAGAATTCCACGATCGATAGCGTCAAAGGCTTTGTTTAGATTATAGTACATGGCGTTACGGCCAATTTATCAGCCTCGAAAAATGTCAGAAACATAGACAACATCCATGAGACTTTGAAATATCTAGATAGTACACTACAGAAGCAGGTCCACTATCTATTATAATCATACACTGATAAGGAGGGACAAAGAAGATTTAGAGAACACTAACTAATAAGTGAAAAATCTCATTCACGGCTGAACTTATATTACGATAAATAAAACGATTATATCGCCGCAACCTATTTAGCAGCGGAACATTTAAACAACACAAGTTCGACACTTCCCCTTAACTAAAGAACGTTGAAAAAGAAATATGAAAGATAATTGCTCCCCGTATAAAAATGTCTCAGCATAAACGAAAATTATCAAATCGACGTATAAATTAAAGTATTTTACTAATAAAAATAGATAACAAGCATCGGGTTTATTATACGTCCATAGTATATTCGTATATTCGATCGTTCATTTTGATTACTACTTTTCATTTCAATGGGAAATAGTCAAAATCCAAACCGGGTATACCCCGCTTATTGAAAATTTTTCATATCGAGCTACTGGACCTCAAACGGCGAAGTATATGAACTTGCTATTGAACAAATGCTCATCATTGTTCATAGAAAACAAAATTATATTATATAGAGTCATCCTAAAATCGATATGGACCTATATGGGATTGAAGTGCTAGTAAGCGTTTCGTTCCATTTACTCAGATTAGATTTCGTTAAACAGTATTTTCAAATAAAATAAGTCTGAAGAATCATTTAGAATTCATCGCGAATCATATATACCTACGACATTAAACATCAGCGTGATGTTGAACTAGTGGCAACAGTGATGTAAATTCTCAATATGAAGAAGGGGCAACACATTGTATAGAGAATCGTTATATCATGAACGCAGTGTTTTATAGTTCAGGATGTAATCTTATTAAAGAAGAACATTCGAAGAACACACGATCTAGATTTGAAAATTGCACGTCCAGCATGGAGAGGGCAGTAAGAAGTTTCTCTGAGGCGTCCGGGAACAAGTAGTGTCCGAATCGCAATCTGCTGATAAGTACAATTATTTTACGGGTTTAATGTTTATAAAAAACAAAAAACTAGAACTACTAGAACTAGAGAAATTTAGAAAGATTGTAATTGATAGTACTGCGTTAAAACGGTGATTGCTGTATATTCTCCAAATATGTCTGCTCCTAAAGTTCCCTATGTTCCGACTGTATGAAACGTACGATATCATGTGCACAAACTAAAGAGAATACCACACCACTAGAAGACCCCGCTTTAGCTAACGAATCTACAATTTTATTGTCGAGCATTCCTCGATGTCCCGCTACCTATAAGCGAGACACAAATACGTCCAATTGCAGATAATTAAGTATTAACATGATAAATAATATCAATGTTTTCCATTGCGTTTAAAATGCTTTTCGAGTCGGTGATAATGAGTAACTCTACGTTGAAGATTCATACTAATTAATAACAATAAGGCTTGTAACATTACACACTCAGCGATAAATGCGGAACAAATATCGGATAAATTATAGGAATTACTAATATTAAGAGATGGGATGAACAGTGCTGCTATCGTTTCATGAGCCGACTATGATCCATCTGTATACGTGAGAGTGAGCGTACGAAAATTCTCGAAGATAATATCATTAAATATAGCACGGATCAGTGGCCAAGAATAAAGCGCATATGTACGTGCATTGCAATTTTAATGTTTAAATAATCAATATCTATGACTAATTAGTAATTAAACATGTATAGAATAATAGTTCATTAACTAATTTCTATTATTTATATACATAAATATTGTTTACATAACTAAATCGTTTGACTTTAATCGCTCAAGGCGTCTACTAATACGGCTAGTGTGTGTCGAGTAAACGAGTTGCCTCAATGATTTATAAAGTCGGTTTTTGTGCTTGATGGCCAAGTCGCAAATGACGTCGTCTAGCCGCTTCCAAAATCAGATCTGCAGACAGATTCTCGTTTCTCCAATTGTACGAACAACTTTATTTTGACTACGCTAAATAACCATTCGGTTAGAGCAAACTCTGCGCATCCCTCCGCGTCTGATAATTGGTAGAGTAATCGTTTACTGTATAGATCGAAACGCACATCACATCTGACGAATTTTAAGTCGTGCCTTACGTAATATTTTCATCTAACCTGAGTATTGATAATAAGTTAATTTCACACTTATAAAACTATTATCCGTCCCACAATGACTTATCCGGTTCGGTGCTCGGTATCTAATTCTAATTTTAACAAAATGCAACTTGTACACGAAATCAACGTTTAAGATGCATTTTAAATGCATCTCGTTATACGAGAATATCAGATATGCACTACGCATGTTAAATGTTCCATATATTAAAGACTCTATATATTTAAATTAGCGAACAAATTTTTTTCAAAACTGCACAGTATACATACGAAATATAATAACGACAATTGGCAACTACGATGATTCCAGGCAACTTAATGTTATATACAAACATGGTCGTATTAAACATAATTTGTTGTAAATGCTATTAGTGTAATATTTCATAATATGTACCTCTTGTACGTTTTATCTTTCATTCGCTTCGAAAAGAGTTTATTTTGTTTCGCATTTTTTTCTTTTCTCGTCTATTTTTTTATTTTTTTATTTTTTTAATTTGTTCTAACTTTTATATGTGTTGTTAGAATTTTTGTCATTTGTATCGTTAAGTTTATGATTTTTATTTAAATATATATATATATGTGTATGCATGTACGTATATATATATATATATTTGTATGTATATTTATGTTTTTTTTTTTTAAATTGTTTGCGGGCTTTATAAATTTTTTCTCACCCTTATCATACTTGCGTTTAAACTGTAGTGTTGTTATTTTAATGTTAATACCGCGGTCTAAGGCTCATGCCGGAACTCTACTATGTAAATATTTGGTGTGTACACGTTGTAATTTGATAAAATACATTTTTCTTTCTTTCTTTCATGTTAAATGGACACGAAGATGTAGTGCAACATATTGACCCTTTTGCGCGATCTGCTAGTAATTGGTGCAAACACACCGTATACTGCGGATTAAGTAGACAGATAAAATTTTAATATAACGAGGTGTTTATCACTTTCACGCGGAGTATCTCCGCTATTTCTGGAATATAAATTGGTACACATTATCTAGATTGCCGCTTTTAAGGAGGAAAAAAGTATATTTTTGTATTGTTACTTGGAACGTGAATTTGATCGGATATCATTAAATTATATATATATACGTACGTATGTATTAACGTATGTGTGTTCATACGCGATATATACCTTTCATGTTCCAGCAATTTTTTACTTAGCGACTCCTTCTTCTTATCTCGTCTGAGCGTCATATTCTTTTCTAGGTCTTCTTTTTGTTTCTGCAATTTCAAGGTTAAGATTTTTTGATCTTCCGGTCTTTTACGTTTGAGTTGCAGTTCTGTTTCAAATTTCATCGTTAATCGTTCTAATTCCTTTTCCCATTCGTCCTAATTAATAATAAAAAAAAATCGACATATATATATATATATATATATATATATATATATATATATATACATATAAATATATATATATATATATACATAGTATATAATAATCTTACGTATTTAAACAAGCAATACTTTTATGCGTATATATACTAAAAGTTACCCATGGTTTCACCTGCGTAATTATGTGTTTAAAATACAATATCGCTGTCACTTTCTCTTTTAATATATATATCCCCTAACGCAACAAAACGCGATTTGCACGGCGGGTGTTAGTAGTGACGGTACATTCGAACTGGAAAATGTGTTAAATTTTAAACAATTTAAACAGAGATATGGTCGTCTCCTACTTTTTAAAATGTTATATTATTGTCATTTGTGTCCTATTTGCGATATCAATGTGAAACAAAGCTTAGTGTCTGATTATATAGGCTATGGAAACGAACGAAAACTAAGACGCAGATTAAAAAAACAACCTGTTAGAAGGTCCTTTTCGGGACCAACTATTACGACAACTTCTAATAATAATAAAGGATTATCTAAAGATGAAGAAAAAATTCTATCGAAAATATGTAAAAAAAACGAGCGGCGCAATATACTACTAATACGAGAGACGCATCGTGGAATAATCAGAAATCGATCAAAAGTAGATGGAATGAAGAATTGAACGACCACACACGGGCGATATTGTAGCGCAGTTTTTCGGGAAAATGATATTGAAATATTCACTATCGAGCTAACGCATTATACACAATTACTTCGATCTATAAACCACCTGGAATTAAATTTATGTTTGTAGAAACCACCTAATTATCGCAATCGTATTCAGATTCAAATGAGAGATTTGAACCGCAGAAATGCAGTTTGAAGATTATGCTCTCCACTAATGGACAATCATTGTAATATAGACGATTTGTAGTCGGCAACTGACAAAGCCATTTACGCGGTTACATACACCGGGCTGATGCGTGAGTTTACACGGAAAGTAAGCAAGTAAGTAAGTAAGTAAGTAAGTAGGATTTTAACTCAAGCACGTGAGATTCGGACCTACGGCGGCACAATTTGAGGGTCAGAAAAATTCGGAGGCGACGAAAATTTTTTTAAAAGAAAACTAAAATTTTTTTGACCGATAAACAGAAGTGTGTTTTTCGTCGATCGTGAAAACGAATTTTATTATTTTCTTTCTGGCTATATTGCTACTCGAAAATGTTAAAATAAATATCTGTAAAAAGTGAATACTTTGATAAAAACGCTAGAACGCAAATTGCCTGGTTCCGGGAAGTTAAGAAAAATCTCGAGCAAATTAACGTCACGGAAGAAGGCACTACGAATAGGAGCAGGTTCAGCAGCGAGGTTAATACTTTCCAGAGCTTCGAAGAAAAAGCGAAGAAGAAAACTGATGTTAAATGGACAGACGAGAGGGAGGAAAATCATAAGCGATGAAGAAGTACTGGAATTAGAAGAGGTACAAACAGCCATCGTGAACATATTTTACTACGTAGTCCGTAGCTGGCCAATTCGAAGAAAGAAGAAGACCGTGTTAAAATAATTTTCAACGAGAGTGTGACCTTTTATTATTTCAATATTTTCCGTTTAAAAATGAAACATTCCATCTAAAAAGCTTCTAATACGTTCCGATACACCTTCTTTCATTACGTGTTTCAATCGTAACTCCACCAAGTTAAACACCGTATTTATAGAAATTTCTTGGACACCTTACATCGTACCCTTACTCTTAATAAAGTTTTATTACGGATTCCACGAGTCGCAGAAGGTATTTCACCTATGCAACGTTATCTATTAACTCGCATTTTAACGCGATCGCTTCCGACAAATAGAGAATAAATAAAATCTTTTATGATCTACCATATAATCATCTTAGATCGCTTTTATCATTTTTTCGTTGAGATTTCTTTTTTTTTTACGCAGTACAAAGGAACACAGATAAAGCGCTATCTCATCTCCGTATCAATCATATTGTATCGACTCTCATGGGGCTACATTATAAATAAAATAGAGATCCTCCGGCGCTGCTTCCAGAAAATGTTACTATTCGAGATAATTTTTGTTCTTTAAAAAAAAAATTAATAACACGTGGTGCAAATAATTTCGAATCAATCTTTACGTATGAAGTAATTGCTCTAATCAAAACGAATGAGCCGAATATGTTTTTCCAACGACGTATTCAAACTGTGTATAGTTGCGACAATTTGCAATGTGCGTAGTCGTAAAAGGTTTTTTTTTTTTTTTAAATAACGTAATTACAAGTAGTCGAGAGCCATGTTATGAAATGCGAAGTAGCGTGAGGGGTGGTCGACATCCATTAGTGTTCCGGAAAGAATTCCGGTAGAAATTAGGAAAAATCAAACGTCCTGGTTCGTTTCAATCGTCGTATCGGAAGACTGTTATCTAATAAATTGATGACCAGGAGACTCCGAGCGCCTTTCATACTGCTCAACGGCGCGTTTGACTTCGTCATTAACATAAGGTCACGATGTAATGTATAATTCGAAGCATTCCAAGGAGGAGCAATGAGTAGCTTAATGACCTTATTTTGGAACCGTTGTATCGTATTTATATGGCTATTTTTTTCGTAGTCCCGCACTATCAAGCCGTATGTCCACACAGGCTTTAATATTATTTTATAATTTAAAAGCTGATTCTTAAGGAGAAAGACTGGAATGTCTGCCAAGAAGCCTATACAGCTGCTTCAATTTTACGTCAAGATGTTTTCTTTTCTATTCAACATGTCTGTTCCATGTTAATTTCTTGTCAAGATGCATCCCCAGATACTTAACGTAACTCTGTTGAGAAATTAATTCCCCATCTAATGTAGTGGGTAGCCAGATTAAGTTTCGCCAAGTAAATGTGATCTGCGTGCACTTACTTTCGTTATCTGCAATACGCCAACGTCTTAGCCAGATTTCGATTTTTATTAAAGACCGCTGCAGAGTTTCGTCGACTAAATTTTACTCTTTGGCTAGCTAATATTGTTATTAGTAGTTGTGTAGATTTTTCGACGTTTAAAAAGTCATTTTCGGCATTTATAAAAATAAAGCTTATATTTCCTATAAAAATTATCGAAAACCTAAGTAAAGATGGTAAGCCACTACGCTGTAAGAAATTACAAATTTATTAACTATGCGCATACGAATATTACACTTTTTACTTAAATAATTCGACGTTATATAGAATAATGAAATGTTTTCCCAAATTTAATTCGCCAAATCGGTGACGTTTATCGCTTAGAATATTTTTTACACGAGAAGAGTTTCATTCCACATACGCCGACACAATCAGCGGGTATTTGTATGTACTAATTTCGGTAGGACTAAATGTCCTTTTTCAACATTATTTTCTTTAAGTCACTATATATCCGCTACTCTTAGATACCGCAACATTGTTCTTATGTTAAAAAATTTGCTCGCTCTTAACAGGAATTTGGTCAATGCTCCGATTTCTATTCGTTCAAACAAAGACAATCCTCGCTTTTCCAATTTCGTAATTGCGACTTCTAATCTCCGGACGTATACGACTCGATAAATCAACCGCTAAGTTAACATTTTTTTAAATAAACGGTAAAAGTAAAATAACGGTTCACACGATTTATCATTCTAGTCACTGACATAAAATATGGCCTAGAACGACCTTTCAGACTTTTCTACTTTTTGGACATTTTTTTTTTCTAATATGCTAATAATGTTAAAAAAATACAAATCGTCATTTTCGGCATTTATTTCAATTTTGACCTTTATTTGGTTATCGGAACTTTTCGGCAACATGAAATTTAGTCTGCAGAATCAGTGAACACTCCAATGCAAATTTGTCTGTGGTCAGATCTTCTGTAGCGTGAAGAAAAATGGTTCGACAAATGCCTAGAAATCAGCACTTTACTTATTCGTAACAGTATAGTCGTTTTTTGTTTTTTTTTTTTGATTGAATACTTTGTGAAATTCACGATGTAAATTACTTTATATATATAATATATATATATATATTACATTTGTTTGCCCTGCACCGCCGTTCCTTACCATTTGCCAAGAAAATCCCCACATACACTCCCATTTACCCAGATTTTGTACTATCCCTACAATTACTTTCACCTACGTTAGAATTAAATTTAAGTTGAAAGATGACATAATTTGGAACATTATTAGATACAATAATTTCGGAACAAAAAGAAAAAATCCCGATTTATCAATAAAACTAGAACGATATATTAATAAACTCGGATTTACGTTTCAAGCAACATATCGTGGCCATCATCGGAACTAAACTATGACATAACAAGCTACTATCTTAACTATATTGACAAAACTACATTCTGATTGGTTCTCAATAGGCCAAATACCGTTCTCCACGCTCGATCAAGTCGGAAGCCATCATCTCTGTTAAAGTTATTGAATTTCTCAATTTCTAAGGCTTCCCTAATAATTTTTTCACCCCGCTTGAAGTTCGGCCAAAGTAGGTCGTATTGCCCTGTTAATAACTGGGTCGTATAAAAATCCGACAAAGATTTAAGAAAAATATATAAAAAAGTTAGATATCGTTTCAAGTATGTGACGACCGTATATTTTGTTTCCTAATTTGGATTGCCAAATTGTATCGTAGTAAATTGTTACATTTAACTCATTTCCCGTAGGGGTTGAGGGAACAGTTTTTGTATTATCGGTAATAAATATATCCTAAATCATTACTGAAATTTATTATTTTTTATCGGAATTATGACAGCTACGCCACAAATAGCGACTGATGCACCCTATGAGATGTATATATATATATATATATATATATATATATATATATATATATATATATATATATATTCTCTGCACGTGTTAATCGAAAATTTCCTTCGTAGTGAAATTATTGTTAAATTTCTTCGCGAAAATTTTCATTATTAATCTTTGAATATATACAGAACAGCGGTACAGCGTTTTCAACTAGCGATAGATATATTATTGTTCGGTAATTCAAATCAAATCTCCAAGTGTTCCCCAATATGCTGAATCGGCGATATTTCCCCATTCATTTTTTATATCGTATTATCTAAGAGATAGTTAAAAGCAAGCTTCTATTATTATTATTATTATTATTAAAACGTGAAAATAGGATTGTCATCGGTTAAAACAACACAAAAAACAAAATCACAATAAACTACGCTATCGAGGTCTAACATACTTGAACACATCGAAAGATCTATTCTGTTAAGAATGAAATAGACTTTGAAATTAAATAAACAATCCCGATAAATATCTGAATCTTTCTTATATTATATATATATATATATATATATATATATATATATATATATATATATTACGACGATTATCGTATGTTCACGTTATAATAAATCTAAATTTATTATATTGAAAGTGGAAAAATTAATATTTAATTTAATTAATATAATAAAACAAAATATATATATATAATTATTTATTTAATTAAAGTAAAACATACTAAAATTATTATAATATAATCAAACCGGATTTGTAGTAGATAAACTATTATTATGAAATAGTTAAAATTAATTTTAGTTAGTCAATGGAGGAAAAAACAATAAATTAATTTGACCAAATAAATCTGGCCAGTAAAAAAATAAATTACAGCCAGTAAATTATGTAAGAAAAATGTATAAAAAGGGATGCTTGCTCATTTTCGAGGGAGTTCGAATTTTTCCGTCAAATAGTTCAGTTGTTAGTTACTTGATCAAAACAGTTACAATTAAATGAAGAAGGATAGCCACGCAGTAATTACAAATCCGGTCGGGTTAGTTATTTATTATTTTTCAAGTAAATAAAATTATTATTTTTTAACTAATTCATTAAAATATATATGTTAATTATTTTAAAATATAAAGTAAAATATTTCTGTATAATAAATATATAATAGTTTTTAAATAAAATATAATAAAATTTTTTCATTATAAATACTATATTTTTTTTTAATAATAGTATATACGGGGTATCTTGTACAATTACGAGGTATCTTGTAATATATATATAAATATATAAAATAGTTTGAAAAAAAATGGAAAAGTAGCGGACAATTCAAGTAAATTTCAATTTTTACACCTAATTTTCATAACGTACGTTTAATTTCTATCTGCACCCTTTTTAATATCGTACATACTAATGATTTACATAATATTTATCGTATCTTTTAAACGGTTGTAATATATTTAGTGTTTGTTTTTTGTTTTTAATGGTTCCACAATCCGCACTTACGCGGTGGGGCATATTTATTAAATAATTTGTTGTTACAAAGGCGCAAGGAACTAGTGTATTTAATAAATAGCAAGTGTGTGTAACAGTTGTGTAGCTAGAACAAAAGAAAAACAAACAGTCGAATACAAAAAATAAATACGAGTGTCAAAGTGTACTTAAAAAAGATAGGATGGAATAATTGTTTTTCCCAAAAGTGACCGGTGTAAACTTAAAAATATTAATATTAATTTTATAGTGCTCAGGTGCTCTCTGGCCATGGTAAATTTGGTTCCTATCTGTATAGGTTCCATCTTGCTTCTGGTCCAGTGTGTGCTTTTTGCACTTTCATTGATGACTCCTCTGGCATTGTTGATGATATAGAGAGCATTTAATCGTCCCCTATTTGAGGACCTTAGAAATAAATTTAAAATAAATAGAGGGCAGCCTCTTGTATTCTCTAAACAGAACCATGTCAGTTTCCTGTTGCACATGGACTTGTCAATAGTTTAAAAGTGGCTGGTAGGTTTTTTTTCTGTTTGTTTTTCTTTTAAATAATTTTTTGCCTTTTTTTTTAATGCTTTATAATATTAATTCAACCGTGAATCCGCAGCTTTTGCATATGGTCATTGCCTCCTTTCACTTTATTATCCAAATATTAGTACTTAATGATATAAAGCTGTTTTTATAATTATTTATATGTATATTTTTTCTCATGACGTAGATTGTATTAGTGATTAAAAAATGTCTAGTATTTAACGTACTAGCAATTAAGAAAAATCAATAACGTGCACTTATATCGGTGTGATTAAATTATACGCCGAATTAAAATTTTATTAGATAGTTCCGTTAAATACGTTTATTTTTTAAAATATATTAGAAATAAAAACAAGAATGACGCGGAAAAAGCATCTTTGAACAATTTACGAACGGTACTTGACAATAGAAATACGAATATAAAGGCACGAATCAGAATCACGAGGTGCTATGTGTGGACTATTTTGAAGTATCGTTCCAAAACGTGGACCAGAATTGCAGAAGACGAGAAAAGAATACAAAGTTTCGAGATGTAGTGCTATCGCAGACTTTTGAATATATCGTGAAGATTAATGAATAAACCGAAAACATAGCTGATAGAAGACGTAGATAACGGAAAGCGTAAATATGCGGCGCATAAAATTCGGAGTACCTGTTCGAGAGAAAATCAACGAAAAACCAATAAAACGTCGCAGAAAACGAGGACCAATAGGCGTACGAAAAAAAAAGTCTGAAGCTGCAACACAGATGACCAACCTAAGCAAGAAGCCGTTTAGTATAAATTAGTAATTATTGCGTGCGAAAGCAACATAATGATAACGACGATGTATATTATTATTATTATTATTAATAAATAATAATAAAAATATTACGCACTGTCGTGTGGTAATTTGAAAAATTATAAACGTTCTACTTTAGTGCAAGTCATTTCGATTTTAAAAAATGATATAATAAATAACTTCGTAAAAAATATATTTTCTTGCACTCGACAACCTCAGTAAAATCAAGTTTTAAATATCCGGACCTCTATACTTGTTTTTTTTTAAAATACTTTATTATCGAAATTAATTTACAAACACACACACACATATATATAAGTACATGCGCGCACGCAGAAATATATTCAACCCACGCGTATAATTTTATTAGACGTTGAAACATTTTATCACTATTCCGTAAAGTGCTAAAGTGCTCTAGTAACGAAAACTTTAACAACCTTGGAATTTCTGGAGTGTTACTACGTCAAAGGTAAATAATTGAAATTGTCGGGTAGTTGCCAGCAGCTTTTTGCTGCACTACATTCACACTCGTTATCCTTACTTAAATAAAAGCGAAATAAAATTTCCACGCCCCGTTAATAATCGGATAGTGTAGAAATCCGGAGTAATTTTGATTTTGTGTCTATGTAATACATTGGAGACTGTGGGTGTATCAATGCTGTTCACTTCCCATTTTTTTTTGTGTGTGTGTGCGTTAAAGCTCTAAATAGTGTCTTTCTACACAGCTTTCAGGGCAAAGATATATCGAGTGCTAATTTCACTGTAAGAGTTTATATCGAATTTTCATATTGCGGCGCGTTTTTTTCTTCAATTAACTGCGCATTAAAGTATGGGAAATAGCGCTCTTTATAAATTAACTGTTTTAAATACATGCATTCTGGAGGCAATGAATTTCTATTACCGTATTTGTATAATAACGCTTAAGGATAAAAATCTTAATGTTGGTAAATTTTTTTTTTTTTTAAATAATAATCTTCTTTCTTGATCGAACTTGTCACATTGCCATATATGTTCTATTGCTCCTTCTGAACCGCGATAGTAGCAAATTCATAATAATTCCTGAACGACATAAGTGAAAAATTCGATTGTGTCCGAAGTGTAATCTGCACACCGTTTTTATGTAGTCGTTTCCTGTCTCGACATGTCGTGCATTCCTAACCGTCTGTTTTATTAATATATAGATTTTCCCGTTTTGTTGTGTTTCTGCTGTATTTTGGATACAACTGATCCTTTATATTCTTCCTGCTTTAGTTTTATCTGTTTCGTGTTATTCTGTTGGCCTCTAGTTAGGGCATCTCAACTGTCTCGATTCCATAAAGCCCAACGTATACATTAAAAATGATTGCAGTGTTTAACTATTTAAGTTTATTTACTAGTTTTCTAATTTTCATTTTTATGTAACTAACATTTTTTTAATATGTGGTTTGTACTGTCGAGAGTCGTTAATTAATAAAACTGATTTTTTTTTCAGGATTACTTGAATTTTTAACTGATTGTTCGTTTCGTTGGAAAAACGATAATTTTAAACGGAAAGGACAATTTTACTATGATTAATTAATTAATAATTTAAAATTGATCAAACAATCCTAGTGCGAACATTACAATTAATTTATTGTCAGTATTACGTGTCGATTTAAAAAAGTAATAATTTGCTGGTAATCACAAAAATAATGTAGATAAATTTATAGACAACAGTAAATATATAAACACAGTGATTAACGTAAAAAAAACAACAACGAGAGAGTCATCATCATCATCAGCTTTGCTACTCGTTCCCGAGTTTTGCTGCTACCACTACCTGCGTTTATCTCTTTGATGTGAAATCAACCCTATCATGTGACTGGTTCGGAAACTGAACAGCGAGCACCTGAACACGATTTCAAGTGTCATCTGCTGGTTGTCGTTTCGTTTTTCTTTTGAAACTTTTCCGTCCTTCTTTTACACTTTCCACAAGTATTTTCAACTTAGGTCGGTCGAGGGCCAGCTTTTCCCATACACAGTTCAGTGTAATACTAGCCTTTTTTTTAGATATTCGCAAAAACATTTTTGTGTCGCAATCGAGGTTGATCCAGTGGACGCTTTTCTCATTTTAACATGCCATGTAAGATCCTTTTGGACAACCGATGATCGTAATATATACACAATTTAAAGTTTTCATAATTGATCACCATACAATCAATTTATTATTATTATTATTATTATTATTTTGAGCAAAACATGTATATTTTTTACTTCTTTAAGATTTTTTTTTTGTTTACATCGTACCATCACTAAGTGCTGCAAACAACGCTGATCATGGATAAAAGAATAGGCGTTAACGCCTCCGATGAAGCACAATATTGTGAGAAATGAAAAAAGTAGTAATATGAGGGGAATGAAATTGAGAAGGAATAATAGTAATAGGAACGACCAAGTACAGTAGTCAATAAAAAGATCTGATATCGTCTGAGCGGAAAGTGAAAGAAAACCGGAATCCGTTAGGTGACCGGAATAGTGTCACGGTACCGCGTCCACTGGCTTTTCCACAGACGTCTTGGCGGATTGTCTGGAAGACTTGTTGTGCACATCCCGCGGGTGATAAGATTGTTGCCGTTTTTTAACTTGTCAAATAATTGTTTTGTGCTGTTGAGTGTATATGTCGCTGACATAGAGAATAATAAGATCATTACGTAATGTCAGACGGGATAAGTCAAGCGGACGCGATAATTTCAAGTATCTGTGATTGCTGTCGTTGTATTCTTCGAAGTTTACTTTTTGCGTGTACTTCCATACAGCCCTATTGCATAACGCCAAATAGGGTCGGCGATCATTGAAAGGTAAAAGATGATTCAGCCCTAATAATGATGGATGTAGCAATTTTGCACCAGTGTAATGATAGTACTTTTAGTTTGTGCCACCAAATCGAAAACATTAACTGTTTTCATTTTCAAACTGAGAACACTAATCAATACGGACATACATTCATACACTCTATATATACATCTAAATCTATATTTATTCATGTATATAATAAGAAGAAACGTATATAAAACAATACAAAACCATTATATATATATATATATATATATATATATATACATATATACAATCTATTAACTCTTTCTTTATACACAATATATATTTGTGTGTATATGTGTGCTATCAATACGTAGTTTAGAAGATAGTGTTATAGCTTTTCACATTCCCCGCTTTTTAATTGTACGTTTGTTGATTTCAAATCGTTTCGTCATTCTTACTGAAATTATTATTTCTTACGTAAACGTTTATTATCGTCTCTTTAAACATGAAAATCATCCATTCGCCCGTCCATCTATCCATCATCGTTACTGCCGCAATCTTTCATCTGAGATTTATTTGTAGGCCTCTCGATTTTCTGACAAGATGATCGAAAACAAAATCCGGAAATTTCTTTATTTTGTCCGCGTGCAAGTTTGAATCGGGTCTTTTTCTATGAATTTTACCGCTTTCTCATTTATTCTTAATCTTTCCATGCAGTCTGCTCTAATCACATGCTCGAAGAACCGTTCTGTTATTAAGTGTATCCATTCCTTAATATTAAATTCATTTAGCACAAATAAATCATTACCGTATACATCATTATTGTCATTATTCTGAAGTTTTCATTTTTGCTTTTCTCACAAATAACATAAACAGTTCATGACTCAGATTCGTAGATGGTAATTCGAAATATCAGCTCACGAATCGCATGCAGTTTCATATATGTAACTTATTACATTGTCGTTTAATAATTGTTCTAAATTAGTTTCACACTGTACTTTTTTCGATATTTCAACTTAAAAGTAGAAGATTATATTAACACCGTTATAGTTATATTTTTTTAAATATTGCAACAACAGGGGAATTTTGTTTTGTCTACCTATGGCCCTATTTAAATTCCACTCCAATTGATTCAATTTTAAAATTATGCGGACGAAGAAATTTATTTTATTTCGATGTATATATATTTTATTGAAACTAGTCATAACTTATATAATATTAAAATATGACAGTTAAAATTTGAATATAGACACGCATTTACACGCAACTTGTATATATATATATATATATATATATATATATATATATATATATATATATATATATATATATATATATATAGAGGCTTGATTTAAGATTTAAATAATTTCTTAAAAATGGAAAAATTATTTCTTTTATTTCAAAAATATTACTCTTGTTTTTAAGTGCGGTTTTTTAAGCACATAGGTTCGTGGTCAAAAATGACGTTTAGATATTTAGCATATTTACTGTGGTTCAAAGATTGTACATATGTTAGAGGTAGCCTACATTTTATGTAGCATTCTGATAATAAATACCTAGTTTTTCGTCGTGCTTAAGTTTAAGTCATTAACCATGTAGTATCGTTTTGTTAATTCTGCCCAGTTTGCATGTTAACTTTAAGATAAGAATGTGACACCTCCTATGCGATTATTGTCAGATCGTCAGCGTATAAAATATATTTTGTTTTACTTATCGGTTGGTCGTCAATATATATATATATATGTATATATATATATACACATGGGATCCAGCAGGCTGCCTTGAGAGACACTGTTCTTTTATTTTTTCTGACTGTTCTTCTCTTGATGGGTCACGTAAAATTTAATAAATTCCGGAAAAGGAAATCTCGACTGAAATCATTTGTTTTCTTCAGGGGTATACAATGATTTATCGTATCGTAAACCACGCTAAGATTCAAAAATAGAGCATCGGTGATTGATAACTGTCATCTTCTTCGTGCTGAATGAAGTTCTGGAGTTACCTTTCGTTGGACTTCCTTCTGCGGAAACCACCTAGTTCTGAATGTTTTACCCAGATCATATGTTAATTTATAACTAGCCGGTCAGCCATAGATCTAACGTTTCCAGTTCATCTATCAACCATATGTTATACTGGCGAGCGTGCAGAAAATTATACAGTAGTGATCACTTCCCGCAGATCATAAATATATTAACAGATCATCAACAATTTATAGAACTGTATGAAAACTGGATTATAGATAAAACAAACTGGCAAGGCTTTAAAAACTTAATAGACCTTAAACATGTATTAAATTTAACCGATCCGGATGAAATAAATCAAGAAATCTCAGATAGTATCTTGCATTCTGCTAAAATACACATACCAAAAATGAAACCACAACATCCGAAGAAAAGAGCTCCCTGGTGGAATCATGAATGTATGACTGCTATTAAAAATAAAAATAAATTATTTAGTACTTATAAGCGTCATGCAACTAATGAGAACCTTTTGAAATTTAAAAAGGCAACAACCACAACAAGAAGAACTATCAACGAATGTAAAAAAAAAAAAAAGTGTTGGCAAGACTTTATTTCAAGAATAAAGTGAAAAACCGCCATTACGATAGTATGGAATCAAATAAAAAAAAATCCTAAATAAGAAAAATGATAATACCATCATGGGGATAACTGATTCGAACGGAAATCTGCAATATGAGAATAAATACATAGCGGTGGTCATGGCATAACACTATTACAAAATTTCTATGACACACAAACATCTCATAACGCATACCACTAGAAGTAAATTAGATTTTGATTCGCCAAATAACGAAGAATATAATCAAGATATCACTCAACACGAATTAAATAATGTGATAAAAGAAGAAAAAATATGTGCTGCAGCATTCGGAGATGCTAAAAAATCTAACAGTAGAAAATACTAAATGTATCCTGTATATATGTTCAATCAAATTTGGAAAATTTCATAAAATTCCCAAAAAATGGAATTAGGCAACTATTGTTCCGATATTAAAGCCCGACAAAGATAAACATGAAGCAAATAGTTATCGTCCAATTTCATTGACATGCGCATTGTGTAAACTTTTAGGATAATTGCAAGAAGAATGATGTGGATTATAGAAAACAAATACTTGTTGGACAAACATCAAAGTGGCTTCAGGAAAGGTCGATCGACTATCGACAATATATTAAGATTACAACAAGAAATTCTAGATGGCTTTACAATGCGACAATATACTGTATGCGTATTTTTTCGAAATAGAAAAAGCATTTGACCATATATCAAAAGAATCAATTATAAATACATTGCATGAAATGGGTTTTAGAGGAAACCTATCAAAACTTGTTATAGCATTCCTACAACCGTGCGGCACAAGGGCCTACACAAATTTATTCCTCGATAACGCTAGAAGAAGACAATGGAACAGAAAATTCTAGACGCGTGGAATCAGTCCTTACATATCCGGTCGAGTGGGCGTGCTTCAAATTCGAACCTAGACCCTTTTTCGCCACCCGTAACGAGTGTCAAACCCTCTGCTGGATGTATGTTTCCGTCAGTTTTATTACTTGTAGATGGAACATCTTGTCACAAGACAAGTCTTGTAACTATTGAAAAACTACACTTCGTACGAAATGAGATTTAAAATGTGACATCATCAATAAGTGACGTCAGTTTTTTGCGTAAAAAAGGAGAGCCAACAAACGAAGAAATAAAATCGTCTCCATATGTTTTAAGTGGTCATGGTGAATTAGCCGTATCGACATCACATTTTACTCGCCGAATAAAACTAGCACTATCTATAGGGAATATGTCTATCTATCTATCTATCTATATATATATATATATATATATCGCTCTTTATTTACAACTACAAATAAAGATGTTCTTAGGCATTTTAAATAATTCGATACTAAGAATATTTTGTTTTATGTACCGATAAATATTTATGCATATATATATATATATATATATATATATATATATATATATGTTAGGACGTTAATTAATAAATTAAAGACAAAATTATTTACTTATCGCTCAAACAGGCAGTTTTGTAAAATGCGCAATTAAGATCTTTATTACTCTAAAATAATTCATACCGTCTCGTTTCACTGCTTTTCGAGACTTATAATAATTATTTAATTATTTATAAATTTAATAATCGTAGACCTTTATAATTTTAATTTCTTTTGCCAGCCCGATGTTCCATTGGAGCTAACCATTTCTTTCATCTACTTGAATCACAACAGCTGAATTACTGAATCTTTCACAACAATCAACTAACTCTAATTTTATTTCAGGGATGCGTACCCAATCTTAATCATACTACCGCTACTTTTTCTAAGTCTATGTAGCACTGTTGAAAATAAATCGTATATTTGCTTATAACATATAAAAAATGTAAATGCATATTTACACTCACAATGCATGCTTATTGAACATAATTTCAATTTTTCCCACCAAACTTATATCTTGTCGACGGATTTAGTTCTCGCACTTTATTATTTTATATTTGTACATTCATTCTCACATTTGCAGTCTCATTTACCTCTTCTAATGACAGGTACGATTCACTTTCATTATTATATATATATATATATATATATATATATATATATATATATATATATATATTCAATACAACGCTGTCCATTTCAGTTAACTGTTTATCCTCCAATCATAACCCAATATTTATAATCGTCAAAACTGGCAACATACTGCAATAACCAGTAGGTAAAACATTTAATTTTAAAAATACGAACTGGAATTTCTTTTAGCGTCATATTTTTGATAATATAAACTTAAACCTACATTGACCACTGTCCCACCACTCTGACGAACTTGATTCATGAAGCTATTGCCCTTTCTGTTCATATCAAGTAGAATGTTTCCCCTACATCTTCGATCCCTTTATATATAACTTCCATAATTAAAATCAAAAATATTGTCAGAAAATCCTATACTAAAAGTCGTTCGCGTACTTATTCACAAAATATTAAGAAATTATTGAATCAACTTTCGATTTTAGTTCGATATTTACTAAATAAACATAATAACGAAAAGTTTAGTAAAATAATTTCTAATTTTTCTGTTAAAAATAATAGCCTTTGGAAGATATGTAAACAATATACACAACATCATGAAGCACTTCCCTCAATTCATGATCCTCATACTAACACATATGCATATAATAATACCCATAAAGCAGAATTGCTTGCTGCACGCTACCTTGAGGTTTCCCAGCAGAAATATCCATTTAGCTTCAAGCTATCAGAAGAACAAAGTACATAAAGTTATCAGCAGATTTATCGCATCACCTCAGATAACAACTAATATTAAATTAACTTCTCCCAAAGAAGTTACAAAGAAGAAAAACTCGGTAGGTCACGATGGTATCCAATCTACTGTCATTAAAATGCTACCTCAAAAAGCCATCGTCCAGTTAACTAATTTTATTAATGCAATGTTTAAATTTGGGTAATTCCCTTACAGTTGGAAGATGGCTTTTCATTATTTTTTATAACTATTTTCGCAGTCGATATTCATAATTAGATACAACAATTTCGGAATAACCGCGTACAAAAAAAAAACGATTTATTAATAAACGTTCTGATGATGGGCATGGCATGTTGCTACTCATATATCGTTTTACTTTTATTAATAAATCGGATTTTTTCTTTTTTTCACGCGGTTATTCCGAAATTGTTGTATCTAATTTATTATTATAATATTTATTTTATAATTTATAATAATAAATAATTCAATTTAATATTTGTTTAATGTCCGATTATTAGACAAACTAAATTAAAGTTTTAAAGAAAAACTTCCGACTAGATTTTGTATTGTTATTATTATTTTAAAATAAGTTTAAACGGAAATTTGTATACTAGCAGTTATCGTAAATATAATACATATTTCTAAAGTCGGATAATTTTACTACTACTCGCTCAACTAAAGAAAGCTACTTCGATTTTCAATTTTTTTTTTATAATTACATCAATCAGCTCGTAATGACGAAAACCAGTAACTTCGATTACAACATAACGTGCGAATTCAATAAACTAACACATATAAAATTGAAAATATAACTAAATATAAATCCTGGAAGTTTTGAAATTTTTTTTCCCATAATATTATATTTCGGTTAATTTAGTATTTTATTTAAGATGTAAATATGTCTGTGCTATGCATGTCTAAAAAAAATAAGAAGTTTAAGTTTTTTATTTCTCTTTTTTACGTAACAAACCCAAGTTTGACTGTTATTTCGTCGCCTTCATACCACCCACGGAACAACACTTTTATATATGTACATCGTTCTCCTTTTTCTCCCTTTGGATGTATGCATGCATATGTATATATATACCACCCACAGAACAACCCTTTTATATATGTACATCGTTCTACCTTTCTCTCTCTTTGGATGTATGCATGCATATATTATATATATATATATATATATATATATATATATATATATATATATATTTGTATATTCAAAATCCTGTGAAACAAATACTATTAGAATGATTGAATATAAATAAGGGAATTTTCCACGAAGTCAGATCGTTTCACACATAATCGTTTTATTCTGATTATAATCGTCAATTCCATCACGTATCTCCTTCTGTTAACGTTGTATTACAAGTCCTAAAAGAAATGCAATCAGAATCGGAGGTGAAAATAAGGGAATTCGAACAAATGGGAGCGGTACCGGATTATCAGCCGCTTCCACAAAGAAAGTCGGAAATCGAACGGCAAAATTTTTGTACTACTCACTATCAAAGGTTAGTGTTAGGTGAAATAAATAAATTGCAATATATTACAATTATGGGTGAAAGATTTCATGGCCGAAATTTAAATGGTGGTAGTTAGTAATTAATTATCTCGTAGCGTGATAATATTAAAATAAATAAACGAAAGTATTTTCGTTTTTCAAAATCCGAGCTATTTAAAATAATGTTTTCCTACTGTAAAAGCAAAAAATATACTTCATGTGATAAGAAAACTTTTGTTCCATAATTCCTATATAGCGCAATGAACTGATTTCACCTGTCTATTATCTCTCTCTGGTAATGATTGATACAAAACGCCTGCCTACCCATTTCAGACTTCCTTTGTGGTAGCGCTTGATAGTTCGGATTCGCTTGTATTTTATGAAAATCTCTAATCTTGATCTCTGATTCGGGCTGTATCTCATTTATTACATGTAGAACAGACGTAATAGAAGGAGATGCATGTTAAAACTGACGATTATAGTAGGAATGGAATGATTCGGGCTCGCTTGTCGTTCTTAGATTTGTCGATGACTCAGAGGCCCACATCTGAGGAGAAAAAAGCAACGTATGGGAAATATAATTAGGGAATATATAATCTGTAAATACCCTCATGGTTGAAGAATTTGGTGATTGCCTAGTTTTTTAGTAGATTAGAAAATATTTTTGTAACATCCCGGTACTTTAAATCGAAACCGTATATAGTATATTAATTATATTTACCAACTCATTTGCAATAAAGAACAAATTTGCAAGTTTGTAGCATTCGCCCGGTAAGGTACATACAATTGGGCTGAAACTTTCAATGTAAATTTACATATGTATCAAGAAAAAGATTATGAAAGAACAAACTGAGATTTCTAAAATTTTAGGGGATGTTTGGATTCAGGACCAAGATTTTCAAAGTTCGTTATTTCCATACGGGTTATTTTAAATTAATCAATACATTATATGTATGTACAAAATTCTATCCAAAATTCATTAGGGCCATTGCCAAGATGTCTGAAAAATATATATATATACGAAATATATATATATATATATATATATATATATATATATAAATACAAGAATCATTCATTTACATATATAAGATGTATAACTAACGTAATTTTATTTAATACGTTTCTACCTATCACGGAGTTATTAGGGTCATAATTCAAATATATGATACAAGCAAAAATAAAAATTATTCACATTTTTATAATATAAGTAGAAGTAGAAACCAAATAAAAAAGTTGAAAGAAATATATACACGCCCAAAAGAAAAATATTCATGTTAAAAATATTTTCATGTAAAATCAATTATAAAAAAAGTAAAGAAAGAAAACATAAATTGCCATTCATATACTCTATTCTAATAAAAAAGTAACTCCAATTTGTACGGCGTATGCAGGTTTTGCTATTTCCTGTATTTTTATTTTAGTTAAATGAGCAACTGGGCATACCTTTTTAAAACTAGTATACGTAGTAAGAACTGTGTATGCGTTATATTATTTATTTTCGTTATTTTTTTTTGTAACATATGTTTATTTTGTAAATACACTTTTATCTATCTATCTATCAATTTATACGGCAATAAAGCGATCGTATATGCATATACTCATGCATATATAGCGTGATAGATATGATTTTTACGATGCGTCAGTTGGTTGAAAAATGCAGAGAACAGTCATCTAACTTCTGTTTGGCTTTTGTCGTTGTAAAAAAAGTTTTCGATCCTATTAATAGAGAAGGCTTATGAATGTGCCTTAAAGCTGCTGGATGTCCACAGAAGATTCTACGTTTTTAATGAAGCAACTACATGACCAAACTAAGGGCGCTATAATATGTGACGCGGGATTGACGCAGTTAATTGATTAGAGCACTAGAGTAAAACAAGGATGTGTACTTGCACCTACATTGTTCAATTTCTACATGAGTAAGGTGCATCAGATTTTCAATTAGCGTGTGAAACGGATTTGTATACAAATAAAGTTCCGATACGACGGAGGGTTATATAATCGGACGAAATATAGAGCGAAAAAAACTCAGTCATTCGCGGTTACAAGCTTGCAGCATGCAGATGATTGCGTATTAGTTGGTAAACATGCAAATGACCTGCAAGATGCTCTGAAATGTCTGGAAACCGTATATAAAGATTTTAGTCTTACCATAAATTTAAATAAAACAGAAATTATGCATCTTAACAACGATGAAATGGATATCCAACTAAATGGGATTAACATTCAGATAGTAAATTAATTTAACTACTTAGGTAACGTTGTAAAGAAGGATGCAACTCTCGATGATGAGATCTCATCTCGATTGAAAAAAGGCAAATGACGCGTATCGAAAACTATCCAAGAGAGTATTCAATAATAGAGATCTAACCGTTCAGACTAATGTGTCGGTGTATAGTTCAATGGTTCATATATGTTAAACGATATCAAAGTTAAATTTGAAACTACGAAAGCGACTAGAAATATCAATCGAATCGTATAAAATCGATCATTTTCGAACGTTACAGACCTTAATATTTACTTATGTTTCACTTGTCATTTTATAATTTTAATGTTTTTTCCGGGCCATGAAAACATTTTTTTTAAATCCGGCCCAGGAGCAAAAACAGTTGGACATGCCTGGTATAACTTCTTCATTTTATTAAGTATAAAACTTTACATTTAATAAAATTGTTTACTTATATTTGTTAAATTGTTTGTTGCAGTAAGCTGACAAGTGAAACATATGTAATATTTATTTCAATATTCAATTAATTGTGACACAAACAGTAATAAACATATAATAAGCATACGGGTTTAAATTAATATAACTGCAATAATATGTGTAATGTTTTTTAAAATTTATATAGATGTTACATATTAGCGTGTATTTTCGAGTAGCTCAAATTCGAATGGCTGATATTGTTGCAAATAAAAAGTTAAATCGTTATTTGGATAACCATTAACATTGTGTTTCACATATATCGATTTAGAGAATATATTGACTGACTACTCGCATGAACATGTTTATTATTGAATAAAATACTATTAATTACCCGAGTATTTCACAAAAATATCCAATTATAAAATAAAATAATTAAATTATACAGTATTGTACTAAAGAAATATTACGTAAATTTAATATACCACCTAAACCAATTAATATTTACTAATGGAATATGTCTTTTAATGTTTATTTACAAATAACAGAAAATTTAGTCTAAATTATTATTTGTATGCGCATTATATATTTTTTTAACATAGACTTGTCCATTTTACTAATGTTATATATATATATATGTGTGTGTGTGTATGGCTGTGTGTATGTCGTATATCTCTCTGTAGGTAGATAGAATGAAAATTCGTAAGAATAAAAGAATCCGTGAATTGTTACTTAACTGATCTACCTTCTATTATTCACATTCATACATGAACACATGGGAAACATGTAGAAACTGGTTTACTACCACATGTACGCTGTTACTATAGCCGTTCGTAGAACTAACCGACTTATAACTTCTCCGACTTTCAAATCGACGAGGGAAGATCGATGACGTTAAGATTAGGAAAAACGTATTCTTTCGAAACAGATATCACGTCATAGTTTTTACGTTCGAAAAATAAAAGGGAAATAAAAATAATCCAGAGATTATGTTGTGATGGCTTGTGATACGCCCCCAACTGTTTAAGGGTATACCCTCATAAACTATTTCGTGATCGATTTCGGCTGAAGTTCGAATTTGATTGCCTGCGCCGGTCGAGTATACTTGGAATTCAAACCTAGACCCTTTTTCGCCACCGGTAACGAGTGTCAAACTCTCTGCTGGATGTATGTTTCCGTCAGTTTTATTACTTGTAGATCTAACATCTTGTCACAAGACAAGTCTGTAACTATTGAAAAATTACACTTCATACGAAATGAAATTTAAAATGTGACATCATCAATAAGTGACGTCAGTTTTTTGCGTAAATAAGGAGAGCCAACAACAACGACGAAGAAAGAAAATCGTCTCCATATGTTTTAAGTGGTCATGGTGAGTTAGTCGCATCATTACATTTTATTCAGGGAATAAAACTAGCACTATCTATATATCTATATATCTATCTATCTATCTATCTATCTATCTATATATATATATATATATATATATATATATATATATATATATATATATATATATATAACACTCTTTATTTACAACTACAAATAAAGATGTCCTTAGGCATTTTAAATAATTCCACTAAGAATATTTTTTTTAATGTACCGATAAATATTTATGCATATATTAGGATGTTAATTAATAAATTAAAGAGAAAATTATTTACTTATCGCTCAAACAGGCAGTTTTGTAAAATGCGCAATTAAGATCTTTATTACTCTAAAATAATTCATACCGTCTCGTTTCACTGCTTTTCGAGACTTATAATAATTATTTAATTATTTATAAATTTAATAATCGTAGACCTTTACAATTTTAATTTCTTTTGCCAGCCCGATGTTTCATTGGATCTAACCATTTCTTTCATCTACTTGAATCGTAACAGCTGAATTACTGAATCTTTCACAACAATCAACTAACTCTAATCTTATTTCAGGGATGCTTACCCAATCTTCATCTGACGGTTAATCATACCACCGCTACTTTTTCTAAGTCTATGTAGCACTGTTGAAAAAAAATCGTATATTTGCTTATAACATATAAAAAATGTAAATGCATATTTACACTCACAATGCATGCTTATTGAACATAATTTCAATTTTTCCCACCAAACTTATATCTTGTCGACGGATTTAGTTCGCTTATATTATTCGCACTTTATTATTTTATATTTGTACATTCATTCTCACATTTGCAGTCTCATTTACCTCTTCTAATGACAGGTACGTCACTTTCATTATTATTTTATATATATATATATATTTATATATATATAATATTTAGTATTGTATGGACATCTAAATTTTTATCCTCTCGTGGTTTTAGCCACTCTATAATATATTAAGTACATGGTATGGACCTATCGAAATTTTATTTTCTTGTGGTCTTACACAGAATTTATAATAAATAATTTCCGTTTTGGTTGCGATTGCCTCTCTACAAAGAATTATTTTTTATTTAATCTATTCAGCCTTGGTCATGATCGCCACTTTATAAAGAACCATCTATTAACCGGTTACATATCTCAAATATTTTAGGCTGACGAGTGTCATCGAATACTAAAACTAAACGATGGAGCCAGCCAGCCAACCTATACAATCGTTTTATATTAAAATTAAATCATTAAATTTTGTTAACTACTCTTTATTAGACATATAAAAAAATACATTTAAAAGCATATAATGAACACAGCGACATATAAAACACACATGAAATTACAAAATATAAATATATTAAAATAAATAAAATATAAATACGACCACTGTTGCGATGTCGTTGAATGAATGCGTATGATAATATTTAAAGAAATGCTTAAGCTATCCGAACCAAATGTCGTATATAGTATAACGTGAGAAATTATCTGTTCTTCATTATTTTTTAAAACTATTTTCGCAGTCGATATTCATAATTAGATACAACAATTTCGGAATAACCGCGTATATATAAAAAAAAAAAAAAAAAAAACGATTTATTAATAAAAGTTCTGATGACGGGCACGGCATGTTGCTTGAAACGTAAACTCCGGTTTATTAATATATCGTTTTACTTTTATTAATAAAATCGGATTTTTTCTTTTTTTCTACGCGGTCATTCCGAAATTGTCGTATCTAATTTATTATTATATTTATTTTGTAATTTATAATAATAAATACATTTAATTTAATATCTGTTTTATGTTCGATCATTAGACAGACTAGATTAAAGTTTTAAAGAAAAACTTCGGACTAGATTTTGTATTGTTATTATTATTTTAAAATAAGTTTAAACAGAAATTTGTATAATATATATCTATCAGTTATTATAAATATAATATATATTTCTAAAGTCGGATAATTTTATTACTAATCGCTCAACTAAAAAAAACTACTTCGATTTAATTTTTTTTTTTTTAATGACATCAATCAGCTCGTATTGACGAAAGCCAGTAACTTCGATTACAACATAACGTACGAATTCAATAAACTAACACATATAAAATTGACAATACAATTAAATATAAATCATGGAAGTTTTTAAAATGTTTTTCCCATAAGATTATATTTCAGTTAATTCACTATTTTATTCAAGATGAAATATGTCTGTGCTATGCATAATAAGAAGTTTAAGTTTTTTATTTCTCTTCTTTACGTAACAAACATAAGTTTAACTGTAATTTCGTCGCCTTCATACCACCCACAGAACAGCGCTTTTATGTATGTACATCCTTCTATTTTTTCTCACTTTGGATGTATGTATGCATATATATATATATATATATATATATATATATATATATATATATATATATATATATATATATATACACCACCCACCGAACAACCATTTTATATATGTACATCGTTCTACCTTTCTCTCTCTTTGGATGTATATATATATATATATATATATATATATATATATATATATATATATATATTATATATATATATATGTATATTCAAAATCCTGCGAAACAAATACTATTAGAATGATTGAATATAAACTAGGGAATTTTCCACGAAGTCAGATCGTTTCACACATATTTTGTTCTTTTGTTCGTTAGAACATTTTATTCGCCGTTTCGTCCTATCTGCTGGAATTCAGAACCCTTTCCTCAAAAGCAAATGCAGGAGGTTCAAATTGACTCAGTAGGCATTCGGATATATATAATTATCTTAACGATTGAAATTAATGAATATTAAAGGAATAATATAATAAATTTTATTATTAACTATGTAAGTAACCGAAACTTTTTATAATTATTTTTATTTAATTATATGGCTTAATGAATGTATTAATGATTTAGTTAATCTAATTTCATGTATTTTATTTTGTTAAACATTTTTGAGATTTAATAAATAAAAAAATATTTAATACGATTATTATTATAGATTGTCAATTATGACGTCTAATCTATTTGTTATTAAGTTGACTTACTTTGCATAATTTTGTTTTATTGATATGTTGAAAGTGCTGTAATAGTTAATTTGATTATTTCATCATGTAAATGGTAATATAAGTAAACTTTTAATTATTATCGGAATTAGTTTTATTTTTTGAATATATTGAGTAAATGATTCATTTATATCGATCGCTGGAGGTTAATGATATTTGAAAATATAATAGAAACACAATGAAACTTACATTTTGATTTATGCTATAAATGTCCACACTTTTTCATGTAGGTATACTTTAATCACTTTCAGCATTTAATTCATCGTATATTGTGTGTTTTATTTCGCTACAATATAGTTTTTTTAACTGATGTTTTAATTATTTAAAAACGAAAATGAATTACTCTTTTTTAGGCTGTTTATCTCCTATACAGCAGATTGATCATAATTAACGCTTTGTAATTTATAATTTCATTTCCCTTATCAGAAAATACATTATTTTAAATGTTAATATACATATATACCTTTGTCGTATTGTATAAATTACAATCTACTATGTGAATAATCCAGTTACAAATAACTCGTTTTACCAAAAGCGTTAAAATAATATATACAAATATAATGTTAATAAATTTTATAATTATTTCCCTAACACATAAAATAAACAAAATCATGTGCATATTTTATATAATATACAATAATAATAATAATAATAACAGATATAATTTAAAAAATGAAGTATGCTTTATAAATCTATGATAATACCGAACATAACATGTAGTATTAATACTTATTATAGTATGTTAAAAACTAAATTATGGTTATTAAAGTGATTAAATAATATCACAATGCGTACGTTCAGAATAAGGCCGCGGTTACGTTGGATCAGAATTCGTGAGAAAAGTTGTGTCGCGAAATCGTCATTGGATACGCGCTTTCACGTGGTGAAGTCCGTTTTTGGCTATCTCGAAAATTGGGGGTGTTACGGGGCTTCAAAAAAATGCCTAAAATGGCACTTTTTTTACTTAACCGTCTCTATAAAATCGAATAATAATCGGATCTACTCGAAAACCTTATTTTCCTATTCGGAACGAACGGCCTTACAATTTTGTAATAATTTAAAATTCGTACGATCCACCGTTAAGGCTAAAAAACATCGCGAAAATTGGGTCAAAATCACGTTTTTCAGGCTACGTGTTTAATCGAGGCGGCCTCTTACCTACATAAATTTAGGATGACCGGTCGAGTTTGGTATCGATAGATAGATAATTAAATTTCCTATAACCTATATTCTACGGTAAAAATGCGTAAATGTCCATGTTGAGCATTTATCCGGGCTCAAAGTTGCGAAAATGACGCGCGAAAAAAGTGCACTTTTCGTTAAAACGGACGTAAAAAAAAACAAAGGCCTAACTCGAAATTCTGTCAAAGTCGTACGGCGCTCCCAACTTTCCGAACAACCTCGGGTACGCGGGGCCCTTTTGTGTAGTGAAATTTTTTAACGCTCATTAGTAGGTGGCTATTATCGTTTATAACTCTAGAAAGGTTTATCCGATCCAAATGAAATTTCGCTCCTTTTTTTTAAAACATATTTCTCGACGTTTTGAGTTATTTAAAAGAAAATCGTAAAATCAAAATTCGAGCTTTTATAAGCTCACGAAAGCTCCGCCTTAAAAATATTAAGAGGCGCGTTACGAGCTTGTGCGCTTATTACGGTATTGAATAGTCAAGATACCGGTAAAGTAGTTATTACGTTATTTTTTCGTATACGTATTAGCTTTAAAACGAAATAAACATTTTTAAATTGGTTGAAAATTCGATTTTTAATCGTAAATCCAAAATTGAAAAATTGTACGAAATTTCCTTATCTTACGGAAAATCGCCTACGTTCGCGTTCGGACGGCTGTTTACGTACTTTAAAATGATTTTACGACCGGTATAGTTATTATACTTTTCGATCTGCGTACTCGGGGCTTTCTTCCGATGTAGAAATTAAATCGAAAACTTTAACCGTTCCCCGGTTATCCCTGTTGAAAGTTCGCTATACTAGGAAATTTAAAGTTATTTCCGTAAAATATGGTCAACTTCGAAGCTTAATAACTCGATAAATAATATACATTTCGCTATTAGCGATTTAAACTTTTTTCGAGCGCAAGTAAAGAGCTTTCGAACGAGATAGAATTTTTCGAAATCGGATCGATTTTCGTTAAGCTACCAATTTGGAAAGGTGAAAAAGTGGCGAAATTTCGAGTAAATTTTTAAACAATCGTAAAAAATCGCCATTCGGATCCAATCATACAAATACTAATTTAAACGAAAAGAATAAACATTATACGTTACTTTTTATAATATACCATTTATCGTTAAATATACTTAAAAAGATTTGGTATAGCTGAAACTGAAGACTGTATTATATATAACATTTAGGATATGGTTTATTATGTTTATTATGTATTAAAAGAGTGTTATTTTAAAGAGATTGCACTACATTATAGTATAAAAGAGTTGGTAAGTGATAAATTTAGAATTTACAATACTTATAATAATATAAAATTGCATATTTCAACGGGCATTTACTTTAATAAGAAAGAGAGCGCTTATGGTTTTACAGAGTATAACTTCATCTTTCACATGTTGTGTTGTCACGAAATTATATTTCCTATCTGAAGAGATCATTCTTATATTATAAACATTCAAACTTCTATGTTTATATTTTAGACTGTAGTTAGTAATATTTCAGTCACGTGAATTACAATTAATCGTTTTTTATATATACACGTGGTCTGTTTTTATATAACGTTAGGTATCGTTTTCAAATATCGGAATGAGTGAAAAAGTATCCGTTTTGAATAGTGTTAAGATTAAAATATACAAGAGATAAATGAATGAAAATTTAACTAAATCATTGTTAAAAAAAGGACGGGCAAAATATCGGTTTATTATTAAGGAAACAATATAAATAACCTTTCAACTTTTTATTCTTATAATATATTTGATAGACGAATAATTTATATTGAACCTTGAAAATTATCGGACTAATGTTATTTAAAAATATAATAAATGAATTATTTTTTGATTTTTTCTACTACGTTGTTTGGAAATGAATGGTCAAATGCTAATGACAAAAATTCATAGTGAAGAAACATCAATGAAAGTGTAGCTACGCAAAAATTATTTTTAAATTGAGAATTTTTGGAAATTCGTCGCGACTTTATTGTTATCATCTCAGCTCCGTGTACACACTTTTTAAACACGGCATAAGTTCGCCCTTTCTTAAACAATCAATATAAAATAGAGGTAAAGACGTACACAGCGCACAGAAAAAATTGTCTGTTAATTATTACAAAGGTAAATGTACTGTGCTAACTTATATTTATTTTATTCAAATTTTGTACACTGGATACAAATCATACTTATTAGAAACAATTACATATTTGGAAATGAATTTGTGAATTTGGCTTTTTCCTCAAAATAATTTTTTAGTAGATTAGAAAATATTTTTGTAACATCCCGGTACCTTAAATCGAAACGGTATATAGTACATTAATTATATTTACCAACACATTTGCAATAAAGAACAAATTCGCAAGTTTGTAGCATTCACCCGGTAAGGTAAATACAATTGGGCTGGAACTTTCAATGTAAATTTACGTATGTATCAAGAAAAAGATTATGAAAGAACAAACTGAGATTTCTAAAATTTTAGGGGATATTTAGATTCAGGACCAAGATTTTTACAGTTCGTTATTTCCATACGGGTTATTTTAAATTAATCAATACATTATATGTATGTACAAAATTATATCCAAAATTCATTAGGGCAATTGCCAAGATGTCTGAAAAATATATTTATATATGAAATATATATATATATAAATACAAGAATCATTCATTTACATATATAAGATCGCAATTTTATTTAATACGTTTCTACCTATCACGGAGTTATTAGAGTCATAATTCAAATATACAAGCAAAAATAAAAATTATTCGCATTTTTTTAATATAAGTAGAAGTAGAAATAAAAAAGTTGAAAGAAATATATACACGCCCAAAAGAAGAATATTCATGTCAAAAATATTTTCATGTAAAATCAATTATAAAAAAAAGTAAAGAAAGAACACATAAATTGCCGTTCATATACTCTAATAAAAAAGTAACTCCAATTTATATATGCAAGTTTTGTTATTTCCTGTATTTTTATTTTAGTTAAATGAGCAACTGGGCATAATTTTTTTTAAAAACTAGTATATACGTATAGTAAGAACTGTGTATGCGTTATATTATTATTTTCGTTATTTTTTTCTGTAACATATATTTATTTTGTAAATACACTTTTATCTATCTATCTATCAATTTATACGGCAACAAAGCGATCATATATGCATATACCCATGCATATATAGCGTGATAGATATGATTTTTACGATGCGTCAGTTGGTTGAAAAATGCAGAGAACAGTCATCTAACTTCTGTTTGGCTTTTGTCGATGTAAAAAAAGCTTTCGACCCTATTAATAGAGAAGGCTTATGTGCCTTAAAGCTGATGGATGTCCACAGAAGATTCTACGTTTTTAATGAAGCAACTACATGACCAAACTAAGGGCGCTATAATATGTGACGCGGGATTGACGCAGTTAATTGATATGAGCACTGGAGTAAAACAAGGATGTGTACTTGCACCTACATTGTTCAATTTCTACATGAGTATGGTGCATCGGATTTTCAATCAGCGTGTGAAACGGATTTGTATACAAATAAAGTTCCGATACGACGGAGGGTTATATAATCTGACGAAATATAGAGCGAAAAAAACTCAGTCATTCGCGGTTACAAGCTTGCAGCATGCAGATGATTGCGTATTAGTTGGTAAACATGCAAATGACCTGCAAGATGCCCTGAAATGTCTGGAAACCGTATATAAAGATTTTGGTCTTACCATAAATTTAAATAAAACAGAAATTATGCGTCTTAACAACGATCAAATGGATATCCAACTAAATGGGATTAACATTCAGACAGTAGATTAATTTAACTACTTCGGTAACGTTGTAAAGAAGGATGCAACTCTCGATGATGAGATCTCATCTCGATTGAAAAAAGGCAAATGACGCGTATCGAAAACTATCCAAGAGAGTATTCAATAACAGAGATCTAACCGTTCAGACTAATGTGTCGATGTATAGTTCAATGGTTCATATATCTTAAACAATATCAAAGTTAAATTTGAAACTACGAAAGCGACTAGGAATATCAATCGAATCGTGTAAAATCGATCATTTTCGAACATTACAGACCTTAATATTTACTTATGTTTCACTTGTCATTTTGTAATTTTAATGTTTTTTCCGGCCCATGAAAACATTTTTTTTTTAAATCCGGCCCAGTAGCATAAACAGTTGGACATGCCTCTTACTCATTCATATCTCATTAACAGAACTTTGGCTCCTGTGTGTCCCCGTTGTAATGTTGTCCTCTCCGTTTCCCATATTCTAGTCGATTGTCCCTCATACTCCTCGCTTCGAGCGTCTCTTAATCTTCCTCCTTCGCTCCATCTCCTCTTCAAAGATGATCATGTTTCATTGTCGAACCTAATTATCTTCCCCCATCAATCCCGTCTCTATTCCTCAATCTAATCCTCTTTTCCTATCGTACCTCTAGCCTTGGCTGCTGTACATGACACGTTAATTTAATTTAATAATAATAATAATAATAACTTCTTCATTTTATTAAGTATAAACAAACTTTACATTTAATAAAATTGTTTACTTATATTTCTTAAATTGTTTGTTGCAGTAAGCTGACAAGTGAAACATATGCATATATTGATTTCAACATTCAATTAATTGTGACACAAACCGTAATAAACATATAATAAGCATACGGATTTAAATTAATATAACTGAAATAATATGTGTAATGTATTTTAAAATTTATATAGATGTTACATATTAGTGTGTATTTTCGAGTAGCTCAAATTCGAATGGCTGATATTGTTGCAAATAAAAAGTTAAATCGTTATTTGGATAACCATTAACATTGTGTTTCACATATATCGATTTAGAGAATATATTGACTGACTACTCGCATGAACATGTTTATTATTGAATAAAATAATTAAATTATACAGTATTGTACTAAAGAAATATTACGTAAATTTAATATACCACCTAAACCAATTAATATTTACTAATGGAATATGTCTTTTAATGTTTATTTACAAATAACAGAAAATTTAGTCTAAATTATTATTTGTATGCGCATTATATATTTTTTTTAACATAGACTTGTCCATTTTACTAATGTTATATATATATATATGTGTGTGTGTGTATGGCTGTGTGTATGCCGTATATCTCTCTGTATGTAGATAGAATGAAAATTCGTAAGAATAAAAGAATCCGTGAATTGTTACTTAACTGATCTACCTTCTATTACTCACATTCATCCATGAACCATGGGAAACAAGTAAAAACTGGTTTACTATCACGTGTATGCGGTTACTATAGCCGTTCGTAGAACTAACAGACTAACTTCTCCGACTTTCAAATCGACGAGGGAAGATCGATGACGTCAAGATTAGGAAAAACGTATTCTTTCCAAATAGATAGACGTCATAGTTTTTTGGTTCGAAAAATAAAAAGGAAATAAAAATAATCCAGAAATTATGTTGTGATGTCTTGCGATACGCTCCCAACTGTTTAAGGGTATACCCTCGCCAGGCGAAAGAAACAGAACCGAACAAAAGACCACACTTACATGGATAGGATGAGTAATTTATTGCCTACGGACCCCCTTAAGATCGATAAGACGATCCAACTATCTTTTTTTCTTTTTAGGTTACATTATATATATATATAAATATATATATATATATTAGCAGCTAACTCTACCCCTAGATAAAACGACCTTTATATATATATATATATATATATATATATATATATATATATATATATATATATATATTTATATAATTATATATATATATGCTCTCGTTCACTGTTTTTGATAGAAAATAAAATCTTTTCTTTTTTCTCCCTAACACACTCTCTTTATAATATATATATATATATATATATATACACACGTAGTTATATATATATATATATATATATATATATATATATATATATATGTGAAAATATACACGTGTCTACATTATGGTACACTAATTTATATTGAATTGTTTTTTTTTTAAGTTTTAATGTAAAATTTAAACGTTTATTATTATATTTTTTACGTTCGTAGGATACATTATTTATTTTAATTATTTAAATGATTGTAGTCATTGATGAATGAAAAAGGTAGGAACGTTGTATCACACGCTTCATTAAAAAATAAACTCTTAATACAACGTAACATAATTGAACGACTTACAAGGTAACATAATTGAACGACTTACAACGTAATAAGCTAAACAGTGATGCCACTATTAATACATAAAATTATGATTGTATGCAGAGCTTGTTACACTTAACATTCCCCCTCAAACTCCGCACGAATAATTTATATTTATTATAAACAATAACAAATTATAAAATATTTATACACCTAAGCCCATTAAATCACGCATTTGGTCAAATAACAACTTTGGCAATGATTTCATTAACCCCATCTTTTGCTGTTTAGTATTAATATATTTAACTTCTATAATACCTGTCTCGATATAATCACGAATGAAATGATAGCAAATATCGATGTGTGTTTTGTTCTGTTAGTGCCTTCAACCGCTTTACTAATATGTATAGCAATCTCATTATCTTCTAAAACGACATATCTGGTCTTCACACCGAGATCCTCTAACACCTCTAATACTCTTAACACTCACTAATCATTACTGATATGCAGTATACTCTGCTTCCGTAGAACTCAGAGCAATAACATTCTGCTTTCTTGTTCACCATCCTACTACATTACCAAGTACCTCAATCACAAAACTACTAACTGATTTCCTATCTAAACGATCTGCAGCATAATCGGCATCTGCATATCCATTCAATATACTCATTTTTCCACGGATATACATTAATCTAACATTCATAGTACCCTTTAAATATCGAAGAATTCTCTTTAAAGCTATCCATTTTGACTTCGTAGGATTTTCTTGGAAACGACTTAAAAAATGTACAGAAAACATTATATCTGGTCGAGTACTACCTGCTAAATATAACAATGAACCTACTAATTCTCGGTAAGGTTCTTCGCATATTTCATCCTTTGTACATTCATTAGATAAAAAACTCGCTTCCATTGGCGTAGTAATAGGTTTACATTCCGACATACAATAATCGATCAATAACTTCTCAATAAAATCAATTTGATGTAATTTCATCGTCGATCCATCACGCACAATATTAATACCAACAAATTTTTGGCAGTACTTAGATCAATCATTTTAAAACTGTTACCCAACATCTTAATAATGACGTTCATTTCTCTCAAATTGTCAGATACTTGCAAAATATCGTCAACATACACTGCAATGTGGACATTCCTAATTCAAATTGCATTGTCGATGAATGTAGACTTAAATATTAGAAAAATTACGTTAGATTTTGAAAAAGCCGCGCAAAATGCCGTCACTTCAGTTTTTCCGGAGTGCGAAATATTCGGTTGTCGGTTTCATTTGGGACAATCATGGTATCGAAAAATAATTAGTATCGGAAATTTAAGAAGAGATTATACGACAGATTCCGATGTCGGACGGTGGTTAAAACGATTTTTCGGACTAGCATTTCTGCCTCCAAATTTGGTTTATTCCACTTTTTGGCAAATTGCTAGGTAACCACCAAATCCTTCAGCCAAGAATTTTTCAGATTACATATTCGAAAATTATGTGGCGTATACATCGCCTTTCCCTCCTCAGATGTGGTCTGCTACACAATCAACAAGTCCAAGAACGACGAATGGACCTGAATCCTTCCATTCAGATTATAATGGACAATTTTATAATATTTCTCCAAATGTTACATCTGTTTTGGAAGTGATAAAGGAGATACAGTCCGAATCAGAGATAAAGATCAGAGACTTCAGACAAATGGATGCGGATCCGAATTATCAGGCACTGCCGCAGAGAAAATCAGAAATAGATCGATAAAATATAGATGAGGTTCCTTTTGTTCATTCGTTGTTCACACAGTGTATAGGATCTGAATATACGAAATTGCAAATTCTGTTTTTAAGCATATGAAAAAATTATATAAAGAAACGTTTAAAAATCAGATTATTAATTCCTTCATATACTTCCACATATAAATGCATATACAAAAATAAAAATTTTTGGAATTATTTGTAAATATTGGCCACATAAGTATTATTATTATTGTTTATTTATGTATGTGTATGTATGTACATATATTAACCTTATATAATATTTACCTGCTGTATACAGTCGTTCGTTATTACTTTTTACTTTTTAATTTCGTAAAAGGTATCGATAATTTATTTTCTAAAATTAATTTCTGTTTGATAACAATGTAATAAATTAAGACAATCGAATTTGCTATTATGCATGAATTTATTTTTCGTTGCACGCATAGATAATACGCATTTCCGAATTTTATGATTAATTTATTTTTCTTGTTTCTGGTAAATGTAAAAAAAAAAAAAATTGAAAAATAAAAATATATGTACATCTATGTTAATAATTATCGTCTGAATAATAAATTAACATAACAAATGTTTTGTGTAATATGCACATGATGATCTGCCTGTATGCATATACCGGAATATATTAATGTCGTGAATAAGCAGCAGCGTGTATTTTGCTATTTACACATTATTGCGAATAAGCGTTTAATTTTATCATAATTTGAAATAAATTATAATTTTAATTTGAATAATTATTATTATTATTCATATACGTGTTATTCTCTTTATTATTATTGTTAAATAGTCAGAAATATTATTATTATTATTATTATTATGTTATTCTCTTCATTATTATTATTGTTCATCTTTAAAGAACTTTCGCTTCTAGCTGCGTATGTCGAATAGATTTTTATCACTCTCTAGTATAAATTAGTTACATATTTCGACTTCTTTTCAATTCACAGCCAGTGTCTAATATTCTCCGGTCGATGCAAGTATGCACGTGTAGTAATGTATATAATACGCACATGTTGAACACCTATGGAAGGCGCAGGCGAACGAAACACATTATTTATATATATATATATATATATATATATATATATATATATATATATATATATATATATATATATATATATATATATATATTAGCAACTAACTCTACCCTTAGATAAAACTACCTTTTTTTCCCACATGTGGATATATATATGTATATGTTTTTGGGTGGAACGAATCACCAGAAATAATAATAATCATAAAAGACCACCGTAGAATCTTGTCCCATCGTTTAATTTGGCATTTACACGACAGCTCCTAGCTGGAGTTCAAAAAGGGTCATGGATCTGTTTTGGATCACGGTCGAAAATCATTGCCTGCGGTTGCAATCAGCTAAAAACAAGTATCCCGGATGTAAACAATCTCCACCTTCTCACCAACTTTATAAACTCTGTAATTATGTCTAAGTAATTGATAATTCGAGTAGTAGCCAGGCAGTAGCTACTCCTATATATTAAAAAGTATGATTTACATCTATTACGTTTGATGTAAATTTGGGTAACAAGAATTAAATAGTTGACCATTATTAACAGGTAAATTACATAAATTGTTTACGTAAATTAAAAATAAGAATGGCAGAATTACGCCACCTTAAAGTACTACAGTAGTTTGCACCAAACTGTCGCTGTAAATGTTATTTATTTTTACTACACATTTCCTGTTATACAGATTTCCATAATATAAAATAATAATAACAATAATAATTCAGATTCAAATTTAATTCAAATTTTTTTAAAATTCAAATTTATTTATTTATTTAGTAACAGATAGAATGAAAAATTCTATACATACTGTGGCGACCTGCACGATATATACCTATAAATACATATACACATGCAGATCGCTAACATATATTTATTTTACGTTATATTCTTAAATATAGGGATATAAATATTAAAATATAACGTTACCGACTTCTGGTTTCAAGGTATGCCCGGGATGCCACATGGGAGAGGCCCATGACCGATTATTATAATAAAATAAATTAAATGACAAGAATAAAAATGCGGTTTTTATTTTATTGAAAATTTATTACTTTTCGGAAGAAATAAAATTACGAATCGAACGCGTGCGATATCCGGCTACGTTTATTTTTAGTATACAAAATTTTTTATATATATATATATATATTGAAACTTTTCGAACGATTATTAATATAGTATAATACATGGAACCGTCTCTAGCCTAGATGGACCAACTTCACGGTCGAAGTCCCGACGATCCATCCTAACTTCTTCGAAAACTATCCGACTTGACTTTACTCCACCTCGACTAAAATTCAACTGAACTGTCTTTCGACTGACAAGATTCAACTCACTCAACTCACTCCACTGGCAAATTCGTGAACTAAAAACTCCGACAAAACTCGTCTGTTTCTTACACTCCAGGACTCTGGAGGCGACACAGGTATCTTAGCATTATTATACTTATTATGTACTTTACTGTCGACGAAATGCCGGTTTCTTTACAATTATTGTTTTGATCTTTTCTTAAATCTTTTTCTCCTCCATAATGGGTTTTTGTCTGTTTTCGACGAACATAGTTGAACCAAGGACAAGTTCCATTGTCCCTTATACTTAAAGGTTATATACTTATACATATACATACATATATAGTCTTATATATTTACTTATTAGTGCGGCAGCCAGCAGCAGGTAACATATACATATACTCATACACTCCACATACTTGCTTTCTAGGAATTCTACAGATATAGAAATTCCTAAATTGACGGTTTTCGGTGGAACCCTCCGATTTCTCTTTTGGGCTAGCCAATCAGAAAATTCGGAGTTGTTTCTTTTGGTCTTCGACCAAAATACCGACTGAATCCATTTTTATGCTATATTTATTCTTTTTGTTTGCTTTTGCCATGACAATGCTTAATTTATTATATATGTCTCCCTTCAGCATTTTTTTATACTAACTCTGACAGATCTTTTACAATTCTAATCTTATCGGCGCCAGCGTGCTTTCCCCAATACATATATATCTATATTTATATCAGTCTAACTATTCTATTTTCTTTTTATTATATTTCCTTTGGGAAAGTCACGTTCGCAATGCCGACCGGATGTATGAACACATACCTATATATATATATATACAATATTTCTTTTTCTTTCATCACCTTTTACGTACATATTATTAAATTTAATCTTCCAAATATACATTTTAACTCAAATTTCAATTTACCAACTTTAGTCACTCACTACTACTAACAATGTAACAAGCATGGTTGTTACATATGCCCCGCCGCACTAAATAAAAAATTGGATGAGAGGGTCACTGACCCGGACATCCGACTTTTCTTAAATAACTATTTACATAATACTTATCAATAATTTCGCGTTCGATTTGTATTCATTCGCGTTCTTCGTTTATATAACTTTTCTCGTAGTTGAGGGATGACTGGCCGCGTGCATGGAATGCGAGAAGGTGTACCGCTTGCTAGTATATACATAGTAGTCCGGCAACATTATCGAATTAAGCTATTCGGATGCGGAACGATCACAATAACCGGTTTTTCTTTTCCTTTCGAACTTTGGTAACCATAGGGAGGTTATCGACCCGTCCCTTGGACAAAAGGACAACCTTTTGGTATATATCGTATCTTCGTTATATAAATATTGCCATCTCCTTTTTATTTTCATCTGGGATTTTTTTCCTTTTTTTTTTTTTTTTTTTTCATTATTATTATTACTATTATTTCGACATTTTGGTTGTTACTTCTTCCGGCGACCTAGCATCCCCACATCCTGCACACAAACCAAATCACCCACCCCCTACTGGCGGTTATATTGGTCTGTCGCTAGTTGTCATGCTGGTGATGTCGATGGCGTTTGGGATCATTGACTTATATTGCTATAAATAATTTTAATATTTTTTTTTTTTTTTTTTTTTTTTTTTTAACTTGATATATACATGTTAACTTATATCATCTACCTTAATTTTTACACATTCAAACGTTTCGTAAAGTTTTAATAGCTCATGCATTTATGTGCATAAATTATATCATTGATAACGTAATTAATCCTACCCCAACTTAATATACTCGATATTTACATGTTTACGACTTATACGCATAGGTGTATTTAAAATTTTTCACATGTACCGTCATTTATACGCACATCAACACATACATCCTCTTATACGTTTCACTTTTAATTTACTTTATATATACATACATATATATATATATAACAACGCGAATTCCTATATCTACTATTTAAACGTACACATATTTTATAAACGTCTTTACAATTATATTTTTTTTTTTTTTTTTTTTTTTTTTTATATAATTACTTTTAATATTTATATTTACTTATCTTAATTCCTCGTATTTGCACCAAACCAATGACTGATTAAATTTCGTTTATTACCATTATCCATACCACTCTTCTTATTTTATATAATTCCCCTGTACCTATCTATATATATATATATATATATTATGGTCATACATTTTATTCAGCTATTCTAAATTATTCCTATTCCTTACCCTACCTACCTACCTATTTATATATATTTATAAATGCGTTGCTTATTTATTGAATCGCTTCAGCTGTCGTACGTTGTATCTTCCTATTACGTTGCCATTCTGATCTTTCAGCATATATGTATTATTGTTAAAGACTTGACAAACGCTATAGGGGCCTGTATATAATCGATCCAATTTTTTCATCAATCCTTTTCCTTTATTAGACAGAGTGTGCTTTTTTAGCATCACAGTATCATTTTCCTTCAGTATCGTAGGATTCTGATGTTTAATCTCTCGTCTATTTCTTTCTTTGGCTATGTTTGATCTCGCCTGTTCTACATCCTGATCATAATTGTATACATCATCGTCGGGAGGAAATATTCCACTCTCACTTAGAATATCCTTGGGTTTTTCACGCAACATTAAATAATGTGGTGCATACTTCGTAACGCCATGAGGTAGTTCATTTAACACTCGTTCTATTTGTTTGACCCGGTTTGGCCATCCTTTGTGATTGTTATGACAGTAGATTCTTAATAAATTTCCTATCTCACGATTGGTTCTTTCCACAGGATTTCCTTGCGGATTATAAGTGGTAGTTCTCATTGGTTTTATACCCCACCTTCGTAACGTGTTTTCCCACGTTTTATTCCGAAATACACTGGCGTTATCGGTTAATAATTTTTCAGGCGTACCCACTTGCTTCGTATATTCTTCAATTTTCGATACTATGTTTTTTGTCGTTGATGCACCTATTGCATATAATTTAACGTACTTTGTAAATATATCTAATATTCCAATAATATATTGTTTGCGATTGAATTTGGGCAATGGTCCTTTTATATCGACATTTACCATTTCCAATGGTTGCCCAGCTGTTACCCCTTTGAATTCCCCTTTCATGCTGTGATTAGCTGGCTTACACTGAGCACAAACTACACAACGTTTAATTAGTTGCACTATTCTTTTTCTCCTTCTTACAAACATACAATTAGTCTTCATTAGATCGAATAAACGACGCGCACCCACATGTCCATATCTCTCATGATATAGCGAGATAATTTTATCTACAATTTTATCGCTTATCCACAGTTTCCATCGGGAGCCACGATCTTCATTGACGTAATATATATTATTCTGATATCCTCTCATATATCTTTGCATTTTTTTATCCTGTTTTAGTCTGACGCGCAAACTACTAATCTCCATCCTCACTTTCTTTGTCTCTTCAGTCCACCATATCCTCGCCTTTTCACTTTCCCTTTTTACTTCTCCCCTAATCTCTACATTTTCTGTTAATTTCCCTTTCAACTTGTTCATAGCCCTTTCTTCCACACCATCCGTGGCCTTTTCTATACAATCTTTTACTTTCTCTTCAACATATTCGGCAGCTTTATCCGCTAACCCTTCACTAATATCTACTTCTACCTTTTCCATAACATTTTTGTACACTTCTTCCTTAACCTCCTTCTGCACCTTTTTCACACTCTCTTCCATTCCGATTGTCAACTCCTTCTTCTCTGTTTTCCATTCGTTCATAAATTCCGCCCACCTTCTTTCACTTGCTTCTCTTTCAATCCGCCTCTCTTCCCGTTCAGCCCTCCTTTCTTCTCTTTCAAGTTCTTTTTCAATCCGCCTCTCTTCCCGTTCTTCTGCAAATTGTTGCATCATCATTCTCATCATATTCATCATCATTGTAGCATTACCTCCTTCGCTACTTTCTCCACATCCTCCACAAAAACCTTTGAATTCTCCCTCCATTTTTTTTTTTTTTTTTTTTTTTTATCTGTATTTATATTTATATACGTTAAAATTTAAAATTGATAATATATAGTATAATAAAAAAATTTATATATATGTACACATATTTACGTTAAAATATTAAATTGAAATAAATAAAAAAATCTTATTTTCGGATTTCTAATCCAGATGTCGTGTATTCGATCCCATGTAGAAACAATTATAAATAATTGTTCCCCACCAGGGATGCCAATTTATGTGGCGACCTGCACGATATATACCTATAAATACATATACACATGCAGATCGCTAACATATATTTATTTTACGTTATATTCTTAAATATAGGGATATAAATATTAAAATATAACGTTACCGACTTCTGGTTTCGAGGTATGCCCGGGATGCCACATGGGAGAGGCCCATGACCGATTATTATAATAAAATAAATTAAATGACAAGAATAAAAATGCGGTTTTTATTTTATTGAAAATTTATTACTTTTCGGAAGAAATAAAATTACGAATCGAACGCGTGCGATATCCGGCTACGTTTATTTTTAGTATACAAAATTTTTTATATATATATATATATATTGAAACTTTTCGAACGATTATTAATATAGTATAATACATGGAACCGTCCCTAGCCTAGATGGACCAACTTCACGGTCGAAGTCCCGACGATCCATCCTAACTTCTTCGAAAACTATCCGACTTGACTTTACTCCACCTCGACTAAAATTCAACTGAACTGTCTTTCGACTGACAAGATTCAACTCACTCAACTCACTCCACTGGCAAATTCGTGAACTAAAAACTCCGACAAAACTCGTCTGTTTCTTACACTCCAGGACTCTGGAGGCGACACAGGTATCTTAGCATTATTATACTTATTATGTACTTTACTGTCGACGAAATGCCGGTTTCTTTACAATTATTGTTTTGATCTTTTCTTAAATCTTTTTCTCCTCCATAATGGGTTTTTGTCTGTTTTCGACAAACATAGTTGAACCAAGGACAAGTTCCATTGTCCCTTATACTTAAAGGTTATATACTTATACATATACATACATATATAGTCTTATATATTTACTTATTAGTGCGGCAGCCAGCAGCAGGTAACATATACATATACTCATACACTCCACATACTTGCTTTCTAGGAATTCTACAGATATAGAAATTCCTAAATTGACGGTTTTCGGTGGAACCCTCCGATTTCTCTTTTGGGCTAGCCAATCAGAAAATTCGGAGTTGTTTCTTTTGGTCTTCGACCAAAATACCGACTGAATCCATTTTTATGCTATATTTATTCTTTTTGTTTGCTTTTGCCATGACAATGCTTAATTTATTATATATGTCTCCCTTCAGCATTTTTTTATACTAACTCTGACAGATCTTTTACAATTCTAATCTTATCGGCGCCAGCGTGCTTTCCCCAATACATATATATCTATATTTATATCAGTCTAACTATTCTATTTTCTTTTTATTATATTTCCTTTGGGAAAGTCACGTTCGCAATGCCGACCGGATGTATGAACACATACCTATATATATATATATACAATATTTCTTTTTCTTTCATCACCTTTTACGTACATATTATTAAATTTAATCTTCCAAATATACATTTTAACTCAAATTTCAATTTACCAACTTTAGTCACTCACTACTACTAACAATGTAACAAGCATGGTTGTTACAATACGTATACATATACATACACACATTATACTCATATACACATATAGATATAAAACATACGCACACATATACGTTCATGTACACATATATATTCATGAAACATGTATATACCTACATGCCTATGAATATACATAAACATTTTAGATACATACACGTAATATGTAGATAATGAGCTTAATATTAATTATAATAATTCCATTACACCATAAATACAATACATAGATATAATATAATGTCCGCTATGCGCATACCTGCGCGAGTAGCGGGAAATTTCAACCTGAATAGCAGCGTGCAAACTACCTTATGCAAATTAAGTGTAGTAACATTAAATATAATAGTAACACACATTGTTGAGTGTTGATTAGTCTAGTTTTACACATGCAAGTTATTAATTGAATATGAAATAAGAAAAAATGTACACTGATTCAGACATTGACAATGTTGTATAAGCCAAAAATAAAATTATTTAATTTATTCAGTAACATTTACAATGCCATATAAACCAAAAATAAAATATTTAATATACTTAATTGACTGGTACAACGAATTTTGGTTTACAAGTTGGACGAACTTAGACTGATAAACACAACTAAACTCATAATGACAACCTTAACCAGCTTAGAATAGTGATAATTCAACATAAAATACACAGGCATAAAGAGACTTGAAAAATAAACTGGAAGTAGCCCCCAACTTTTTAATAAAAATCCTAACAATTCTAAAACTTATTGAAACAATTAGGCTTACTCACCTGCCGTTGTAACATATTTTATTAATAATTTTCCCCGACGACGTTTATAATTTTTCAAATCAACTTTAAGAAATGCAGACAGTTTATTGAATAACTTAGCACCCATAAAAACTGTCTGCATTCTTGTATGGTATTTATTGTAATTTGGCAGTTTAGCATATTCCGAAAACGCACTCCGAGTTACACCATCTTTAACCGATATTTTAAATGTGTTTCTATTTTTAAATACAAAGTACAGAAACTGCATCAAGTACAACTGTTCCACAGTGAAAATTGAACTATTTTAAAATAAATTCTTAGATAAAATATTCTGTAGAGTCTGCAATGGGGAAATATACGTTGGGCCGCTCCTCCCCAATGAACAATTCCATATGCCAGAGTCGGCTGATAAATTGCAACGTATAAATGACGTAGATGCCGTTGTGTCAGGTATTGATTTAGATAATAAAATAAATAGTTTAACCTTCTAAGCTTACTAAATAACGAGCGTGAGCAGCCCAACTAAGCTTATTATTCATCACTATTCCAAAGTATTTATACTCGTGAACTCTCTCCAGGTAGGTACAATCTACAAGAATCTTGAAATTATCAGAAATTTTATATTGCGGTTGAAAACTGTAAATTAGATACTTAGTTTTAGTTATGTTTAACACTAATTTATTATTATTATTCCATCGCAAAATATCACTTACACCTACTTGGACTAAAGACTGCAACACTTTTATATAACGGGAATTTACCACCAGCACAGTATCGTCGGCATAACTGAAAATACGTCCATTGATATTTAAGTTACATAAATCGTTAACATAGATTAGGAAGAGATAAGGACCTAAAACACTACCCTGCGATGCCCCGTAACGAGATATTATGGGATCACTATAGATACCGTTTACTTTTGTTATATAGGTTCTATTTATCAAGTAAGATTTAAACCAATCATGCATAAGTATCCCACAAGCGTACAACGTATCAAGCAAAATCATATAATCAACCGTATCAAATGCTTTTTGAAAATCAAAGTATACCGCCACAGCTGATCTACCCTCCTCTAGACAGATGCGAGACATGCTGGAAAAAGAGCAACCCTTGCCCTGTAAAAATCTAAATTGATTTTTACTAAAAAATTTGGTTTCTTCCAAAAAATTTAGAATAATTCTTTTAACACACTTTTCAACGATTTTAGATAATGTAGAAAGGATGCAGATTGGCCGATAATTCGACACTTCCGCCTTATTCCCCGATTTAAATACAGGTGTAATCACGCCAACCTTTAAAACGTCCGAAAACTTTCCTGATGTAATAGATGCATTATATAAAAAAGTTAATGGTTTGACAAAAAAATTCCATGTTTTCCTTGATTTGTCAAGGATAATTTATCCAGTCCAAATGAACATCTATTGGATCATGACATAATAGCAGCTTTTACATCGGTTGATGTAAGACCTAAAAATGCGAAAGAGTTTGAATTTATGCCAGTAGGGGGCGTTGAGGAGCAAGTCCAATGCTTAATTTTATTGAGCAAATTACACAGGCTAAAATTAAAATAATTATTAAATTCATTTGCTATTAACTTTTCGCTACCCACTACCGACGCTTTGACCCCCATCAATATTTACCAGCTCAATTCCGGATTTTTTTTTTATTACCTATAATTTTATTAGCGATTTTCCAGTAATTACGCGAATTATTACTACACTTATCCAATAAGAGAGAATAATAATATTTTTTGGCAGACCTGACAAGACCTTGCATTCTTTTAGATATTAGCTTGAATTTTCTTTTTAATTCCTCATTGAATGGAAAACGCAGAGTTAACTTATAAGCGGAATTTTTTTCAATTTCCGAGTAACCCAAGGAGACCGCTTCCGGGGATGTTGCACAGAATTCAGAGCATATCTACTTTTGGAAAGCGTTTCCGAGATTTTGGACGTGAACTGAACTTCTCATCTATAGCACGACTAGGACACAAATAAGACAAATTTAATGTTTGTAAATATCTGCTAAACAGTTGTTTATCAAAAAAAAAAGGTTTACATTACTGGAACCTGTGAAACGTTCGGGTAAGACAGATATTGTTGAACAAATACCGGCATGATCAGAAAAATTTACACGTTGAAGTAAATATTTAACGTCAACTGAAGATACAGTGCCATGCTATCCTCGTACAAAGATGTGATCAAGGCAGGATGGGCGGGTTCCAGAACGTCCAAAAAAAAAAGTAGGCTCATTAACCATACACTTAAAACCATACCAATACAATATGTTTAAATATTCATTACTCTCAGCTATATCATCGAGTAAATCGATATTAAAATCACCAGTGACATAGCCTACGATTCCAGTTTGATGTAAAAGTGTTTACGTAGGTCATTGTTAAAATCTGCTATGGAACACTCGCAAAAACGATAAATACTAATAAGCGTTAACGACTGATGTCTAAATAAATTTCCAAGCCCACTATATTAATCAATGTTCAGATGCAAATTTCTATAACGAATGTTACCTTTAATGTACACTCTATAACCCCACCCGATCTGTTGTCATTCCTGCACACATGTCACGTAACCAGGTATTGAATAACGTCTTACTTCCTCTGTGTAAATCCAAATCTCCGTTAACACAATTAAGTGGTAATCAGAAAATGTATTAGTTAAAAACACCATCAGATCATCGAAATGCCTATACGAACGCTTCTAATATCGAAAGTAATTATCCGCAGTTCACCTCGATTCGTGTAATACATAACCACTAATAGTTACTAACATTTAGTAAAAAAAAAAATGAGACTTCACATACACGAAAATTATATGTCTAAACAAAATATAAATTCGCATATAACTCAACCAGAAGAACAGATGACGCGTCCAAAAATGGGAATCACGTACCGTAACAGTACTGATGTCAAGCTGAGAACACTGCCTTTAAACAGTATTCTTACCAAATTATCAAAAAAAAGTTGGTAAGCATACACGGGGAGAAATCTAAAGGTATTATTATTATTATTATTGAATTAAATTAACGTGCCATGTACAGCAGCCAACGCTAGAGGCACGATAGGAAAAGAGGATTAGATTGAGGAATAGAGACGGGATTGATGGAGGAAGATAATTAGGTTCGACAATGAAACATGATCATCTTTGAAGAGGAGATGGAGCAAAGGAGGAAGATTAAGAGACGCTCGAAGCGAGGAGTATGAGGGACAATCGACTAGAATATGGGAAACGGAGAGGACAACATTACAACGGGGACACACAGAAGCCAAAGTTCTGTTAATGAGATATGAATGAGTTAGATGCGTATGTCCCAAGCGTAATCTGGTGATAACCACATCATCTCTACGGTTTGAAAGCGAAGTTATCCAAGAATCAACCGAATATTTGATTTGCCGCAACTTGTTGGTTTGTGGCGTTAGCTGCCACTCCTTCTGCTATAATGAAAAAAGCTCATTTATGACGAACTTCTTAAGGTCATGCGCTGGAACTGGAACATTCGGAACCGGCAAGAACAGAGCAGCTTCCCTGGCCGCTTTATCAGCCAGTTCGTTCCCATGAATACCGGCGTGAGCTGGAATCCACAGAAGCCCGAATTTTTGACCATATCTTATTTGAAGATGTTGATGGACTGATCTTAGAGATGAATTCTTGCCATAAATTCCGCTTGGCTTGTTTAAAACATGGTGCAATTTAAATCGCGTCAGAACCAACCAGGGTCGTTGTAAATATTTAATGAACAAATGGAAACTGTCGGAAACGGAGCTGTGCAGCTGTGGCGAGATCCAAACGATGTCACACTTTATAAATTCGTGTAAAGTAAATAGCTTTACTAAAGGACTGATTGGGCTACATTCACTAGAAGAAGGCGCAGAAGACTGGCTGTCGAACGTGAATTTATAATGCAGGATATCTCTAAATAAACGCGTAATTGATACGATAATAATAATAAATTGTTCAATCAGCCTTTGCGCGAGCTTTCTTATATTCTAGATGATTACTACTGGAAGGCGAACCTTTCAAATTTTTCAAAACTTTTCGTCGTTGCCTGATAGCACTAGCGCATTCCTTTGTCCACCAAGGAACTAATTTACGATTTGTACTTTTGGGGGGAGGAGTAAAGTATTGAGCCTTTTTGACCAGTGTGGAAGTAAAAATATTGATGATGTTGTTTATATTCATTGACATATCGATTGAAAGGTTTCTACAATCAATGGCATATCTCTCCCAGTTTGTTTTCTTATAGTTCCAATTTAGCCGTCGTGAATCTGATGGGAATGTAGAATCAATTAATTTAGCTATCATAGGAACATGGTCGCTACCAGCTAGATCATCTGCGTGATGGAAGACGTGCAATCTGTTTGCTAGCTGTGGTGAGGTGATAATTAAATCAAGCGTTGACCAACTCTGATAAGCAAAGCTGTAGTGAGTTGGTTCACCAGTGTTCAGCAAACATAGGTTGAAATGATCTAATAAGTTTTCTATAAGGCGACCTTTACTATTTGTACGACTACTTCCGAGCAAAGGACTATGTGAATTGAAATCACCAGTTAGTATTACAGGAGAATTTAATAGAGATAGAATTTTGAAGAAGTGAGATTCTTCAATAGGTTTATTTGGAGGCAAGTAGCAGGAACAAAGTGTGAAAGGTTGTTCCATATGGATGCGGATAGATAGAAGTTGAAGACTTGTGTTAAGAGAGATTTGTTGGAAGAAGATGTTGTCTCGAATTGCTAATAAAACTCCGCCATGTGCTTATTGATCAGAAGGAGGAACGGATTTGATAATATTATAGGAGGGGATGACAGGATTTTGACTATATTTTAGTCGGGTTTCTTGTAGACAAACGATAGCTGGTTGATAGGTGGCAATAAGAAGTCTAAGTTCTTCATACCGGGCATAAAAGCCACCGCAGTTCTAATTAAAAATTAGGGTATTCATTGATCTACTTCAGGCGAAAGAGCTTTGATAGGTATATAACATTGTAGATTGAAGATTTCGAACTAACCCGAGCCACAAGATTAGTATTTCGAGAGTGATTAACACAACACTGATACACGCTATAACAAAAAATCCTCTATAAATATAAACGGTACAATTTTTCGCCCTCACAAGCACCACATAGCCATACTCGCAAGTAATGAAGTTTATTTGCACGCGCAAAACCAAGACTCTAATGACCCTAACCATAAACAAAAATAAAAATATATTTTATAAAAAGTTGCATATACCAGTCATTTTTCAATCGGCCGAGCAATATAATTTTCATTACGCAATAGGATAGCCTTTCCAAATTCGTCCTTCCTGGCAAAAATTTTTCCCTCTCGCGACCAAATATATTTGAAATTGTGGTTTCGCAATGCTTTCGCCGCAACCAACAGCTTCGCGTTAGAACGAGTTAAATGTATAATAATAATAATAATTCAATTCAATTCAATTTATTTCGATTACACTAAATTACAAGGTTATATAAAACATAAAGTGTTTACATATCGGTAATCACTGGCTATGTGCATCACAAGCGCCGTCTTAAATAAAAAAAAAACAGTTTAATAAACCTTATTATTACCGCCTTGACATGTAACTCGTTTTTTCATATAATTTATTCCCAATCCACCAATAACAATTCGAAGAATAATTAAATTAAACTTAAAATAAAATTTAAAAATAATAATAATAATAATATTAGTAATAATATATTAATAGTTTACCCGTATTTCTTGTTTAATTCGTTTATCTTCTTCTTCCCTCTGTTTTGCGAACTTGCGATATAAATCGTCTTCTTCCTTACGATGCCTCATTTCCAATCTAGTCTGCTCATCTTTATCCTGTAAAACAAATTATTCAATGTTATTATTCGGCGAAACCACATTTGAAATTATCATCGTTACTTAATGCAGCTATTTAGGACGAACAAAATTATCTTCACATTTTTATAATATATTTATCGCTGGTGCGTATCGCAGGTAGAAACAAAAGACCGAAAAGTTCAACTCGACGTGACGTTATTCAGCTCGCAGATAAAACGAATCTAGTTCCGAGCTTTAATACTAAACTGGAGCAGCAGATCGATTGATTAAAACCGCGTTAAATTTGACGAGTTACTAAACAGAGGTTAAAATTCGCGTACACGGAATAATTGCTCTTAAGAGCGAAGTTAAAGAAAAAAGCAGAGGCCTACTGATGCCTGCGATCTACATGTTTAGCTGCGTCTGCAAAGGCGGATTTGTTTCATCCCTGTAGCTCCGTGTTCTGTGCTACTCGTAACAATTTCTACAAACAAAATCAAACAAGTTTACCCAAACAATCTCTCTTTCTGGTTAAGCCTCCACATTCAATACCGATCCGTAAATTTTTCTCTATTTTAATTCGTATTAGGTCGGGACCATAATCTGCTGCATCTCCACCGGATAGGGCTGGTTAGTTCCGGTACTTGCCAGTCCTCGTTAAACTGTGGTTCGACAGCAGACATTAATCGTGTCATTTTTTCATGCAGTTATATAGTGCACACGGAGATTAATCAAGATATTACTACAGTTAGAGGTATCTCTATATATGCTTAAATAATCCTTCCGCGTTAATATGGCCTCATATATATAAATCGAATATTATTTTGTAATTTTTACATCCATGTATAGCGTATTATTTTAGTTTAGTTAATTACCTTTACATTTTATAACTCATCTGTTAGCGTTTAGTTTATTTTAATTTCTGTATACAATGAGTAGTAACGGCTTTCTAACCTAAACTCAATTTGTGCGATAATGAAGAAGAATTATAAGGGAAAAAAATAAAAATAAATCGGGGGGGGGGGACTAGGAGCAATTCGTCAGACATAGTCATTAGTAAGGTGCTATTTCAACACGAGAAAAACGTCAATCATTAAGAACGCAGCATCTGTGCGATCGAGTGTACCGTCCAGGATAAAATTACAGATACTGTCACGGATTACGGACGTCCGATCGTTGCGGATTAATAAATACGTCGCTTGAATATTGCAATACATGCAATATATAAGGCATAATCTATGGTATTATATATGTAAATATTTTAACGGAATTCGCCAATAACTTGAATGGAAATTATGTAAATTTTGTGCCTATATTTATGAACTTTCAAAAGTAAATGAATAATAAATTCGTAACAAAATCGCGTAAAGAAAAAAACAAGTTTCAACATGTACGACAATTCAACGCTCGCGATTTCGATTAGTAATTTTGAAAACGATCTTCGTCGATACCGGGACTCGATACGAGAGGAGTTATTCCGTCTCCGTATCGGAACTAGGCGACTACTTACCTATACATATTTTATTGCACAATGTAAGCAACGTACAAGGTCATTATAATATGGGGATAGCGTAGATAGACACACACACGCGCACGCGATAATTGATTGTAATCGCTTCGTTATTACAATGCAGGCCCGCGTGTTTTTCTATGTTATTACTAGCGCGCATACGGTGTTGTACGTGGTGGTATTTCGCGCGATAATATTTATGATTATTTATATTTTATTTTCTGATAATTTTTTTCGAATTCGGTATTTTCCGTATAGAAATCCGTGTTCTAGTCACTAGACTATCCCGATGACTTGGGAACAACGTAACATTCTTGACCGTGCGAAAAATATCAAAACGAAAAATGTGAAACGAAATCTACAACAAACAAATACAATCGAAAATCCATCTTCCTGTTACGCCATCTTCAGTCGAAGGTCGGCCATCATCATAGCTATAAACCTTTATCTGTGGACGCGTCTCGGAGCTGGGATGCTAATATTTGATAGCATTCGGATCTCTGTTCCTCAGGAAAGTTGTCACCTATCAGGCTTTCTACCGGCCGACGATTTCACCGTGTTGTACAAGATGGAACGGGTGGTATTTTTCCGGATGTTTATGCAGGCGTTCGTAGTATTTTGGACGGTATAAAGTACCGCAGCTTGATTTTTAATATTCAGCACTTCTCTATTAGTCACGTGATATAGGTATGATATTTTTAGCCATTGTGCGATAAACGTGTAATCTAAAAAGCTTCGATCTTCTTCTGCAAGGTTTGTGTGAAACTAGATCGCTAAAACTAGTTTTTATTGGAAAATTTTTCAGCTGAAAGCTAATACAATAAAATTCGTTTTTGTTTTTTTATCGATGTATTTTGTATATATATATATAATAAACACCGTCGTATTGTTCGTTGCGCAACACTGCGACTAGCCCATTGTACGTTATATTTATACGTACAAAATGGGATAGCATTCAGAGCGCTAAAATTACACGCCAACCTCGTACAATTGGTCGCAACGCTCTGATATCCTAATTATCTGTGTATTATTTTTGACGCTATATACATCTGTCATATTTTTTATCTAACGATACCAAGAAACAGATCATTTAAGAAGATACAAAAACTTTCTTATTTCGAAAATTATTACTTACATTTACGTCGACGCGTTATAAATAACTCAACGTATAGGAAATTTCGTTACACTGTAATATACATACATGTGTGTACGTATGTTAGTAAGTAAATTCGATCCTAGGCAACGATACTAATTGCGTAAAATATGCGTAACAAAATACTAGGCTGGTAAACGCGTTCACCTTTAGGTTCCCCCCCCTTCCCCCGAAACCGCTGATTGGTCACACAACGTTTCCGATTCTATCATTTTAACAAACAACAATGTGTATTCTCGATACATCTGCCAATGCGAAATTTCCTTAGACATGGAAAATGACAACCGTTTTCAAGCGACGAATTATTTCTGTACAGATGCATAGATAACTTTAATAATCATTCGACAGTTTTGAACCTGTTCGCGTTTTTTTATCGACCGTAACAGTCAAGGGAAAAAACGTAAACCTGCAAAACTTCAAGCGAGCAACGTGAAGTCAGTAAAGTATTTTCATGCGAGAACTGATAAATAACGTATAATAGATACACGGTTTAAGTAAAATAACAGTTACATATCGATATCTATATATCTATATATCTATATATATATATACAGAGATATGTACATTCTTTACATCAAAATTACCCAGTGACAGTATCATCTATCTTCTGTGAAACAAGTACACGGAGGATGGAAAATCTTAACTTATCAGTTAGACGAAAGTACCTTTATCCACGCTTCTAATCGAATAATTTTCATCGCAATATTTTTGTTGAAATATGTTGTATTATACATACGTAGAAACATATATGTGTATGAAACCGGTGTCTAATATGCCGGAAAAATTATTCAATTACTTAAGATGAAATGAGAATAAATATTTATCTTGCCTAAAACTGTAACGAACATCGCACATATTTACCACTTCCGCATGCGTCTCTTACATATGTTACATACGATATATATATATATATATATATATATATATATATTACTCGCGGTGCTTGTGACAGTACGTAATACATATAACAAGTCATCGTTGGAATCTAGTTTTCGAGCACAAACTGGATTCGTAACATGAGAAAACAGCATCTACACTGTTGTCTCTAAAATGAAGATATCTTACCTGTCCGGCTGGCAGTTTATATACGAATATATAAAGGTGAATTGCTAGTATTATATGTATTATATATGATATATATATATATATGTGTGTGTATAAAATTTGAGTTTTATAATTGGGTCACGTATATCGCCATATTTTAAAATAAATTATTACTACTACAATGCTAAGCTCGGTTTTCATTCAACTTCGTATCTTATATTTATACAGACTGCGTTAACCTATTGTGTATCGGTTTGTTCGGATTTTTTTTGTCGAATTTTTATTTTTTAATTATTCATTAATTATCTTTCACGATTGCACGTATTACACCCCGTCTAACTATGTATACACATACGCACGTGTTGTAATGATTGGCTCTACTACTCTAAATGATATCGTGTAGTTTTTTTCCTATATTATCTATTTCTACTAGCGGAACCGATAGACGTTGTCTCCTCGTACACACGTTTTAAATTCGAAAATTTCACACTTTTTTGTATAATTTTATTTTTCACTTTTTTTATTTAATATTTCCGATAAGTAATCATTTAAAATGAAAGCAATTTAAAAAATGTGTTACGAGATCCGTTAACTAAGCAAATAAATTTACAGGTAATCAACGTGCATGTAAATATGATAGAAAATCATGCAAAATACTCGCGTCAATATAAATTTGTGCATAGTTTTCATGTACATTTCAAAACCCTTCACACGATTTTTTTATATTTCAATTAGCGCGCGATTAATTTTAACGCGATAATAACGCAACGTTACAAAATCTCCCTGGATCTGATCGTACCGGCAACAATCGGGACAAACTGAAATTAAAATATAATATTTTTGAATATTCGACAGTGCGATCGCGGCGCTGTCTGTCGGATTCAATGTGAAACATTCCAAGATCGACAACAATTAACAAATTAACAATTAATTGAATAAATATTTTCCAGAGGATCGAACTGTGAATCCCTTCTCGAATTTACTGGAATACACATAAAAAATTTCATCAAAATCAGTCCAGCCGTTTAGGACAAGTTCAGTCACATACAAACGTACAAAAGAATTACATATATATATATATATATATATATATATATATATATATATATATATATATATATATATGACGACTCCAAATTTGTTTTCTTTCATTAGCCGGATGAATATATTTGCTTAACTTTTCATTAATAGTTTTATCAATTAATATTATTTCTATTTTTTTGGTTTTTATTTCTTTTTTTTTAATGTATCAATATGCAACAAGTATATTTATTTTATTGAACTCGTTTTTTTAATCAAAAAATCACTAAATTTTGGCACTTGTCAAATTACTTCGAATAAAAAATTTTCGAAATTTTTTCAAAATTAATTTTGTATCATAGTATCTTAATGTACTCGTCATATATACAGAGATGCGAAGTAAGCGTATATAATTGCCGGCAAACTGTTAGAGATAAATTTATAAAAAAAATTCTTATAAACGTTTTAATTTTGTAATGTTTTGATTTGCTAATTTTTATTTTGATAAATATTTTTGCTTATAATGCAAGTTTAACATTATAAAGGTGTACATAATTGGTTATGACGTCGAATTAATATGTTGGCCGAATTTGAGCTTAATACAAACGTAATGTTACTATTATTTACGCATTATTTTCTCCCCATTGAGCCGGTAATTGTTCGGTTCGTAGATTCGACTAGTAGAAATCGAGAACGTTAAATTTTAACTTTTCCAGTTGTGAAGTAATTCGTAGGAGGATCTCTTGAAGATAAGAAGATCTGTGCTGCCGTTTTTTTCCATGTCAAGCAGACGTTTGACAGGGTTTGACGCTCGGGACTGTTATATAAATTGTAAACAGATATTTCTGTTGAAATACTTCGATATTTTCAAGTCTTACTTTTAAGCGATTCTCAATAACAGCCAATCATCTGTATACGAAATAATTCAGTGTACCCCAATACTGAGACCACTCCTATACTTTATTTTTTTCCAGTGATATTTCAGAAAACTCGTTTATTGCAACATTTGCTGATGATACAGCGATACTAGGTGCATAAATCAATGAAGATTATAGAAGATTACGGAGAGAAAACCTATCACCGATTTTAAGTAGAGTCGGTGCCGCTAATTAAATATGAGCTAGGCGTTCGGCCGCTGGGTAGACTCCTCCTAAAATAAATTTCGATCACCACATCTGGTTAATGACGAGGGTCTCGTCCGTTATAGATTTGTATATGATGAAAAAAAAAAAATTCGGATGATGAGGCATATTATTAAGAATTACAAATTACTGCATTTCTATATAAATTCTTTATTTAGATTTCTATTATACGCGTGGCATCGCGCATTTTTTTCGCGTGTTATCTAATTATATTGCAAATTTGTTATCTTTGATTAGCCGGATGAATATATTTACTTTTCTCTTTCATTAGGAGTTTTACCTATTATTATTAACATTAAAAAAAAAAAAAAATATTATTATTATTATTAACATTATTATTACTATTTCTTAATTTTATCCCCCAATCCGAATGAATCAACGCGACAAGTTTATCGATTAATTGTCCGTAGAACGGATAATTAGTAATAAATTATTAAAATTATTAACATTTATCCCGTGTTGACTGAAATGTGAACTCACAGTTTAATATAGAACTTATACATTTAGAATCAGCAGCAGTATCTGATTCTGCAAGGTTCCTTCATTACATTTACTAATTGCACTATGTGCAGATTTTGAATAAAAAATAATACCAAAGAACAAAAGCGCGAATTTAGTATAACCGTCACTTACCGTAAATATACCGCACGCACACCGATCAATAAAATAGATCCAAGTAACGAGTTTGATAATTTTCGTCAAAATTATCATTTCGAACTAATATATACATACATACGTACATATACATATATATATATATATATATATATATATATATATATATATATATATATATATATATATATATATATAGTTTTTAGAAAAAAAATTCTCATTTTACCGGCACCAAAGCAACATAAACAATGCTGATAAATAAAGTCATAAAAATGTGATTAATCTAACATCTCTAGTGAGAAAATTAGATTATCAGTGACACTATGACTGAAGTTGAATTGCTGAATTATCGGGTTATTTAATTACTAGAGCCGTGCATAAGTTTATTATTCAACTTTTAATCGATATTCTGAATAAATAAAAATGCTTACTCCAGTGATTTGAACTATATCTTCTTTGAAGTTACTGGAAGAGCATTCACTGCACTCTTGTAGAAATGCATTCTGCGTACATGTGGGTTAATATTACATTACAAATTTATTGAACAACTTTTTATACGGGTTTATATAAACAAAATTGGCATACGGTATACTTAGGTGATTAAGAAGGTTAGGTTAGATACACATTTTGGTGCCGATGTGATGATACGAAGTACTTTCGATTACCGTCGCTGTATTCTCAATTACTTTTACATGCAGTTCCGCATAATTTAATTCCATATATTTCCAGATTGGAACTATCGTAGTTAAATAAATTTTTCTTTTTGAAGCAGATTTCATTCCTAGAAGAGGATACAGAAATCTGATTCGCGATAGTTTTCCTTATTTGAGCCACATGAAAATGTTGCCGTCGGTCAATATGCATTTCGAGATATCTTACACAGTTTGTTTACAGAATTTCATTATCATGCATGTATATTGGAGGAAGGACATGTTACTTGTCTGTTAGTAAAGGCGGTATGTTGGCACTTGACCGGATTTATATATATATATATATATATATATATATATATATATATATATATATATATACAATACGTTAAAGTGCAATAAACATGTAGAATACAAAAATAATAAGGTCGATAAGTATCATTATATCTTTAAGTATCTTGCTGTGGGGATGAAACTATAAATATAAAGTAATACTTTACAAAGATTCAGTACGATCATTATACTCGCCGTACTGCGCTGGTGTTTATTAGTGTCAATCGACTGAAATACGTACCGTAAATTCTAATTGTCTGGAATTTCTAATTGATATAACTGCACCGAATATTACGATCTAGATTATAGTTTGGATTTTACCTATTGATTTCGTATTAAAAGGAAAAAAGATATTTAATATTTAACGTTAAAAAAGTAAATAACGGTAATATCAGTAAAGATATTCTTGAAAAAATTAATCTAGAAATTTGCAACGAGTTTAAAATAGAATACTTTAACAAAGGATAAATTGATAAATAAGTTTTCGCTCGAGAACGCAGTGGCACAATGATATAGCAAAGGTAGCTGGGAAAATTTGGTTGAGTAAAACACAGGACAGAAGTGGTTGAAAGACGTTGGGGAAAGCCTTCATCCAGGAGTGGATAGATAAAGGCTTATCGTGATGATTCAGATACTTATATTGGTCATGGTTCTATTGGCTACTATCTAAATAAATTAAAAATTAGATACGCTTTTAAACTTTCCACAGTTTATACGGAAAAAATCATAAATGAAAAATTAAAAATTATAGTAAATGTTGCAATTGCAAATGCAATTAAATTGAAAGCGTTCAACATATAATATATACGTGCAGTAAGTATAATCACCCGTGACAGTTGTATAAGATTAACTGTGCACCAGTGACGGCTTGTTGTTAAAAAATCTAGCGGTTGCAATTACACTTAAGTTTCAGTAAGAAAACAATATATATTTACATCCGTCAGTAATAATATGAACAACGTAAACAGGAGGAATGAAACAATTCGCAAGCGAAAATGTACACAGTAAAAGAAACACCGACAGAAATTCAAACAAGAAAAACTAATCTCAGAAAGATGAAATATAAATCGTAGAGACTCGATCGTTTGTTGGCCGGTAGTATGCGCATGCAACCGCATTTACATGTTACAAACAACACAACAAGAAGAAAAACCTGTTCTGCTGTATCAAGTGTGTGTACTTTGACGGGATATTGCAAACCATTGCAACCAGCAGTCGCCAATCCTTATGTAAATTCTATACCAATAGTAGTATTAATGCAACATCTCCGTATAAACGCCATGTACGGCCGTTTGATGCATTCTTCAGGTTGCATCAAGCGTGGAACCACCAACCATTGTAAGTAGGCATTTAAAAGGACTTTTTTAAAAGATTTTTTTTACTTTTTATAATATATTCTAGGAAAAATATAATTCAAATTCACTTATTTCGTTTATTAATCTCTATAAAATTATTAGTACTTTTAACTATTTCACGACATCATAAATTTTTACGCTATTCTGGATATTTCTGATGGTTGTGCAACTATGCAACATTTATGTACAAGCCGCCACTGCTGTGCACTAAATTATATTATTACAGCAGTTTCCTGTTTTAATTTCTATAAATTACATAAAATTAAACATGTATATACGTAATCGCTGCTTAGCCTTAAGCTAAGTTCTCAGCCTATTCTAGAGTTTCTTATATTCTAGTATTAGTGTAACTGATTCTTGTATTATTTCATGATATAATGTACGTATATAGGCTACATTTTGATTTGTTATATTCGTGTATATTAAATTGTATGATCAAATGGTGAAAAAAATTATAATATGTATATATATATATATGTATGTGTGTGTGGAACATATATATAAATATGATACATGTGTACGTATGATGTAAAAGTAATCGAGACAATTGTAATGTCTTCTCGACGTAACGGTTAGTTGTAACAATACAATCGTCATATTGTTGTACGTATTTCACACGCGTTATAAATAAAAGATTTCAAAAATCGGTGTGGCGGTAATTTTAAAGTATGTTTATCAATAACTGCGGCAATCTTAAAAAGAAAAAAGAAACCCGCAGTATGTAGAAGAAAAAAATGACGATTTGAAGATGCGCAGGAAGTGTACAGTTCAATTCGCAACTTAACGGGTATTCACATTAGTCAAGGGAACGGGTATCTGGGTCTTTGTTAAATTACCAACTACACGCTAAATGTACCTTGAACGATGAAGAGTATGTATAACACAGACGTTCTCAACTACATTATTAAACCGCGTCTAATCGAATTAGATACACTTTAGTGGAGAAGAAATAGATTTCAGTATTTGCGAAGACACATATATGCAAGATGATTCTTTTTCAATCTATAAGATAGTAAACAGTTATAATTCGTTTAAATCGACGTGATGATGTCGATAATGCTGTAAAATTATTTTCGAGACTACTCGAAAACATTACTGTCGGGAATTCCGTTTGATAATACTTGTGTTGAAATGGGTTTGTACACGTTCGAATATTTGAATAAAACTATTTCAGTTTCACGATGAAAATTCGGTTCAGAAGTATGTTAAGGATTTAAATTATCGCTATCGATTAAAATGTTCAAATCACTTAATATAAATGAATAAATAAATAATAGATACGTAAACATACACACACACACATGTATATATATATATATATATATATAATATTTTAACTTTTTAATTAGATTGGTACGGGCAGTGTTGAAATACCACAATAAGAATAAGTTTAATCAGTTTCTAACTATATTAAATACTAAGAACAACGGTGTCTGGAGTGCTTGTGCAAATACTCTCAAAAACCATACGTAGATTTTCCTGCACTTTATGACACTGTTACAAATAATTATGCTGTCAAAGATTAAGGTAGAATTACTTGCTAACCATTATTTTAAAGTGCACGGCCAGAACGCACTTATAGGGGGACCAGTTATCATTCTAAGAAAGTTAAAAGTACAATCTGTAAATTTATGAAGGATAATCAAATTTTATCTGGCATTAGCAAACCTAGAGTGGTTCACGCTTGTACAAAACTTTTAAAAAATAAAACTTCAGTAGGTAACGACAATATTTCCTCTACATTAATCAAAAGATTACTACAGATACAAAAATCCTCGTATGAAACATAATTAGTTATAATGTACACCATTATTATATATTCGTAATACGTTCAATTGTTATTATTCGCAATTATGTGGTTGTTAAGTTATTTTAATATTTATTTATACCTCTTGTGCCGTTTTATTTAAAAAAATCTCTACCATTCTCCTCGAAATTAATTTATTGTTTTGTATTTATTTTTCCTCCTTTTTTTTTAAAAACTTTTATTATACTTTTTATTTTTATATAGATAAGTTTTTGATTTTTTTTTTGTTATATGTATATATTAATATATCACGATGCGCTTATATCAATCCACTGCTGGATGTAAGCGTTCTCCTTTTTCTTTCCATCCCTAGTGATCGGCGGGTTTCGTTTATCCACTTCACACCGGCTGATTTCTGTATATCGTCCTGCCACCTTGTATCCGACCGACCGCGACTTCTGCGTCCTTCCCTTGGAAGCCATTCTGTTATTCGCACACCTGTCATCATTTTTTCTTGCTACATGACTGGCCCAATTTCATTTTAACTGCGTTACACGTCCGACTCCATCCGACAATTTAGCCCCTGCTGTCTCATCCACGTTTTAGTTTTCTGGTCTGATATCGTGATGCCTAATATTAATCTTTCGTGGTCTCTCTTCTTAACGACATACTTCGTTAGGCTCCATGTTTCCGCTCCATAATATGTAAGCACTGGAAGGATACACACTGTTCGTATACTTTCGTTTTTAAGCTGTAAGTTATATCTTTATTTTTGAGGACGGTACTCAACTTTCTAAAAGCTACCCACGAGAGATGTGGTTGTCGTTTAATTTCCTTACGCATTGCTTCCTTCTCTGTGGTAATAATTTGATCTAGGTATATAGAGACCTGTTCCAGTATTTGGTCATCCAGTTTTGAGGTGTATTTGTCGTGACTTTCGTTTTATTAATATTTATAGTTAATCCTGCTTTTTTGGAACAGTTATAAAGGTCAGTTATTATTTCGCGTGAGGTACTGTTATTACTAATCAACACAATGTCGCCAGCAAAACGCAAGTGACTGATTTTCTTCCCATCAATATTCATACCTTTAGACTCCCAAGCAAAATATTTGAACATACGTTCCAAGGCTGCTATAAATAATTTCGCAGATATTGTGTCTCCTCGTCTGACGCCTCTTTTTAACGGTATTTTGCTTGTTTTTTCCACCAGCTGTACTTGTATCATTTGGCGAATTGTAAATATTTTTTTATTATGTTGATATATTCATCATCTATACCATTTTCTTCAAGCGCTTTCGACACTATCCATGTTTCCACACTATCAAACGCTTTATGATAATCGATGAACGCCGTATGCAATTCCATGTTGTATTCCGTGCACTTAAGAGATTAAAAGACTCATAGTGTGAATGTGATCATGCGTGCTGAAACCGGATCTAAAGCCCGCCTGCTCGCACGATTGGCAGTAATCTATTTGTTTCGTCATTCGATTCGCAATAATACTTATATAGAGCTTGTAAATATGTGATAATTAAAATCCTCATAGTGTGAATGTGATCATGCGTGCTGAAACCGGATCTAAAGTCCGCCTGCTCGCACGGTTGGCAGTAATCTATTTGTTTCGTCATTCGATTCGCAATAATGCTTATATAGATCTTGTAAATATGTGATAATAAACTAATTGGCCTGTAATTTTCTAGGCTAGCTGTATCACCCTTTTTGTATATTTGGATAACATCTGCTTCATTTCATAATCGCGGGATAGAGTTCTCTATTTTAAACATTTGTTAAACAGGTTTTTCAGCAAATCTAAAATCTCCTCATTTCCTTCTTTAATTATTTCTAGGATTATGCCATCCGGTCAGCTAGCTTTGTTATTTTTCATTTCAACGCTTATTTGATTTTACTTTTATATATATCCGGTAGGATTCCTTTATCTTCATTTATTGTTAATTTATCTTTTTAACTTTCGTGTCATATAGATCTGCATAGAATCTCTCTACCTCTTTGGATAGTTCAGTGTTGTCTGTAAGGATATCTCCGTTACAATTTTTCAAATTCGTTATACTTCCCATTGACAATGATTTCTTGAATACTTTAGGCCTTCTGTTATGCTCAATTATTTCCTGAATTTTTTTTGTATTGTTTTGAAGTATATCACTTCTCAATTGTTTTCTAACTACTTTATTCAATTCTGCCCACTCAGTTTGATGTTTATCTTTATCCACTATATATATGTGTGTATGTGTGATATGTATATATATTTGTATATGTGTATGTATGTATTTTTTTTCATTGTTTGCGGTTTTTTAAATTATTTTCTCGCTTATCATACTTGCGTTTAAACTACAGTATCGTTATTTTAATATTAATACTGTAGTCGAAGAGGTCATCATATACACCTTAGCGTGTGGCTTCTCTGTTCTGTCTGCGAAATTAATTACACTAAAATTAGTCGTACGCCAAGCAATAGAAATGAAATATTCAAATACTGTTATCTTCACAGACGGGCTTACAACTATACAATTACAAAGTATCAACGATCACCGACTAATTAAAACAAAATATCATCCTGTAAGTCACCCACGCTGCCCCGTTTATAGATCTCTTCTTCTGAATTTCAAGTCATTCAGACAAAACTCGTAACGTCATAGCTGACAAAGCAGCGAAACAGGCATCAACTATGTTTCCAGTTCCACCGGTTTCAGTTTCCGCAGCGGATGTTACTAGTCATATAGAGCATCGGCTAGGGGATAAGTGGAAAAAACTAGAGATAGACATTCAAACCACCAAATAAGTCACTGAGTATCAAAGCAAACACAATTCCCTGGAAACGTCCGTACAATCACCCGTTACAGAAAGGATATCCTCGATCGAAGGTATGTTCCATCATGTTGCTATTATGGCCAGCAATCTACAACTGTTGTTCGTATTCTCTATTGGCCTCCAATCTTATCACATAATCCGGCCTTCTTCATTTTCATCCACTATAATCCTAACATGATCGATCACAATTTCTGAAACGCACTAAATTCTTTCCTATAATATAAATATCACAAACGTATAAAGCATATTCTGACAGGATGCAACCACAGCAGCACTGAATTTACGGACTCGGCGACACCGAAATGGTAAATAAGGAGTTCTCGACATTTAATAATTTTACAATATCTAAAATAACGTACCGTAAAATTTACCTGCATTTACCGTAATAATATAAATTGTATACAGCTTTTAACTGTAAAATGGTCTCGCAAGAGCACCGTAAACTTAATTGGATGGGCTCTGTTCAGTTAATTATTCTTAATTTACTTTAATTTACTGGTATCATACGATTTGGGGATAACAAAAAAAATATATGTAAATGTATATATATATATATATATATATATATATATATATATATATATATATATATATATATATATATTAAACGAAAGGCTCATACCAATTTCAAAATATATACACACACACATACATACTGTAATCACGTATATATATATATATATATATATATATATATATATATATATATATATATACCACATCAACATGTTCGTGTAATGTAACGCAGATTCACACAAACATATATACGTACGTAAAAAATTAGTGACCAATTTTAGGTAAGCGATATATAATATGAAACGAAATTTAAAAATAATAATAATAATAATAATAGAAACTAAATAATCAAATGATTTATTAAATATTATGAAAAACTAACAAAAAACGGAAATAATAAAGTTCAAAGAATTTAACAAAGTTACGCGGTTAAATCTTATATGATGTGCGTTGTGAATTACAATAACTTTTAACATTGGTAATAAAAAAACATTCATCATAAAATCTACTTTTAACTTCTGCTTGGGAGTAAATAAAAGGGACAAAAAGCCGGGAGGGGTTGGTATGTTGGAGTAGATGGTCATAAGAAAGTGATATGTAACTAAAGCAGAGCCTACTGAGTGCTATATAGTTGAAACGGGATAAATTGGCAGGTAGTTTCCAGAAGCCTACATTGGGTTTGATAGTAAGAAGAAAGTTATGGTGGTATGAGTTCCACTTCTGTTGCCAGTTGCGGCGAATGAAGTATTCAACGGCCTTGTTTAGTACTGGGAGACGGCGGCGCTTTATAGCTTGTAAGGGGACATAGTATAGAATGGGCTGCCCTATCCACCGCTTCGTTTCTCACAATTCCCTTACCGACATGGAACCCTCTCTTATGTGCCATATTTTACTATACTGCCCTAAACTCCACCCCTACCGACCTCATATCCATCAGCGTATCCTATTATCTGGTTTCCTCTCCAACAGCTCTTCAACTATTCCCTGAATTATAAAATTCCTTTCCTCTTCTAGCCTCATTTACTCTACATCTAACTGTTAAATCACCAGTGCCGTAATAACCACGGTAGTTAAACGTGGCACTATAAAATAAGAATAAAATAAAATAAATAACTTCTGTTTGTGTAAAATGCAATGAACAGTACGATTTTGAACAATGTAATAAACTATCTAATGCATCGATAAAGTGTACACATTCGTAGATAGTCCCACGATTAATTATAAAATGTGTAACATATATAAACAAACGTTACACGTACGTAAAATAACGATAAATTTAAATTAAGAACATATAAATAAACTACAGAAATCGACAACAAAAATAAAATAAAATAAAATAAAAAAATGAACACAATGATATTACCGAAACACATTTTTAGAAAACCGTAACTGAAACCGACAAAATAGGAGAGAACAAATCCAGATAACAGGATCGAATAACAAAAACTATTAAAACCTATCCAAATAATTTCATAGGGGGACAATATGAGTGTTGAACTCGACATCACTTGGAATGTCGATGGTAACAACGTGTTCGTTTACTGGAAATATTTCATAAATATAAATTGTCATAGCTTTGATCCCTGAAACACATTCAACACGAAAATATTTCATAAGGATTTCTCAGATTACAAACTATATTCAACTAACCACCCGAGTGAAAAAGGACTAACGGTGGTGCTATATAGGTGCATATCAAACGGTTTGACATATACTCTAATTATTTACAATCCGCTATAATTTCAGTTATAATAATATAGCGTTACTATATTGTCGGCTCAGACATGAAATTATGGCTACGTTTCATCTTTGGTAGCGCCTTCAATTTAAAACATTTGAAATTTCTTTATTACTAGAGCGATCAATATCGGCCTTGTTTAATGTTCTGATGTAACAAAAAAGATTCGACATATACTCATGGATAAATTCACCGATCGATTATTCCAAAATAAAATCGATGATTTCAATCGATCTTAAGATCAGGCCGTGGACTATTGACTTATAATACAAAGCTGTGATGGCATCCACCATATCTAAAGAAGAAATACTAATCTCACTATCTTATCCGCTTAAAATCGGGGAACTTAATAATAAACGTTTACACGCGAGAAGAATTTGCCTGTAGATAATTTAATAGCTTATTAATTTTATGGCAATCATTCTCTGGAAAGCTTTTAATTTGTTTCGAAATCGTTTGATAGTTAACATATCATTATAGATTACGCTGCCATAAAGTATGTTTGGTAATATTATACTTTTATATAATATATAATGAAAAGGGAATAATATTATATAAAAGTATAATATTACCAAACATACTTTATGGCAGCGTAATCTATAATGATATGTTAAATATCAAACGATTTCGAAACAAATTAAAAGCTTTCCAGAGAATGATTGCCATAAAATTAATCAAATATTACAGAACAATTATGGCTAGCATTGTCATCGCTGGTATTAAACCGTTCGTGTATGAGATTGAGAAACATATATTTTATTAATAAAAAATAATGTAAATACAACTTATGAATTTAACAACACGCAATATCAGCATCCATACTATTTGCATCAAGAAAAAAAGCTAATAATTAAACAATTCAAAATAGTATTGGATGAATATTATGTTAAAAAATATCAAAGGTTACGGGATGAATACAATGGACTAGCGAAACCATATTTTCCCAGTGTAGACAGAAGACTAAAAAATGTTGTATTCGTGCCGAATTATTTCAATACACAGTTTATTCATGGATTATTTAAAGACTATTTATATAAGTATGGAATATCGCATACGAATAAATGTGCAATATGTAATTTAACCGATCGTGTAAAGCATATACTGACAGGATGCAATTACGTCAACGCTGATTTCGCAGATATAAATGCAATAGAATTGGTGGATAAGCAGTTCAAAATTGTTGACGTTTTCACAGTATCGGAAATAACATACCGCAAAATACATCTACATATATTTTAATCAAATTAATTGTATAATATCACCTTAATGTAAAATGGGCTGAACTGAGCACCGTAAACTTAATTGGATGGGCTCTTTTCAGTTCGTTATTTATAAATTACATGTATCTCACTTATAAATAAATTTACCCCATCGTAATTTACGAACTGGGGATTAAAAAAAAAAATAGCTTAAGTAATCAATTTTGTAGACTAATAAGTAGCATTTAGCATATAAGTTCAGATAGTTACATTGAAAACTTTAGTTACGGAGATGAACATTTAAACATACTTCGGTACAAATTGCACCCAATTAAAGATGAACCACGGTTTACAGGACGGATTCGTACTAATAAAGAAGAAACCAAACTATTCGCTCATCATTTAATATTTTTTGACCGTACGTAATTTGCTTCGATAATGATGCACTAATAAATTATCAGACACAACAAGTTATCAAATATGTTACACCTTTTGAGGTTGCAAAAGAAAGTGCTGTTTGTCAATCTTAAAAAAAGGTTCTTGAAACTGAAGCATTATTACAGGAAACTACAACGGGAAAGAGATATTATACTTATCTGTTCCACGCGTGCTGTCGTCTCAAACGTGTACCAAAGTGTTTAAGGTGGAAGAAACCTGTAAAAACAGTAACTTCTTACTAATCAATATGTAGCGAATTCCAAAAACTTCTTAAATGGTTGAAATCGCTAGTGAATCAACCGGATTATCAATTTGAAGTCGATAACCAGCACTTAACGATCCATCAGGTACAACGAGTAGTTCGGGAAATATATGCTGCTCTAGAATAACAGACTGTTAAGCAGTTTTTCTGGATATGTAGTAGGCTTCCGATCCGTGTTTAATAATATATACTTATCCATAAAATAAATAACCAACTTCCAAAAAATACCAATCAGTTACTAGAACGTATCTCTCAGAACGAACATTTTATATTTGTCACAGTGAAATTAAACCGAACTGTTCTACACGGTAGCGTTAGCGATTCTTCACTTTCCGTATACGGTTGATATACCGAAAACCGATGAAACTAGCGGTACTACATTTGTGGACGATACAACTAGTTTATCCATCAGGAATTCCCTCGAAGACCAAAGGGAAAAACTAAAATATACTTCGAATAAAAGTATAATACTCCTGATTAGAAAATTATAAAAATCCCTCTATATTATCTAGACGTTAATGTAGGTATACATTTCGATTACCGATTGACATGTGAAAGTGAAATGCATACAAATTATAGATAAATTTAGTCAATTGTATCGGTTGAATGTTCGTCAGTTTAAGCCTAGTTTCTTCCGATAAACGTTTTCCGTGTACACAAATAATTACAACGATTTGGACGTATGATACGCAACCGTTGGGTTGTGTTCACAAAATTAAATTGGTTAAGTAACTAACGGGGCTACAAAATAAATACCGACTTTCGATCGAATCGATGAAACGAATATATTCATTCGAACTTATACATAGGGCATTTCATTAATAGTCCTGACCAGATTTCATCTTCATCGCAATCGTGAAATGTCAGAAATCTTTAACACACTGAGCCACACATCAGTTGGTTATGCACCTTTACGTAATTTGCCGGAACACGTGTGAACATCTTTTAGACGAGTATCTTTACTTTGTTTTATTTTTGGTATTAAATTTATACATTAGCTCTCGGATTGTATTAAATAATTAAAAAAACAAAAAAAAATGTATTTTTTTTACTATTTATTTTTAAAGTTTATAATCAGTTTAATAATTATCTTCCTTTTTAAAATTTTTCGAAATGTAGATTAAACTTAAAATTACACATTTTATATATATATATATATATATATATATATATATATGTTTGTGGTATGTGAACAGAGGGGGGTAGAAGGAAAAAAGAAAGTTAATTACTTGAAATTTCATTAATTAATACTGGAAGAAGACAGGAAGAAAAAACGATAAAAGCAACCTCTAACTACGAAAAGAAATAAAATTGTAAAGTTGACAAAATTCTGAGAGAACTGTACGATTAAAAATTAAAAGAGACTAGTCAATTCTCTAATAAGAAACCCCGGATAATTAAAATAGCACGTACAAAGCAAACAGATGTACTTTCAAAATGTTATACTAGTCCTCTGGACGGTAAGCACTACATATAAGGGATCGTAAATTATATAGAGTTAACAGAGTCCATCAGAAGAGAGAGAAATTGTTCATACAGCAAGACGACGCGTAACGTCGTCGTCATTCTAGACGATAAATCAAATAGTTGTAAATTACCGAAGAGGTGTCTGATGACTGAAGATACTAACTAGGGAAGTAGCAACAAAAGTAACACGCCGCAATATGAATCTTAATAATTGAAAAAGTGTGTTAATAATGTCTCAATTAATCATAATGTCATTAAGTTTGCAGGAAAAGTAAAAACACGAGGAAAGATATATTATTTTTATTTATTTTTTTCACCCTTTGGCCAGTTTAAGTAGATTGTTCAGACTATATAAACTTATGTTATTAATAAAATTATATAATCTACGCGCATCCAAGGAGGTAGAATCCACAATAAGCTCTTCAACTTATATTTGCAGCGTATTCCTTGTCGATAAATGTTCATACATAGACAGATCTGATGTTCGATGCTACGTTCGATATTACATATCTCACAAACTTTCATTCTGATGATTCTCCAATTTGGCAAGATGACTAGGTGAACAGTTATGACCACTTCTTATTCCAACAAACACGGACACAAAATCTTTATGGAGGAGATCTCCATGTTTAAACCAGGGCTCTTTTGAATTGTCTTTTGAATAGTGACATATTTTTTACCTTTTAACAAGCTTTGAAATTCGAAATATGATTGAAAAGAACGGTGCAACATTTAAGCTTCGATATGAACTGTTCCCATTGTATATTAACTTGCTTCTCAATAGCCGGAATTGCATCCGCTATCTCATTTTCACGGACGCCACAGTGAGCAGAGACCCACTTACTTCACCTTAGTTCCACGCTTATATATATATATATATATATATATACGTACACTATATTAATTGAGTTAGGGGCGTGGCCGAAATAACGATCGGATATATATATATATATGTACATACGTTATATAAGTATACTGTAATAATATATAAACCTGTTAAAAGAAAGGGACAGTGATATGGTATTTAAAAAATGATTACACAGGCGAAGCCGTGGGTAACTGCTAGTGTATATATATATACATATGCATGTAATATATACATTGGATCACGTTGATATTGTAAATTGGCGTCACGGAAGTTTTCTTATAGTAGCTGACATAATCTAATGAAAATCATTTCAGTAAATAATTTTTCGAACCTTGTTGCACGCAGGTATTTGTAAACATGAATCTAAAATGTGCTGCTAATCCGAGTACACAATAATTCCCACGGGAACTACGTTGTCGTTAATTTGGTGTGAACGGCTCTCCTACAACGTTTCGGACCGATATAATAATTATTATAAACAGGCAATTAAATGGTACACGCGCTTTTAGGATGGTTGCGGTCTAATTCGCGGAAAATAAGCAAGGTTATAATTGTTCGTTATTTATAAACAAGCGTGGAGACCTTGATCGTTAAGCGTTACGGTTCGTTATTTAAAGTTTCAACTCACGACTCCTGGTGACATTTAACGCAGCCCGGTCAATTGTGATTATTACTATTAACTAATACAGTGCAAATTTAATAAATTGCACATTTGTAAATATAGAGGGGGAATACAACTTAAAAGCTACTTTATCGATAAAAAGTACGTAGAAATTAATAATATTCACAACTATGATTCCCGGTGCTACTCCACGCATTAACTGACATGCCCATCGTCTAGACCGAATTTTAAATGTTGGTGGGGGTAGCCTTATGTGTAAAGCAAAATATAGTTCATTCATTTGTAGTCATATCTCCTTTAAATAAAGTTGAAGCTACGGGCATTTCTGTTTAAATACCTAACAACAGTACTATCCTCTATCCCGTTTACTACCACCCTGAAGTAAGTCATATAAATCTTTATTATGATATTTTCAACTATCAACACATCACCGCGATGCATAGAGCTTTGAACTGCTACTCTAATAATATGGCTGATTACTGTACTTTAAAAAAATGTGTTCACTATCATTACATAACAGTTTCGAAGAACTCTCGACAGAGTAGGTTGTGCAGTACACGTATCCAATATGCAATTGACGTACTACTCATCGATGTAAAAGCTCTTGTCGTCAAAATTACTCGATGTCGAATGATGGTGATGATGATTTTATATATTATATATATATATATATATATATATATATATATACATGTGTCGCCCAGGAGATGGCGGGACTTTATAGTTTGTTGGGGAACAGAGTATGGAATGGGCTGTCATATCCATTATATCGTTCCCTACGATTCCGTTATGATTTGTAATAAGAGAGATATTGGACATTGTATGTCACTAACAAGACGATTTTATAACTTAATGTTCTCGAGAGCTGATACAGCAACGAGGGAGTCCATTAGAACTAGTCTTTTGGCATCACTAGGGTTTAGGAATAAATAATGAAGACAGAAGAATATACTGTATAGTTTGCATCATATGTACAACAAGAAGATGCACTCCAATGGGGTAGCATAGAGGGAATGCGTGTGCTGTAGGGCTATTAATAGAACGGGATAGAGATTTGGCGAGCTTAAGGTTACCGGTAAGCGACTGTTTATTAAGTTATTTGCTTTCAAAATAAACTCATGCTCGGTCGTACGCTTATATTGTAGGAAGCTTGTATTAGTGTGTATTATCATATTCCAGGGATGCGGCGTTGGATAATTTAAGCTGGTCGTTGTATAAGTGCTGTAATTAATATTCAAATAATTTAGAGTGACTGTCACAATTTGTATAGGTAAATAGTCGTTTACCACCGATACGGAGACGACACTTAATGATGATGAATGTAAGATAAGGTACAGAATCAAGTGAAAATTCGGGAGAAGTCACATGTAGGGACGAAATGAAGTATTTGTTTGAATGATATAGGTATTCTGTATGATCATGTAGAGGGAGTGCCCTAGTATGAAACATACAATGCGCTGTAAGCGCTAAGAATTAGACGGAGAGTAGATTGGTGAATGGGACGGGCGTTTGAGTAGTTTTCTTGGGCGACATAGAGTACACTCTACACCTATAGTTTAATTCACTCGAATTTATTAGTAGTTTGACGTATAAATTGATTTAGACAAATACTTAAGGATGTTTATCAATTGCAATATTGAAAAATATGAGAGCTCTTATGAATATGTAAATTTGAAAAAATTTATTTTTAATTGATAATAAAGCGTGATATTTTTTAAAAACATAATATATATAATATATATATGTGTATGTGTGTATGTGTGCAACATGTGCGAGTATAGATAATTGTTTACGCAGCGATCGGTAAATATAAATATGAAATGGTAAATTTCATACAATGAAATTATGTTATAAGGAAAATTAATAAAGTTTATCATTAGCCAAATACGGAAAATACATTAATTATAAAGCTGTACATTGAGCTTGAATGAATTGTATATCGTAAATGAAGCAGAGGTACTTTCTTGTAATCTATACGACCTAACTTTCGATCCAAATTGTATATTATACGTGTATATTAAAGGAGAAATTAAAACCCGCGATGTAATGACTAAATTAAGGAACATAAGGAAAGATGGATTCATAAGGAAAAGCACTAAAATAAAGTTACTTCCTACACTTATTTTTTCTATTTTACTATACGCGGCTGAGACATGGACATTGAAAAAACATCCTTGAACCGACTAAATAGTTTCCATATGTAGTTTTGTAGAATCAAAATACCGTGGATTACGAATATTACAACAAATCGGTACGCAGAAATCATCATCATAGTTCTGGCACGATATATGATGACACACTTTGGGCCTTTTTTTTTTATGTAAAATGGAAAAAATGGAATAGAGTGCCGATTGATACAGGTAACGAAGGAAGGTACGAGACCAAGGGAGTCAACCACCAACACGGTGTGTGGGTACGCATGCGTTAAACAGAAACAACTAAAAATTGATATTCATTAATAGATTTTACCGATAGGGAGGCGATGGTCCGAATAATAGGAAATTTGAATCTTAATGTTCTGAAACACTATTATTAGAAGCAGTAGGGCACCTAGGATTCCGTATCTGGTGTGGGCTCAAACATAACCCCCACAAAAAAAATCCGAATAAAAATTAATAAAATATACACAGCCGAATGTGTAATAAAATTCGACAGGCAAAACAAACTATAAACTATGACGAACAACAACGAAACAAGTAATAACAACAACAAAAAAAACCGCACTGGTCATGAGTTGAGTCAGATTCGAATGCCGAACCGCGCAACCAACGGCCATTTTTTTCTTTATGGTGCACAGTGAGCTGAATTTTTAATGTCATTAGCAGACAGAATGTAAGGAATATTTTCTAACAGTACTTTTTGCATTCTAGGCTGTTTTGCATGCTCCTCAAGATGAGGTTTTATTACCAGTGCTTTCAAATATTCTCTTCTGTTCCAACTATCATTTTACTGCGGAATTGTTTGAAGCTTACAAGTTAAGCGTCTTCTTGATATGTATTTTATACTTTTCTAAGCCCTCTGGGAGGCTTAAGCCCGGTAGCTCGCCTCGTGGGTGTGCCACTGATTGGAAGGATGATGATCGTCGTGACGTCAGGTTAGAATAATATTGGACAACTAATTTGTTATCTACACACTTTTATGCTTATATACATATATATATATATATCGTATAAATCTGCATACGAAGTACATTTGACACACGTCAATTATGTTCGATATCAGAACCGAGAACAAAAGCAGTTATAAGAGGAAAAATTTTCATTTAATAATCAAATAATAATAATAATTATAATAACAGCAATGATGATGATGGTGATAAGGTTGAAACAGTGAAAGCCGTTAAACATATTTCTCTGTCTTTGTTATATTAATAATACTACACGCCCGACGGATGATGCCTATTTTATCAAGGACGATAATCATTGGCGAAAACTCGTCGTTGTATTGCGTGTATGCGTCCTTTTCTCTCTCTGCATCGGTTTTCTTTTCCGTTTCATTTCAGGCTGGTTTTTTGTCTTATTTCATTTTTCACGGTGTTATTTTCCCAATTATGATTACCGGTTAGAAATGACGGCGATATTATAATAAAAGAAAATTGAAACTTTCCAAAGAGAAACGATTGTTTTCATAGTAGGTACAATTGCGTTTTCTGCAACACGTTGGCTGATGATAAACTGTTGTGAAATGAAAAATAAATATTCCACTCTGGTAGAGTAGAAATGTTTGATCTTTTGTAAAATGTAAATATTCGACTATTGTGAAATAATCTGATGGTGGTCAATTTTTGCGGAGTGTACAACTCTTGCGCAATGAAAATAGTCGACACTCGCGTAACGGAAATAATTAATCGCTTTTTTTTTAGACATGACGTTTTAAAAAAAATTAACAAATACTAGAAGAAAACGGTACAATACAACGCTGAAAAAGATATGTAAAAGACCTGTTTCAGGAAAAGAACGCAGATAAAGACAGAAATAAGAAAAACGAATGATAATTCGGTGCCACCTATAACAGTAGAAGATATCGAATTTGAGTTGAAACAATTGAAAAGCAAGAAAGCACCAGGATGGGATAATATACCAAGTGAGTACGATAATGATACCCCCAAAAAAAAAAATGAAACAAGAAAGTGGAATGAATACAGAAAGATAAAAGTTTACTGGTACAAGCTTCCAAGGTACTAACGAAAATTATATTACATAGAATTAACGACAAAATAGAAAATAACTTAGATGATGATCAATATGGATTCCGGAAGAATCGAGGGACCACAGAGGCAATATTAGGAATCTGATAATTGAAAAAGGAGATGAACGAATCAACATACGTGGCATTTATTGATATGGAAAAGGCTTTTAACAGGGTTGAATGGGACCGTCTATGGGATGTAATGAAATATCAGTGGACTATAAAGATGGAAGAATAATAAAAACATTATATGAAACACAAAAGCCTATAGTAAGAATCGTCAGAAAGGAAGAAGAAAGAAATAAAAATAAGGAAAGGAACAAGACAAGGGATGTTGTATATAACCGGGACTTTTTAATATATACACACAAAAAATAAAATAATGCAAAATTTTAAATAGAAAGTGAACTGGGCCATCAAAGTAGGGGGAATCAAAGATATTGATGTTTCGTTTTGCATATGACAAAGCAATCGTGGGAAGTAATGAAAAAGAACTAGAAAAATCGGTAAAACAGCTAGCGAGATTACATTGAAAAAAGAATGTCAATAAATTTAGAAAAAATGGTAGTTACGAAATCTGCTAAAAAGCAAGATATAATAGATGGAAAAATATTAAAACAAGTAAATTTATATAGATAACTGGGTAGAATAATTACTCGAGATGGAAAGAAGTGACAAAGATATATCGACTAGAATTAGTCTAGCAAAAATAGCTTTTAATAAAAAGAGATCTTTCTTCTTTTTCATTGATAACCGTGCCGTGTACTGCTACTAAGGCCAGAGGCACGGGAGGAATTTATATTAACGGGTAGATTCTGGATAAATGAAGGAAGGCAAGGAGTCTAGATTCGGATGTAGGAGAATGCTGTAAAATATTTGGGAGAGAGTTTGGAAGGTTTGCGATTGTACGTTCGGAGGAATATAATGGACAGGTAATAAGCAAGTGAGGAATAGTTAAATACTGCACGCAGTACATTTCGGTTGGTCACTATTAGTAAATAAGTGCTTGTGAGTAAGCAGTGTGTGGCCCGAGCGTACACGGCAGAGGACTACTTCGTTTATCCTGTTTGAGTTTTGACATGTAGTTGACCTTATCCAGTTGACGTTGTATTGCTGCAGGTTTGAAAATCCTTCGTTTGCTCTATCGGATAATTTAGATCGTATGGTATGAAGAAAGTCCTTCGTTGGAATTGGTATAGCTGCAATAGGTGATATTAGACACGCTTCTTTTGCGGCTGCATCTGTACTGTCGTTTGATCCCACGCCGTTATGCCCTGTAATCCGGAGGAGAATAATTTTTCCGGTAAACTCTGATGCGTTGGCTAAGATGGATTTTGCCAAAGGATGTTGGTGGTGTGGATGTTATACGCGGCTTCACTGATGACATTGAAGGTTTGAAAAAAATGCTAACAGAAAACCATGGGCTGTTACAAAATGCTGCGATGAAAGGTCGTTTTGTAAGACTTTTAAATAAATTAAATAAATCATCGAACGTCTCAAGAGGCAGTGCCTCAGAAACTGATGAATAATATTTATAAATTTAACTGACCCAAAATTAACATTTTACAGCGAGAAAGTTAAATCAATAGAATGATTAAGATATTACAGTACAATGAAAACCATTCTAGTTTAGCTAGAGATGTATTACTTAGTAAAATTATACGGAAGAATATAGACATTACATTTATTTGTGATAAAAGCAACTACATTCCGACTAATTATAAAAAATCATACATAATAAACTCGTGATAATCTATCGATCTGGAATACCGCTAAGTACAGTTTATATACACAATACTTACAACATTATAATTGTTAAAATTTGTAATATAAACATCATTGTAACGTACATTCCGCCTAACAACCGAGCTACTTATTATTTTCAATTCTTAGATATATACATACGAAACAATAATTTGAACAAATTCATACTGTTGGGAGACTTAAACTCGCGAAATTTATTATGGGACACAGTAAATAATCAGAGAGGAAAGCATTTATTGAATATAATACAAACCTACGACTTAAATGTATTTAATGTTAAAAATAAGCATACATTTCAGAGAGGAAATCAAAAAAGTGTAATAGATTTAACATTGGCAACAAGTAATATAGTAGACTTAATTGAGCTTTGGGAAGTCAGTTACGAATTAAATGCTAGCGATCATTACTATGTTACCTTCAACATAAATATAGTTACAAATGAGACGCGGAATAGCACTATCAAAGCTATTAACTACAATAGATTAGCAGTAAATTTAAGAAAGCACGCATATTTGATTGATACTACTGTAAATTGTAAGAACATAGCAGAAATTAAAAGATGGTTTTATCAATTCCAAGATTATGTTGATGTAGTATTAAGAAATTCATATACTACTATAAAATCTGAGGTATACTGGTGGAGTACTGCCCTGCAAAAGGAAAAAATATTGGTCAACAAGTTGTACAAGAAGTATAATGGCTGCAAAAATATAGAAAAAAAAAACAATTATTACAACAATTACAAAAAGCATTTTAAGCGATATAAGTTCATGATTAAAAGTGCAAAACTAAAAGCTTAGAAAAAGCTTATGGATGATAAAAACGTTTTTGGACTTAAATATAAAATATTAACGAACAAGTTAAAATCCACAAGCATACCAACATTAGATAACTATGCGAATACGGATCAAGACAAGGTTGATTTATCGATGTCGAATCTATTCCTTGACACAAAACCTTTCAAAATGGAAACTTGCCATCCTAAAACAAAAATTGTATTCAGCAATGATGAAATTTACATAATAATTAAAAAATTGAAAAACCAAGTAGCTACAGGAATAGACAAATTATCCAACGGATTTATTAAAAAATTTCACAATTTTTTCCCGTGTGTTATTGCAAAACTTGTAAACACTTTTTGAATTTGGCAATTATCCAGATGCATGGAAAATAAGCAAAACAGTCATTCTGCCAAAACCAAATAAAAACCCGAATCTGTCTACATCGTACAGAGCCATAGCATTATTATCCAACTTAAGCAAAATATATGAAAAATGCATACATAAAAGACTAAAAGAATTTGTAGAAAGCAAAAATATAATTAATGAAAATCAGTACGGTGCAGATCGTCTGAAATGGCGATATATAATATTTTGCATAACATTAAAACTTTTAAAAATAAAGACTTTTGTACTTGTCTAATTACACTTGACATTACAAAGGCTTTTGATAGTTTAGATTTAAATAAGCTTATGTTATTATTAAAAAATTTAGAATTAGATTACAGCATACTGAATATTATTAATCAATACTTTCAAGATCGATCCACAATACTTGAAATAGGTACATATTCCAAACAACAAAAAATTGTTATGGGAGTACCGCAAGGGTCTGTATTAGGGCCATTCTTGTGGAACTTAGTTTTCTCACAAATGTACAATATACTGATTCCAAGCAATGTAAAAATTTTTACTTTTGTGGACGATATAGCAATAGTAATTGGCGATAAAAATGAAATCTCATTAGGTAAGAAATTAAGTGAGGTATATCATGCAATAAATAAATGGTTACAATCATTTAATCTCAGCATCAACAATTCGAAGTCAACCTATATGCTGTTCAATAGAAAATTACAAAATAAAAAGTTAAATTTAACGCAATATGGATTAGACATACAATATGTCACACAAACCAAATACTTAGGAGTATTAATTGATAATAATTTAAAATTCTATAATCATTTCAATCATATTACAACAAAAATTAGCAAATTTATAAGGGTATTCAATAAACTTTATAACAATAACAATAGAATAAACTATAAGAAGGGAATAATATTATATAAAAGTATAATATTACCAAACATACTTTATGGCAGCGTAATCTATAATGATATGTTAAATATCAAACGATTTCAAAACAAATTAAAAGTTTTCCAGAGAATGATTTCCACAAAATTAATCAAATCTTACAGAACAATTAGCTATATGATTAGCATTGTCATTGCTGGTATTAAACCGTTGGTGTATGAGATTGAGAAACATATTAATATTTTATTAACAAAAAATTATGTAAATACAACTTATGAATTTAACAACACGCAATATCAGCATCCATACTATTTGCATCAAGAAAAAAAGCTAACAATTAAACAATTCAAAATAGTATTGGATGAATATTATGTTAAAAAATATCAAAGGTTATGGGATGAATACAATGGACAAACAATATTTTCCCAGTGTAGACAGAAGACTAAAAAATGTTGTATTCGTGCCGAATTATTTCAATACACAGTTTATTCATGGATTATTTAAAGACTATTTATATAAGTATGGAATATCGCATACGAATAAATGTGCAATATGTAATTTAACCGATCGTGTAAAGCATATACTGACAGGATGCAATTACGTCAACGCTGATTTCGCAGATATAAATGCAACAGAATTGGTGGATAAGCAGTTCAAAATATTTGCCGTTTTCACAGCATCAGAAATAACATACCGCAAAATACATCTACATATATTTTAATCAAATTAATTGTATAATATCACCTTAATGTAAAATGGGCTGAACTGAGCACCGTAAACTTAATTGGATGGGCTCTTTTCAGTTCATTATTTATAAATTACATGTATATCACTTATAAATAAATTTACCCCATCGTAATTTACGAACTGGGGACCAAAAAAAAAAAAATACTATTTAATAAAATTGGAAAAGCATCAAAATTATTTGGTCATAAATTGGCTTGATAATTCGAAGGAGTTGAGATTAGGTGATGCTAAATCAATTGATCTATTAACTGTTTAGGGGAAAATAAAGGGTATTTCAACTGATTGATGGCCTCCAGGTTGGCTAGTTGTTGTGTAAAATATATGTAAAAAAAAATAGTTAAAACCTTATAAAATATGTTTAAAAAAAAAAACGGATTATTCATTGATGACCATGCAACGTAAGATAACATGAAAAAAAAAGACTAGAAATAACAACGACTAAAGTGTAATGAGGATATGGAAAAACCCTTGATCAATCATGCGGTCTTCATCCACAAAAGTTTATAAATTTATAAATCGTTATTCTTACTGTATATATTAAGGTTATACGTTAGGTCCAATCCTTATCTAGCACTATATTGCACAGGGTAATGGCCGAATCGAAATCTAGTGATAAGCGCAATTTCTTTGCGCTTAATGTTTTTGAAAAATAGTACCCGATAACAGGCTTCGATGTTTCATTACTACTCTTTATGTAGATTACGATTTGGAAAAAATCGTCTACCATCGTCCCTATACCGATGCAATCTCGTTAATTCTCTTTTTTTTTCTCCGGTGAAAACAAAATAGCAGATGCAGATTGTGTACTTTTGGAATATTATCAACAATCTTTGTTATATAATCCAAAAAAATTAGTATCACATACAGAACACCAAACCGGACACAAGAATAAGTCATTGTGGGACGGATAATAGTTTAATATAAAATTAACTTATCGATACTTAAGTGAGACTTACTTTTAAAAAACGAATAAATTGAACATATAAAACCAATAGAGACAGCTCTTGCTAAATATCTCTTCTCATGATGGACAACATCACCGACTTGTGCCGAGACTGTCATCAGCAATGTCGCGACCTTAGATCTAAATCAACTAAATCTTCGATGAATTTTTAAAAATATTACTCGCAGTAAGTTAAATCTGAATGACCGCGAATTAAACAATTTAAATATATATATATATATATATATATATATATATATATATTATAGATTACTCACTTATAGATACTCGGCGAGAACATCGAAATAATTATTTAACCGGCGGGGTAATATATAACTTCTTACCTAATATCGAGATAAGAATTAAGATGAAAGATGGTAACTATTAACTTTTTAAACTTGTCAAGCGCTCCTTATCGAGCATGATCATTCGATGAGTATTGACGCAGATACAAATTAATAAACATCCAAGGCTTGCACCATTAGCACGTCTGCGGCAGATAATATATTCTCGATTGTTGTTTTTTTCCGATGAGCCGAGAATGAAATATTAAAACACGCATTATCGATAACGAAACATTTCTAATTACGTATTGCTAATTAAGCTAGCTCGGTGTGACGGTTAAAAATTTGTACGGATTCCCCGGCATAGCGGCATCTACGGCAATAATCTAGCCGACCGTTTGTTCACCTCTACGCTTAACCTTTTTTTTTTATTTTATACACCTATAGATTTCCTTACATTAAATTTGCGCATAAGGAATATCGGGAAAATCTATGGGCTGATATAAATCCATCCAACCCGACATATCTGCTAATCCGTGGTTCTGCGATATTAAAGTTGAAACACGATGATGAAATTGCGCGGGTTTTATTACTACCGTTTGTCGACGGAGACGCGACAATAGTCTCTCGCCTTCCTGCTTCGCTACGCAAGTAGTTCAAAAACTTGTTAGTTCTCCTAATTGTTCACATCCCCCGCGGATAACCATTTAGTGTCTGAATTCTCGAATGATTCCTATAATAGTAATTTTCATGCTGCTTTTGAACGATCACTTCTCGCTATATAAATATCGCATTTCTTTTAGCCGTTCGAAATACCCCTAAATATGACCCTTCGTTCCTATATATTAAATTCCGGCGTCGTTATTTAATTTTACACGTGGCTGCATTTTTTTTTAATCCGCATATATATTATAAAAATAGTTCCTATTCATTTTATAATTCCAGCACTGTATAGATATCGGTAAACTGTATGGAAGCCTATTAAAAAATAAATTAAATAAAAAATAAGAAAATAATACGTTTCGCTATATGAATTCATAAATTGAAATTTATAGCGGTTGAACGAGCCTTATTAAATGAACCGCTCAAATTTAACCGTTATCTATCAAAATATAGATTAAAAGTTCGTACGGTTATGATTCGCATTAGGTCAACTTTAGATTAGGACAATCTTCAAGGAACATCACGCTTCTACTTCCTTTTCCCTCGTCTTAATTATTAACACCGTTGGGTTTTTTTGTATTTTATGAGGGGGTAGAATGAAAAGAGGGGAAAAAAACGAACATAACGCTTCCCGCGTGCCAAATCCACTTTCCAAATTTCTTAGTTGTCGATAACATTTTCTTTCGTTTCTCACGGACGTGAACACGTACGTAAGTACTCGCGTTCAGGTCTTTGGCGACGGTGTCAAGAAAAAAATTGTCACAGATATTTCGCCCGGAAAAAAATTTTCGCGCAGAACGTTAAATGCAGACAGTGTTTTTAGCTCTACAAGTTCTTTATCATTCAAACCCCGTCATCATTTTGGGATTCCTATATTTTACAAGGCGTCGATTTTTTAACTGATAACGAGAAAAGACGGCTGAATTAATTATATTACATAAAGATTATCGAAAAATTTCGATACGCAATTCGATGCACGCGAAAATTAATTAATGTTTTTTTTTTTTTTTTTAACTTTTACTATATAGGTAGGATTTATCTCAATTGCAATTGTATGGTTCGCTTGTTGATTTTGTGTACCTGTGTATCGCGTATAGATATATCGGTATAACTTTATAATTAACGAAATCATTAATTCTTACCCGCGTAGTTTCTTTTTTCGTGATTTTTCATATGTTTTCTCACACTAATTTATTATTATGCTCCTCGGCTATGTTTATTTTATTACGTTTTATTTAACACAATTCAATGTTAATTAATAAATTGATATTTGTAAAAATTACTGTTTTAAGGTCGGTACCGCAGCGTAACTTTATGTATCCCCCCCAAGTATAATGTTGTTTTTTTTCTTTCCTTGCTATATATATATATATATATATATATATATATATATATATATATATATATATATATATATATTTATATAAATATACATATATGTATATATGTATATTTATATAAATATAAGGTTATTTAAATAGTGCGAAACACGTCGAACACGTGTACAGCATATGCTTAATGCTAAATAACTGATACCTTAACCTTTAGAACTAGTACTGGCTGTAATAGAGCAAACAATATAAAATATGTTGATGTATTGGAGAGTAGTGATTTTATGAATTAACGAAACAAAATAAAATCGAAGTTAATCACTTTAAAATTTATTTTATTAACGCAAAGCTTTTCGATTTTTATATCATTTTCAAGCGATAAAAAACTTTACTAAAAAAAAAAAAAGATTATTTTGTAAAGTTTTTGTAACGCTTGAAAATGATGTAAAAATCGAAAAGCTTCGCGAAAATAACTGATTAATTTTATTTTGTTAATATAAAATATAACATAAATATTCGGTTATATGGGAAAAACCAAATAAAAAAACTACATATTTATAACATTGTGTTAAGACATTGGTAGTTATAATTACAGATGCAGTTTATTATTCGATTACTCGATGATATACATTAATCAAAGAACTTCCTCGTTCTCGTTACAATTTCATCACGTATATAGAGGAAGTATATATCAATTAAAACTTCAACCGCAGAAAAATCACCACGAATTGAAATGTGGGAGCTGAGATTACAAGAGCCAAAAAACATAAAGCTGCGGGGGAAGATCTTATTCCTGTAGATTTAATCAAACACATAACACCGACGTATGAAAAGGGGATTTTGTAGATAGTGAAGAAAATATATGATGAAGGAACGCTGCCCGAGGAGTTCAAAGTGATAAACCTCGTACCATTATCAAAGAAAAATAATGCGCAAAAAATGCTCAGAATATAGAAACATCGCGCTAATGAGTCGTATGCTTAAATTGTTACTGTCAATCATTAATGCCAGAATTGGAAGAAAGTTAGATGAAAATCTAAGTGAAACCCGGGACGGATTCGTAGCAAAAAAAAGGAACGAAAGATGCAATAGCCCTTCTGAAAGTAATCATTCGACGGACATTAAATGCTAATCATTGATTATGAAAAAGCATTTGATCGTGTCCATCACGAGAAACTGATGCGAATCCTAAAGAAATACACTATCGATGATAAGGACTAAAAATTATCAATAATCTGTAAAAGCGCTAATATAAAAATCGCTAATATAAAAATCGGAGTACTCGAAGAATAAATGCGATAAACAGAAACGAGTCAGGCAAGGCTGTCCCCTATCGCCGAGGCTATTCAACATATATGCAGACGAAATGATTAAAGAAGCGCGAATTGGAAAAATGGGATTGAAGATCAATGGGGAACGAATAAATGAAATTAGAGTTACGCAGACGATAAGGTAATAATTGCTGAAACAGAAACGCAAACGCAGAAGATGATCGACCGAATAAATAGCGCTGGCTTGAGATACGTAATGAAAATCGATGTAGGTAAAACAAAAGTGATGAAATCTACAATGAATGACGACAAGAAGGTTATAATCAAAATTGGAACACGTGAAATTGAAAATGTAAATGAATTCAGATATCTCGGCACGCTGATAAATAACGATTGTCCGAGACCACAAGGAAATAAAGACACGAATCGGTATGGCGAAAAAGACCTTCCATAACCTAAGCGAAGTTCTTGGAAATCGAACGATGAACCTCACTCTACGAAAGCGGATAATGAAATATTATGTACGGTCCGTTTTGAAGTATGCCTGTGGAACGTGGACTATGAGCGCGAAGTGCGAAGAGAAACTTGCTGCTTTTGAGATGTGGTGTTACCGAAGACTGCTCCGGATTTCGTGGAAAGATTATGTGGCAGTTTTATCAAAAATAGGAGAAAAACGGAAAAATATGGTAGATGATGTTAAGAACAGAAGAAGGAAATACATAGCACATAAAATCCGTGAAGGTGGAGTCTTTCTGCTGGCATTACAAGGAAAAATACAGGGAAAACCAGCAAGAGGAAGAAAGCGGATGAAGTTGATGACGGCAAATCCACCGGATGACTCACCAAGCAGAATAATCCTGATGGAGATCATTAAAGACGCCAGGAATCGTAGCATATAAGAAAGGATGTACGCAATCTCCTGTAAAGGGGAAGCGACTACGATGATGATGATGATGATGATATATCATACATGGATTTGATCCAAACCCAATTTGGCTTATTTAATATAATTCCGAAGCACTGATTTTTGTAGCCTTTGTAGTTTGTTGATACTAGATAAACTAACATTAACAATGCATTGCGCATGTATACTATTTAAATAATGTTCTTTCTTTTTCATTCTTCTTTCTGTCTATATATATATATATATATATATATATATATATATATATATATATATATATATATATATATACCCACGGGAGGGACCTTGTGTCTCCGAGCCGAAGCTTAACAGGAACGGAGCGCGTCCACGGTTGGCAGATAGTGAAATGGCCTATAGATACGCAGGTTAGCTGCGAATAAAACATTAGTCAAATAAACAGTCACGGATCACTACCGGCGGAAAGTCTGAAACGGGCGATTCCAGTAGTGACAATGTAAAGGAACACGAAGATATAGATGGGCAGCTAGAGGAACTGACCACTAAAAGTCTGCATAAATCCTATGACGAGATCGCCGTATAAACATAACATCGATACCTCCTCAGTAGCACCTCACTGCCGTACGGTTAGGGCTTTTTCCTAAAAGCAAAGAGAAAACAAACCTGACAGTAAATAATCCCCTTCCTTTCTTCTCCACTCACCGTCCTTTCTGAATCCTGTATTTCCTACTATCTACCCAATATCCGGTTTGAAATATTGTATCAGTGCCGGCAGATTCAGTCGTCTCACTTTTGTTTGCCACTGGATCACGTGCTGATGTTGAGCATGAGTTTTTTTTTCGGCGCCATTTCTTTTGCGTTCCAATTAAGCGTGGCTATGCTGCGTTACTTTTTAAACAACATCTAACTTAATATAAAAATGTCGCAAATTAAATTCTGGATCCGCGGGGGGGAGATTTTAAGGCACTCGTCAGGCAGTGGACGACCTACTACACCAATGCAGGTTGGTTCGAATTCCCCCGTGTCTGCAAGGTGCAGAGCTCTTCAACACTTTTGCGATTTGGACATCGGGATAACAATAAAACAATATTTTCTTTAATAATAGTGCAAAAATAAATAACCTTAAATTTTCTAAATTTTCCCGTCATATCATATGTCCGCTAAGAAGAATTGTTTCTTAAAGGGACATTTTAGTATACACGTTAAGTTAACTGTATCCTAATCAAAAAGGGAAGGAGGGAGTTTTTTTTTTCTTTTTCTCCTTTCTATTCTTCCTTATAGTATAATCAAATCATTCCAACATATTGTCTTAATGTAGTCCTTCAGTAACAAACGTCTCGTCTCTCTTCTTTCATGTCTTCCTTCTTCTAACTTCAGGAAAACTTCACACTATGCTTAGGGTACTGCAATGGAATGCGCGAAGCCTATTGCGAATTGGAAGTCTTTGTATCTGTTAATAATATCGATATAATCTCATTGTCTGAAACGTAATTATCTCCTGGAAGACAGTTTTGTATGGAAAATTATAGCTGTTATCGAGATGATAGATCTGATGGTTACGGCGGTGCTGCCGTTCTGGTGAAAACAAACATTCCCCGTAACCGGGAACAAATTATCATAAAATCATCCAACAATAACACTGAATAATCGAACGCTGTATCGATTAGTGTCAACATTCAAAACGGTTCAATTTTTTTTTATATCATATTACTCTCCTCCGGATCACTTAATAAATGTATCATCCTTTCTATCGTCCCTTGAAAGTTTTAATTCGGTACCTATAGTAATCAATGCACTAAGCTCATGGTGGGATTGTAATATTGACAATAATAAGGGAGCGGCTATATTATAAATTCTCTCTGATTCCAACTTTCGTTTATTGAACGATGGTTCCTCAACTAGAATTCCTCATCTATCGCGTACCATGAATCCGGTTGATTTAATTTTAGTGTCTTCAAACATCGATCTTGACTGCTCTAGTATCCTTCAACTCTCTTGGAAGTGACTATCTTCCCATTTTAATTGAAATTAATAATGAACTCATCTACATACTGCCGGAATCGAAATTACAATTCAAGAAAACGATGGAAATTTTCCGATGGCGACTGAAATAAATTTCGATACTTTATGGAACGAGAGATATCCAAAATTCCCGTAAAAATTAGCTCCTATAGATAAATATAACTTAGCTCTAAATTCCCTCATGTTGATCGGAATTATTAATTCTACCTACTTTAAAACAAGGAAAATCTCCGTGGCAAGCTTCATCCTACACGCCTATGTCGCTAGAATCTTGCCTTATAAAGTCTTTTGACATGGTAATTAATAACAGACTACTGTGGTGGATTGAAAATCAAAAGATTCTCCCTTATGGGATGTTTGGTTTTAGACCTGGCCTTGGAAATTAGACTGTATTGCCCAATTAGTTAATGACATTTATCCGGCTATCTATATTCCCTACATTATCTATCAAGCTGTAACTACAAGGTATTATTTCTAATTTTCCTTTTTATTTTAAGGTGCGTAATTATTATTTAAAATTATAGTTTAGTATATAATCCTTAAATTAGAATCTACTGGACACAAAGGTTTAGCTTGACCTAGGTAACAAAAAAAAAAAAAAAAAAAAAAAAAAAAAAAAAAAAAACCTTGTTTAATATATCGACTTTGTACGAGGGTAGTTCGTACTACACCACCCTTTCGCGTAGCAGTGGGGTAGTTGACTTTCCGCGAAAATCTCAATTTAAGATTATGAAATAATCGGCTTTTACTTTATCTAATTATGAATAATATTTTTTTAGTAAACATAATTTTATTCTCCCGTTTACATAGAAAATGATACATAAATCAGTCGATAATTCGCCAGAGTAAAAAAAAAACTGATTCAGTCACGACGTCCGCTATATGCTACATGAAACTTTAACGCTAACAAAATTTCTTAGTTTCTGTTTGACGTAAAATGTCTCAATGTTTGAAAATATTTATTTATAAAAAGTATCGTATAATAAATATCTGTGTAAAATTTATGATTTTGTGTCAAATTTTTTTTTTTTATAACGTATGTCTGAAAGGGTTAACTATGGCTCAATCGTTATTTTCCATATTTGGGATATCTACTTCGAATAAAACTAATAACTATATATTTCAGACTGAGTGGAATGCCAAAAATCATCGGAACACGCAAAAGCTCGCCCTCTCCCCGGGCATAACTGCGGACAATGGTGTAAAGAGTTACAATATGTGTATACATATTATATATATATATATATATATATATATATATACGTACCAGATAGCATTGAATAGGTTTTTCGCGAGCTTTCTGATTATAAGATTTTTGTAACTGCGTAGCTCTAAGAGCGTGAGCTATGTGCAACGCGGAAGCGTCAAATCGTCCGTATTGATATCCACCGGTTATAGACGACGACGTATCTTGATTATGTTGTTGATGAAAATGATGATTAACGTTATTAATATTACTATTACTATTATTATTATTATAATTATTATTGTTTGTATGAATATTGGTGGTTAGCTGATGAGGTGAATGAGCTCTTCTGGTCGGCGATTGATGATTTTGATGATGGTGTCCATTTAAATGCGATTTTATATTTAGCGCATCCGCGTCGAAGGTGCCTTTACCGTAACCGCGAATTTGTTCGTTAACGAATGTCGTCGATTTCGGTACGTTTAAAGCCGATCGAATACCGACCGAAGAACCGTCTAGATGGCCGGGTCCGATTTTCGGTACGTGACTCGAGCAGTAAACTTCTTTGTCTTCTTGACGATGTTGATTATTGTAATAAGTTTTCAACGTTAATTTCGTACCGCACACGCTACACTTGAAACAGCCGCTATGGAAAAAAGTGAAATCTTTTAATGGACCAACGCGATCCACTTGATAGACGATTTGATCGCATCGTAAGCAAGTACTTTCGTAAAAGTTAGATCTGTACATATTTTTTATTATTATTATTATTATTATTATCGAAAGGAAAAAAGAAAACTTAATTAAATAATTTAAAAAAAAAAAAAAAAATTATTTCAGAGAATCCAACAAAAACAAAAAACCCGAACCATTCGTAACGATTATAATTTTATAACACACGTATAAACGCGCGCCCGTTAATAACGCCAGGGGGGAAAAATTTTCGTCTAGAGAGAGAGAGAGAAAACAAAAACCGCGATAACAAAAACATTCGGTATTTTTATTTACGATAACGTTCGATAATTACATTTTTCGCTCTATATTACTATCATTATTATTTCTTTCGGTAGAAATTTAAACCGCGATAACCGGCTAAAAATCGTGTAATATAATACCCGTTTCTAATAATAGACATTTTGTAAACAAATCGAAAAGCCAATTTATTTATATATATATAATATATATATATATATATATATATATGTTATCTGGAATAATACGAATTTCACGTTTTTAACCGAACGCGAAAATCCAAACAGACACTAAGTACCAACGGTAAACGAACCTACAACAGCAATGTATCGAAAATATTTTATTTCGAGGTCTTCCAGTGTATTACTATCTACCATCGACTGTATATATTTCTGTCCTTGTCGACAGTTCATTAACGAAACGAACATATTGAAAATACCACTACACTATTACTACGAAAAATCCTTAGTATTATTCTTTCTGTACTTACTATTACAATCCAACGTTCGCTTCAACTCTATCTCATTCTCGCAGAAACCATACCCTGAATGCGATTTTATTTGCCTTACTTGTATAAGCTTCATGTATATACAAATATATATATATATATATATATATATATATAATATACATAACACGTTACACTCCCTCTACCGGTTAACGATTATGGTCGCGCACCGGTAACGTTAGAGTTGTAAGGATTCGGTCTCTTACAACGTAACTGCCGATGATCGTGATAGAACTGGTCTCACCTCGGTGCCTTAAAACACCTGTAATCGTTTCTCTTCAGTCTTCCGCTAAGGTTATAAGGCGAGTGCATATAGACATATATATATACATATTCATATTCGTGTATATTTATATATATAAGTAGGTGTGTGTGTTGTTGTGTACATCGTAGTTGAAATGAACGTCAAAAAGAACGTCCACTTGGTGTACTAACGCTCAATAATATAATATATTATACGCTAATAGTACTGCACGTTGGATTACAAAAAAAATCCCAACAAAAAACGGGTTTTACAATATTATATTGCCCCTACCAATGTAGTCGTTTCAAAATGCCCAGAGTTTCTTTCCAAACTGCTCACGATTCACTCGATGTTTTTAGCAGAAAGAAAACTGTGCTCACGTTTAACTTATTTTATCGAAAGCACTTCGTCCAGCTATATTACTGGGTACAGGTATAAATAAATAAGTGTACGGGGAGGTAGGTGAAATGCGTAACGAACAGTTATATATATATATATGTATAAAAATATAATATATAATTATTGTATGTATAAATAAATTTACACGCACACTTTTTTATAGTGGAAGTAAATTAATGGAAATGAACGTACGAATGTGGTAAATAATTCTATACATAGCCAGGAAATTACCATCAATACGCTGTACGATATGTAGCAGTATTTGCCAAAGTAGTGGTAGTAGTAAACAGATGTCGGTTATTTTTACGATGCTGCTACTTACCCTACCATTTTTAATTCTTGATAGGAGGGGTTACTTATTAAAATGTATCCAAATAGTATATATATATATATATATATATATATATATATACATATATATATATTATATATATATATTTGCATCTATATTTCATTTATAAAAGTATAAAAATAATGAACTGAACGGTGTCCATCCAATTAAATTTACATTGTTTCGAGTTTTTTCTTCGCGGAAGAAGTATTAGATCATTTTTTTCCTTATTGAATGTGAAATTTTGATGCTAAAAAAATTTTTTTTCGATTTCTGGTTGAAGAGAAATGTCACGATTTTATACATATTTATATAAATAAAATTATCTACAGTTCCCATCTAATAATAAAGAGACTTGTATAAAATTTATAATTTTGCCTGGAAATATTATAATTTACCAACTGCAAGGGGGTTGTCGTGTAAAGGAAATCTTACATCCTGCAATGTGCCCATGTAGGTTAAGTATATACAAAATTAAATATATGTTTGTGTGCTTGTGTATATGGATAAAACTGAATTAGCGTATTATTACTATACAAAGTAATGCCTAAAGTGCACAAAATGGAAAAAAGGGAAAGGGGTCAGTTTGATGGATCGAATAAAAAGAATTTTTGTTTTTTTTCGTCACTTTTTTTTTTTTTTATTCACTATATAGCCTTTGACAATATTGCTTCCACACCTCCACTATTTCTGGTTTTTCCGTTAACATGCTTCATTGATCGTTCTGAATTTCCCAAGTTCTCATCTTGAATTCTCTAGCAATTAATCTAATCTTTTTATACAAGTCCCTGAGCTCATTTTTTTCTGCATGTTCTTGAATATTTCGACAAATGACCTGGAAGTATGTGTTCTTATTCTTACGGCGAAATTTGTGAATTTTCGAAGATAAATGAGCTATTTACTGCTCGTTTGTACCGTGTATTATTACTAAGTTTTCTCCTTTCCATAATTAGCTGCATTGTCCCGGACGATATCCATGGTTTGCGTTTTCTCTCCTTTTCATATGGTTATCCCGTATAGCTAAAATAATTATGCTGTTGAATTTATGCTATAGATGATCAGCATATTGATCAGCTCGCTGCGCCTGTGCATTCTTCACTTCATATTATTCAAAACTATTTCATATCTTATCTAGACGGATATATTTGATCTTCTTTTTCTTTTTTTATGCATCGATAGATATTTTCTTTTAGTTTGTAAAAAAAAAATGTCATTGTCTAAAAGAAACATTAAATGAGATGCTATAAAATAGAAAACCTAGGTAGCTGGAAAAGATGTAGATGAATAAAGAACATAGATGATAAGATTTAGATGGGGTTTATTTAAGAAGAAGCTGATAGAACAAAGTCCTCCTCAGTTCAATTCAATTTTCACTGCCGAGGACCTAAGCATCTTTAAAACTCTGCAATTCTTATCACGTTTAGATCACCATTCCTCCTCCCTATACTTAATCTTATCCGACTCCCTAAGTTTTCTCCTCGCATTGAAGCATTCCTCCTTTCAACCTAATTCCAATTATCTTCCCTTGGCAGTGCGACAATTGACTTATTTACTATTCAGCCGCGGCATCTTAATATCATGCGTCTGGATTCCTGGTCATTCCGGAATTCATGGCAATGAGGTTGCCGACACTCTGGCCAAGGAAGCCATTTCCTTCGGCTCTCTGGTGCCGGCAATTTCCACCACAGACCTGATATCTCTTGCCAACGTGGATATATCCTACGAGTGGTCATCGTGGCTAGTTAGTTCTTCCACCCCTAGATATTATCTGGCCACATCACCTACTCCCTGGTACTTTAATTTGTCCAACATACACCTCAACTTCCGAAAATTTATTACAACCATCACCCGTTTACGTTCTGTACACAATCGTCTTCCGGCTCACATGTTTCGTATTGGGATTTCCAGTTCATTGTTCCCATCCAGCCGATTCACAAATTATCGCCGATGAAAACCACATCATTTTCAATTGCAGTTTTTACACACCTGACCAACTCGCACTCCTGAATTCCTTAATATCCATCGGTTATCGTCCTCCTTTCTCTATCACTTCCTTAATTTTTTCTAATGACTCCCGTGTTTTCCTCCTTCTTTACAAATTCCTAACCAATTGTAACATCAATATATAACAACTATTTATCAACACGTTAGTGGGTTGTGATTGCTCCTCAGCAGTGCCCAGAAAAAAAAAAAAAAAAAAAAAGTCCATATCATCATATGCTTATTATATAAAATATTGCTACATGTTCGTATATATAGTATATAAATGATACATTAAATATAATAAAAAATTAATATATTTTCGATAAACATGTATATAAAGACAACAATTCTAATTAGAGATTAGTAAAACACCGGAAAATTACTATTTTATACATATATATATATATTTTTTTTTAAGTTATCTCCCCTACACCGATAAGAACATAATATGACGATCAATCGAAATCCCTTGAATTTAAACTTATAACAAACCAAATATTTAATAATAATAATGATAATATTGAAGATAATGAAAGATTAAGAAAATTAAATACCCAGATATGTGTAACAATATATTTCATGTTTTTATATTCACGCTTTGAATTTACGTATTTAATTTAATGATAGTTGAAACAAAGAGAATATTTGAAATAGCTCGCATCATCACTAGTAAAACCTCATCTTGAAGAGTATGCAAAACGGCCTAGATTGCAAAAAATACTGTTAGAAAATATTCCTTACATTCTGTCTGCTAATGACTTTAAAAAAAAAAAATGGCCGTTGGTTTGGAATTCGAATCTGACCCAATTACCATTGCGCTTTTTTTTTTATTGTTATTACTTGTTTCGTTGTTCCTGGTCGTTTATAGTTTGTTCTGCCTGTCGAATTTTGTTACACATTCGGCTGTGTATATTTTATTCATTTTATTACAAGTTGTTTAATTTTTTTTCGGGGGGGGGGTGATGTTTGAACCCAAGATACGAATCCCGGGTGCGCCACTGATTCCTTATATTCTTACTTGTGCATACTTTTGTTATGTTTATTTAAACGACACACTTATTTTCTTATTCAAAGAAAAAAAAATTGGGTTTTGAAATTTTAGTGATAATTTTTTATAAACTAATTAAAATATTTGTTAGCGCTTTTGAATAATTTATGTTTATTTTCGCGAAATTTTAGTTTACTTGTCAGTACGACGAAAAAAAAAAGAAAAAAAAAGGTATTAATAGCACGCATACTTGTTACTTTATTATTAAAATGATGATTATTAGTAACATCCGTGAATATTTACAATATTTATATGCGCGATATTTAACGAATAGTTCGGAATTTTGATATTTTTATATACACCGATTTATATGTAGATGAATTGATAGTACGATTTTTAAACGTTTCTTAAAATAATTTTTTTCATACGCGTAAAAACTGAATTAATAACTTTCGTACATTCAATTCCTATATAAAATTCCAAACGTGTTTACTTAAAAATAAATTAATACATATCCTCGATCGATTCTGCTAAAATCTGTCAATGAAATGGGAAACTTTGAAAATTATGTCAGAATTCTAATGTTCATATCTTTGTAAACATTAGTTGTATTTTTTTAATACGATTTTAAATACAGACATGCATAATATTCAGTAAAATATTAGACCTATATATAACTAGTAGTTTTTTCTTCTATTTTTGAAAATATTTGAATTTTTCTATTGACAATGTAACATTAAAAATTCGCATATTACGTCTTTAATATTTTCATTTCATACAACTTCGCAACTCGAATACAACTTCGAAATATTTACATAGTTTTGAATAACGACAAATTGAACTAGCGCAAAACTTATAACTTGCATATTTTTGATTAAGCTAACGTTATATTGCACGTTAATATCGCATTTTAGAAAATCATTTTCTCCACTTTATCGCTCAGCGATTTGTAATCGTGTGCTCTGTCGTTAATCCGCAACACAATTTGTAACATACCCGTTGGTTTTTTTAAACCATTTTCAACGGGGTTTATGTAGCATAAATGAAAACATCTTCATTAAGGGAAAATTCACCGTTCGTGGATCTAGATAATCATAAGCAACCCCCGTAAGCGCTACTTTACTTCATCTGAATAATTTACGATGTTTATATTTCGTAATATTTATGTTATATATCACAATAAGGAAGGTAATGAGATTTAAAAATTGAAAATTAATTCAAATTTCATTACACATTTCTTAACATTCAATAAAATAACTAGTTAGCATAAAATAATTTCGGAATAAACGCGTACAGTTTAGAAAAAAAGCGATTTATTAATAATAAAATAAAACAATATATTCATATTAATAAACCCGCGTTTACGTTTCAAGCAACATGCGGCATATGTCGCTTTAAACTCGGGTTTATTAATATGAATACATTGTTTTATTTTATTATTAATAAATCGTTTTTTTTTTCTAAATTGTACGCGGTTATTCCGAAATCATTTTACCTAATTACGAATATGGGCCGCGAAAATAGTTTTAAAATAACTAGTTTTCAGCCGTCATAAATAATTCGAAATAAATCTGCATAAATCCGCGTAGCGCTATCTAGTGTTCGTGTAATAGAAACCGCATTTAAAATAAACATCGTTTATTCGATAGCTATCGAATACGGGATAGTGTTTATATATTTTAATGTGGAATAATTAAAATGCGAATGTTAAAAATTATTCCAATTGAATTGCCTCGTTTTTTTTTTTATTCGTCATATTTCGGACACGCGTATTGTAATATTTCTTCCCCTTCGCTGAACATCTGCTCGAGGTATATGGTAAAAAGTAACCAAGATAAACTGCATCTTTCTTAAACGTGCTTTATACCGCTTCTAAGGCCAGATGTACGACGGAAGGATAGATTAAGGAGGTTAGATAAGGTAAGGAAAGTTATAAGGTTAGATTCAGCAGATGGTGATCGGTTAGAGAGGACGCAAGTCCAACAGTAAGACGGTGAGCTAGGTACAACATGATAGCAGAATGCGAGGAATAGTAAGGACTATGTTACAATGAGCATTGCACTGTGGCCTAGAAAGAAATGCTAGCGTGTAAGAAGTGCGTAACCACAGCGTATGCGGAACAGAGCGAATTCATATTTTCTATTGGAATGTACTTCCTTCTTCCGATCCGTTTAGTCCGACTTCCTTATGATATCCACATCACAGTTATTTCTTCTTTATACGATGCTGCCTGGGTAAGAATTTTTTCAACTAAAGGATGCTGAAGTTTGAATTGCCTTACTCTTGTTCGGACTTTTTGTTTCTCAGTTTCTACTAGTGATTGTTTGCTTTATGCCGAATTATTTTATTGCTCGTCTCACCTCGAGGTCGATGTTTATTTTCGATAGAACGTAAAACGCTTTCCCTAAATCTCTCGTACATTGATTCACTTCGTATTTTTTTTCAATCGCTCTGTGACAATAGACTAATGGAGCGCCGTTCTTCGTATTTCACAATTTCCACTTTTGAAGGGCTATAATTTATTTTATTTTTTCAACAAAATCGTCCGGTATTCATCCTTTTCCGTATGCGTCCGAAATTAATTTGTAAATATGAGTTTGCGCGTCCTAAAATTCGCCGCAGATGACATCGCCCATCTTGTTAATTTATAATTTTCTTTTTAGCTCCTTTTCAGCACTCATCATTCATCTCTTGTCATATCCTCGATGCCGATATTAGTTAATATTGTTCGTTTCATTATTTAACATTTATACGAATCTCTTCTATCATCGCAATTATTTCTTCGTCTTATTGCCTATTTTATTTCTTTTATTTTGCTAGACTAATTTTAATTTGTTCTAGGTACTCGCATTTTATTTCGTTATTCCGCATTTCTTCTACTTATCACTTTTGCCTCTTTCTTCTTATATCGTTCCGCATTTTATATCGTAATTTTGATGTTATATATACGTCGAACGTAACTATTTATTTATTATTATTACTTTTTTTTTAAACACGTCGCTTCGGCTACACGCAAAATTTATAAACATAAAATACATTATGCGCAGGTTTACTTCTATCAGTAATAAATGAATACCATTTTATACGGGAATAGCTACGAATAAAAGCATCAGTAAACGTATATAATAAATGAGACTTACGCTTGCAGAAAATAATTATTTTTACCGATGCGCTTTACGCCGTTCAAAGCATTAATCTCGATCTCTCAAAATCCAACCACCCGATACCCGAGACGAAATAAAAACATAGTGTGTGTGTGTAATAATGCTCTGCCAAGATTTAATATGTATGCGTATATGTGCAAAAGTGAATTCGCCAGAATGCGTGATAGAAATTAGAACAATGAAATTAAAATATACTTATTGCTAACGAAAATTTGTACATCTTATATTATTTAAGTGCAAATAAAATTATAAAGAAAACTTCTTCGTAGACGAAACAAAATAATTTTTATAAAATAAATATATATAATTTTTTACAAAGATAAACGTGAACTTAAAACACGATGAAAATATGGATTTAAAATTATTTTCTTTTTAATAATATTCATACTTATAAAAATAAAATAGCAAAATCATTATTAATGATAGAAAGGGAATTACATTAACACACACACACATATATATATATATATATATATATATATATATATATATATATATAAAAGACTTAAGCTATATAACAAAACTAGTGTAGGTGTGTAGTATATATTGTGTGAGGAGTGCATCAGGCAGTCAGTGAGAAGCACAGACCACACTATTGTTACGGTTTTACGTTTGAATTAAATTTTAAAGAAAAATAATTTACTATTGTCCGGATTTAAACTTCTTAGATATGACAGACTCCATATACAATAGGAGATTTTTGGAATTAGATTTATTAATGACCATTTAATAGATTAACACGTTCACTGATACTTGTAACATCAAAACCATCTCCCCAACCTGAACATTTTTCTTTTTTTTACATAAATCAGTTCCAAGAATACACATCTTTCACTTGTTGCCATTTGCACGAAGCTGATAGATCTCTAGGAAATATGGTGGTTACGTAGCGTGTGCGCTATTAGACTCCTAGTTGCATACTACGCATTTCTCAATCAACATAAACCAACAACATATATGTGAGGCATCCATATGCGTGACCCCCCCTATGAAAAATCGTAATCACGCAACATACGCGTGATCAGCAGTGAACGTGTTAAATAAGGGCTTTTAATAAATCGAAGTCGTATAGATGTTATATTTATAATTCAAATACTTTTAGAATGAAACGATTCTATTTATTTTTATTTATTGACAGCTTTTGGACATTTGCGTCATTTATATAAAAAACGCTTTAGAACTGTAGATGTTGCGTGATTTTATCAAATTAATTCGATTGTTTCTTTTTAATATTATAAATTCAATCAGGCTTAGTCGGCTAATAAGCAATTACGATTTATTTATTCGTACGTTTCCTGGGTACAAATAAAAGTTATTCGCTACTTAATTAATTCTACAGATTAATAAGCAATATCGCGATGAAAGTATCGTCACGTGTGGCGTCAGCGTTCAACGAACTCTGTTCGTCGCTAGTTAAAACCAGCACGGAAAAATCAAAGGGGGTTAGTCGACTTAGTCATCTTCGATATTATCGAATAAATTAATGGCCGGTAGATTATTACGTTTTTCCCGTGTCTCTATATGCGGCGGGTTCTCGAATTACACTATTTATATGCGGTACATTCAAAGTGCCAACGGATAAACACACGTGATCGAGTAGAGTCGGTTATATCATTTTGAACAAGCGTATACTGTCTTTAGTACAGTGGAAACTCGATAATTACCGGAGGAGGTGAGATGAATTACAGACGAATTATAAAATAGGACTAATAAATAGAAGAAAGAAATACGATACATTTATTCTACTTACAATCATTGTACAGATTTACATGTTGAAAAAATGTTTAATAATTTCTTGAATTAATTTTTCACGTCCTTTCGTAATTGCTAAATTACTCACTTGTCGCGTTGCAATTAGTTTCGAAATTCTTGTTGCTATTCATACCGTTGAATACACTTAGTTAACACAAATGAACACTTTGACTATGAGAAACATCAACTTCGTCAACTTCTTGGTCGACTTTGGCGTCCTCGTTGATTATACTTGTTCAACTATTTCGTCATCATTTAAAATCTCATATCCCAATTTAACTTCTCTTGCACATCACATTCTTCAGTTGGAAAAGTACGAATTTCTTTTCATAGTTGAGTGACTTCGCATAAAAGTTGTTCATTTCCAACGTTGTCAGTTTCCTTAGCTTCGTCTATTGACCAAAGTTTATTCCAGCTACGCAAGAGTGATTTGTAAAAACTCTGATAACCCGTATCTCGCGTTTGATTCGGTGTATAGGCAGTCAATAGTCAAAGCGCTGGAAATTAATGGTAAAGATAGAATATACACTGATATTTTAACTAATATATATATATATATATATATATATATATATATATATATATATATATATAACTCTGCAACAACCAGTGTAAACATGTATGAAACAACACCGACCTTCCAAATTTAAAAGACTACAATTTCTGATATCACAATCGATAAAGCTCAGGGCCAGACATTTAAGCGAATTGGTATCGATTTCAGATCATATACCAATGAGGCACTTTTCCATCATATCTCTTATATTTCAGAATCGTTAGAGGCTGGTCGCTCCGTAGCAGCGGTCTATTTTGATTTACGCAAAGCGTTTGATGTGGTAGATCATAATATTCTTTTACGTAAGTTATATACATGTGGCATTAGGGGCTTTATTCATAATTGGTTTAGATCATACCTAACTAATAGAAAGTACGTTACTAAGATAAATGGTGTATATAGCCACAGTACAGTTCAGTATTTTGGGGTTCCACAAGGAAGTATATTAGGCCCTATTTTATTTTTGATATACATAAATGACTTGTGTAATATAAATATTGGAGGGAGAATATTTAGTTATGCAGATGACACTGTTTTGGCGCATAATTCTCGGTTTCCCTCTGTATTAGAGTCTTATTGGGGTGGAGCTGGAAAGGTATATATATGAATGTCATACAATCACTTCAAAACATGTTATTTAACACCATTGGTAATGATAAGCAACCCTGTTGGAAAACTCGTCCTTTCACCGTTCGTGAATTATATAAAGTACAATTACTTGTTTTCGTGTTTAAAAATTTTAAACTTTTTTTCGATTGAGTTGCATGGTGGTAAAACAAGGTTATCGTCACACGAGTTAGCAAAGTTGTCTAAATTTCATAAATTTCATACCCGAATACAAGCGGTTTATGCCTCTATGTTTAACTCTTTGCCGCGTCAACTAAAAATTGATGTTAAAAATTATAAACGAAGGCGTAAGTCGTTAATTGCATTTGTAATGTGTAAATAGGTAACGAGCTTTTCATATAATAATCGAAGTTGCTAACTGGTTTAAAAGTATTCGGTATTGTTAGATTGATGATTTTATTTTGTAAATTAAATTTTTTATTTGTAAATTAAGTTCTACTTCAACTTTTTATTATTATTAATTATTATGTGATTATGAGTTATTTCCTGTTATGCCTTTATGTATACACGGTTTTTAGTATTTATTTACGTATATATTTCTATGTTGTATATTTACTTTCGCGCGTTAGGTATATTTCTGCGGATTTGTAATTATAGTTTAATACTTAGTTTATTTGATTGGCGGTGTCTGGGTGTTTGTGTGTGTTTACTTATATTTTTAAAGAATGTTTTAAGAAACTGTATTATTTCATTGAATTATATAACGTTACGTTTTTTTAGTGCGATGGAACGGATGTTAAATTTATCTTTATTTATTTGTATAATCCAGCGTTCGCGCAATATGCGCATAGTCGGGATTTACACGTTATATATATTTTCTTTTGTAATCTCGTATTTTAATTTGAAATAAATTTGAATTTGAATTTGAATATATATATATATGTGTGTGTGTGTTTGCAGTAGTAGTTTATTCAACAGTTAACGAAATTGTACGAGAAGAATCGAGTGAAATATGAAAACCGAAAAGTTCAGGCGATAAGATATAATTAGCTTCTTACTTACCGACAAACTGAAACCAAATTGTGTAAGTTAAATTTACATAATTTATCATTATGAAGTGTTGGTTTTTTTTAAAAAAATTTATGAAATAAGAGAACGTCAGCAAGCAAGAGGGTGCTGACGGGTTTTAGTGGTAATATCTAAGCGTCTGTTGTATAATTCTTCAGTGTCCCGTCTCGAATCTCGGTAAAGAGGTCGTAGATTAAATAACAGACACCGCAGTGTACGGAAGGGCAACTTCCGTATTCTAACACGGAAATATCGAATATCAGTCGACGGTAAATAGTAAATGGTACAGTCTACCCGTTGCGATAGTCTCGTTTGAACCAACCTTTTCGGCCTAGTTATAGAAGGAGGTATTAAATGCCGATAGGGTGATATAAATAACGAAAGTCGGCTTCCGCGCTGACATCGACCTTTTGTGGCTGCGTTAATTTTGGCGGGAGTCAACATATACATACATATAGACACACGAACGAACACATACATACATACAGACACACTTTATTATCCTTAACTGTAAAGAAATTTTCCGCATTAGATTTATTTGAACTACTAGTAGCGGTAAAAATTCTTCTGTAATACTTGTTAAACAGTTCCCGGCGGAAAAACGTCGGTAGATAAATGTTTTCAGACGCGATATGGATAGAAGGGTATAACACATCAGCGATGAATCGTAAGGAAAATAACAATCGTCTAACGTAAAATTAAAGTGGGGGAGAAACTCCTAGAATTATGTGTTTCTACTCGAACCAATGAAACACCGTAAGTACTTGTTGCAAAATCTGAACATAGTTAAAAATGACAGCCTCGTAACAGTAGTGACATTGAATGGCATAGGGTGGAAAATTATAAATAGACTCTGTACAGGATAGGAACACGAAGAATCTAAGTAAGAATATGGTGAAAAGCAAGACCACGGGTGCTTCCGTAATATAGGAGCTGATGAAAAAATAATAATTCTTCAGCTAACTAATGTAGCAATCGAGCTAATTAGGAAGTGAAGAATTTTAAAATTACGTTTTATAACAGAAATTTAAGTTACAGATGAAAATAGCGAGTCGGAGTTATCGGTTAAGAAGAAAACATTTCTAAATGCGAGATAAAATGAAAGAAACGATGATCATAAATTAAGTCGGAAAAAATAAATTAGACATAAAAAACAAAGACGAAAGAAATGATAGAAAATAAATTAAACAATCGCGGTTAGATTTCATTCATCAATTACATGATGATCTAACGAGAGACACCGAATACAGAAATAGGAATCATAAAAAGCATTCGAAAAGACGAGAAGTAGTTTCAGTAGTGAAGTTTGCTTAAATGAACCAACGACTGAAAGCGATAGGTCATTGAAAAAGCTCCCACGACTAAGCGAAGAGAGCTGCGTTTCGAATGACATTGGATGTCCTTAATAAGTATCGTATTGTTGCGAAGTTATTTTAGAAGTACTGAGGTTTTGGAAAGTCGCTACTACTTGAAGGTTCAAGAATCAATAATGACTCCTAGATAACGTACTTCTTCCTTCCAAGGAATTGTGTTACCATTGATAATAATTTCGGCAGGTAGTCAGCCATGTCTCTTGGTAAATATTATGGCTTCTGTTTTTATCAGTGTTAACTTTTAGTCTCCGGCGTTTATAATACTTAAAAATTGAGGACGCAGCTTTTTGTAGATGGTTACTAATGGACTCGGGTCTATAAGAAGAACAATAAAGTGCCAGATCATCCGCGTAAAGTGCAGTATTAACTAATGGTAATTTAGGTAGGTCATTAGGACCCTAAAACGCTACCTTGTGGAACCCCAGAGGTGTACATTCTAATAGAGGAATTATGAGTGAGGTGAGTTACGTAAAATTTTCGATTACTTAAATATGACTTAATTAATTTTATCAAAATCAACGGATAATTGTATTGTAATAATTTATAAATAATTCCATTGTGCCACGCCGAATCAAAAGCTTTTTCCAAATTAAATAATAATAGTCCCGTATATTTATTTAAATTAAAGATATCAGTGATATAGTCAGCAATTCTAGCAACTTGGTGTACAGTTGAATAACCAGGCTAAAACCAAACCGCTGGTCTATAAGAATATTATTTTTAGTTGCAAAATCCTGTAATCTAATTAAAATTACTTTTTCGAGAACTTTGCTAACTTAGTAAGCTAATGGGTCGGATATTATTTACATCGGAAATATTTTTTCCCGGTTTGGGTACGATGATAATTTTAGCAGTTTTCCATGCTGAAGGGAAATGAGAAGTCATAAGAATGCCATTTATGATTTTTGTTAAGAATAGCCTTACGAGGTAAATGTTTAATCATGATGATAGTCAAATCATCAGTGCCGCAGGTTATTTTATTCTTTAAAGATTTAATACATTTGTTAACCTCAGTAGGCGTGGAAAGAGGTATCGGAACGGCATTATTTATATTTAGTAAAGAATTTTTGACTTTTTTTTGTTAACTTTATAATAATGTGTACGAGGAATTAGATTATCGTATTGTGTACCGTTGGTGGAAAAATGGGAAGCGAGTAGTTCTAATTTATCACTTAACTTATGCAGAATCTGATTAGTGACAGGGTTAATTAGAGGTGGGAGTATGGTGGTTTGTCTTGTAAGTTTTCTACTCGCTTTCCGAAGACTATTATTTTCAATCGATAGGTTTGATAAGAAAGTATTCCATTGATTATTTTTTCAATTTTTGAGCAGAAATGCAGTGAATTTAACTAACAACACACATAGGTAATTCTAACAGACTCGTACCGAGGCGTAAACTTATACTTGTTTTACGTTTGTAATAATTATTATTATTCTAGAGATATAGTTTGGAATTATTTTGGTTGAACAACGAGTCTTATTTGTTATTTTGGGAATGTTAAGATCAGCTGCCTGTAAGATTAACAGAGTTAAATCGGCAATGGCTGAATCTATGACCTCGGGAGTAAAAAAATTTTGTTGTAAATTGATGTTGTTATTAATATATGTTCTGAATAGGTCCCAGTTAGCATTTTTGTATATGAATATTTTTTGTGATGGTAGTGTAACTTTATTCGTACAAGCGATATAAGATAATATGGGATTATGATTAGATGATAAATCGGACAGAGAAACAGGTGTTGTAATGTTGTTGAGATTTTGAACTAATAAATGAACAGATAATAGCATATAATTAGAGTCTTGTTATGTACGAATTTACTTATCGCACTTTTTTTTTATAAAGTTGTTTCCAGTTTTACTACATGTACCCCCTCTTAAATCACTGAAATTGATTTACCTAGATTTAGTAAAGCAAGAATGGCAGGGGAGCTTTTCGCATGTTAGGCCATTATCGAGTGAATATTTAAAAATAAGAATATAAAATGAAAAAAATATTAATTTATTTCGAAGTGTAATCTTAAATTAAAATTATTTCATTTTATATTTTAATTTTTAAATATTCACTCGATAATGGCCTAATAGCCGAAAAGCTTTGTAATTTTTCATAAAGAAAAAACTTTTAATGATTTTAACTTCCTTCTTGTTGTTTATATTATATAATATATCGTTGAAATATTTTACAAACTTTCAAATACTGTCCTATCAAATGTAACATTTTTGTTATAGATTCTTCACAGGATAAAACTACCATTCTAAAAATGACGTCGTATACGCTGTTGTACTTTTTTTCCCTTTCCCCCCTTTGCAAATTTGGCCATTCTACATTGTTTAATTAGTTACTTGAATTATTTTATATTTTACACGATTATTTTATTTTATTTTATGTACTGTGACATAAGATGTAAGCCGGTTCTTGATCTAGTTTGTGTACAATCGGTAATTATGTCATATAAAATGGTAATAATTTTTCTAGTAAAATCTTTTCCTCGGTCGCTATGTATTTCACATTGCCAGATAATTTAATCGATGCGAATCTTCCAGGTAATTATCTGATTATTACCGACTCCCAAAGTATTTTGAAGGCTATTGAAAACAGAGGAGGTGTCAGATTCATTGATTTCATTCATCATGTTGAAACTTAATCAGCTGGAAACCTTGAGTATATTTTTGTCTTTCTCGTGGGTACCGGGACATCGAGGAATACCCGACAATGAAATTGTAGATTCACTAGCTAAAGGGGGGTCTTCTAATGGTGTAGTATTCTCTTCAGTTTCAGATCTTGATAGCGTACATTTTATACAGTCGGAACATAAGAAACTCAAGGAACAGACGTATATGAAGTGTATACAGCAGTCGCCTCTTAATAGGTACTACCAATTAGAAACGGCTCTTCCTAAATTTCTATGGTTCTACTTTTTTAAAAACATTAAACGGAAAGGAATATTGTACTTATCAGCAGATTGCGGTTTGGTCATTGCTTGTTGCCGGGGACCGACTGTTCCTTATGCAGCTTAGAGAAAATCCGTATTGCCCTCTACATGCTGGTCGTGCAGTTTGCAATCCTGATCGCGTATTTTTCGAATGCCCTTCTTTTAACAAAATTACGCTCTGAACTGTATCTTAAATTATTGCGCGCGTCTCGTAATGGTCCTCCTTATAACGTGTTGACCCTTCTTCATATTGAGAATCTACATCTGTTCCCGGACATAGCGATATTTCTAGAGAATTTGTCCGAGTTTATAGAAATATGAGTTAGCAATTATTACACTATCACGTTGGGTATGCTGTAAGGGCATCCCCATTAAAAAAAAAAATATATATATATATTCAATTGAGCAAATTTTGCAGCGTAATATTATATCAGGTTTATGTAATGTTTCCGCAGTTCTTATATGATCTGTACGTATTCGACACGTCGTACAAATTCTCCGTCCAATTTTATTTGTAAACCACGTCTCTTCTTCTATAGTTTTATCTTGAATTTTCGAAATATTTCTTCTCAATATTTCTACTTATCTTTTCATATTGTGTATTTGCCATTCATCATCTATTATCCGCTTTATATGAATTCCATCCGTGGTATTTTCATTTTTTTCTATTCTATTAGATTTATTTTTCCAGCTACTCTATCCGCTATTTTAATTCCCTCGATACCACTGTGTCCAGGATACCGCAAAGATCGATATAGCAAAGATCGATATGAAGTACAATTTTATACGCTATATGGCTCGATATAATTAAACTTCGGGGAAAAAACATAACCTACAATTTGCAGACGATACAGTTAACGACAATTCAAAGTCATAAACTTAAATAATTCATTGTATTCGTTATTTTGTTTAGTGTTTTTTTACTTTGAATTGTACTTGTTCCTAAATGACAGCTGTAGTATAGATAACTAGATCGTCTGCAGATTGCAGGTTATTATTATTTTTATTCGGACGTTTAATTTTATCGAGCCATATAGCGTATATTTGGACTTAATATCGATCCTTGTCATATTCTGGACTTTGTCAGCTGATAAAACAAAACGAGTATTTATTAGACACAGATTTATTGCCAGGCCATATTTAAAATTATACGGTAAAGCGATAGAAATAACAGAATCTTGCAAATATTCAGGTTATCTACTTTGATATTAAATTAACATGGAAATATGAAAAAGATGAAATAGTAATTGTAAAAAAAAAAAGGCTACAAAGGACTTAACATACTGAGGGCAATTAATGGATCAATATGAGGCAGTCGCCCAATAACTAACTCGATGATTACTGATAAAAACACAATTTGAAACAATAGAAATGATAGAGGAAAAAAGGGCTCAAATTGTCGCTGTTGTGCTATATGCATTCTAACAAATAAGATTGCAGCACCCCATATATATATATATATATGTGTGTGTGTATAAGTATGCAGCTAATATCTGTAATTACATTTGAAAATTAATTTTTAATAAATATTGCGCTAAGCACAGCATTAACGTTTCGATAACACAGTTTTCATGATCAAACTGAGAGCGGTTGCGAATGTGTAGGTATATTTATATTTCATGCTTCGAGGAGCGCAATCTTAATGTTGTCCAGATTTTTTTTTTGTAAACAAACGCCCTACCGTGTTGTGCACATCGGTTTATCTGAATGTTTTTACCATGTTGTTTTTATTATAACTTGGTTTCTTTTAGTCTCTCATGGAGGCAATGACCGGCAGCCAAGTTAAATTATGCTGATATCGTTCATTTTCGTTAAAATTCGAATGTTTAAAAATTTCAATTACTTCTCCAACAATTCCGAAGCTATATTTATTCATTTTTGATAACATTTCAAAATCGTCAAATTGTATTTCGCATGATTCCACTAAAGACTGATGCGAAGTAACCACATAGTATGCACCGACAAAAAATTGTGAACTTATGTATATCATCCGTGAAAGTTTTAATGTGTATTTTATATAAAATCGTTTTTTTCTTCTTAATGAAAAGTTTTAATTTTTCGTTTTACTATATCGACGGACACGATTATCCAATTTGTCGGTAAATAAGTAAGGGTTTCCGCCGAGAAAGTTAAAAAGTCGGGGAAGGCCTTAGCAAACATTGATTTTCTACGGGCGTCTGGTTTAGCTGCTCCCCTATACAGTTTTTCGATTAATTTTAGAGTTTATGGACTACGCTTTATATATATATATACATATATATATATATAAAGTGAACGATGAATAAATCTCAGAAGGAAAAGTTTCTTTCGAGAAGTTGTAACGTATAAATTAATGTAGTCTTATTAATTATCGAACAAATGGCGTAGCGTATTGAAATGTTCGATAATGAAAATGGGTACGAAGATAGACAGGTTAAAAAAGTGGAAACAAGGAACCTAATTAGTAACTTTCAGTAAATTGAAACTTTTATATAAGAATATTTACACAGGGGGAACGTAAAAGACAAACAATAAGGAAAAGAGATAAGAACCCGAGTGCTTCATTAATTGAATAAATAGACGAAAACGGATTAAGGGGAATTCCGACGAGGAATTAAGGAAATAAACTTACCAAGGCCTATAAAATTAGCGATTATACGAAATCAAATCTGACGACCGACTCAACTACTTCGGTGTTTGTCGTCGCTACATAAATAATATTAAAAGCTAGCTCGTTGATAGTAATGCGTATTTTTTGTTTAACACACGCACGCACGTATATATATATATATATATATATTATGGCGTGTTAAGAGATAGGGGTAGTTAAGGAATTAATATTAGTTATATAAAAAGAAAAGATAATTTAAAAATATATATATATTATTATAGTGTAGGGTATTAAAGCTATAAATTATGTCGAAAATCGACATATTTAACAAAGTATAGATAGTAATAGTTATGAAAATTACCCGAGACGTGAATATAATATTAATCAGTACAATGTGCAAAATAATATCTGAAAACATATATTCGTAGATAGATACCGTCATTGTACTGGGGAATTTCCGATTAGATACGTGTAAAGCCGTCAACCTGGTAGCTTGTTAATTATTATCAGTTATTCGTTCGTATTAAGACATAAGCTAGTCATCGATATAATCGATCGGTAGTAACTTCGTAACAGATAGTCTAGTCGTGAGAATCGTTCCAACGTAACAGGATCGATATATATATATATATATATATATATATATATATATATATATATATATATATATATGCATTCGATATATGCTAGGCGATAGGTTTGTAGTATACGTCGAAATTAACTTTATCGCGTGTTTTCGAATAAGCCATTAAAATTATTAGGTAAAATTTAACTCTAGTCGATTAAGTACGGAATAATACCTACAGAAAATAAAATAAATAACCGCGAATATATTAAGACTATTACGAATCCGAACAACAATAATAATAATAATAAAAAGGAGTACGGAATTGAGGACAACAGTGAAATTCGGGAACAGAAGATGTTCTAGCATCCGGCGTCACCATCGGTCCTACCTGCGATATACCTCAGGTCGTACAAATGTTACTATTATTGTTTATAATTTATTACGTAATATGCGTGTGAATTTCCTTTTGTAACATTTTGTGTGTGTGTGTGCGTGTATCATTTATGTTAAATTTTATATGTTTGGATGAAATGAATTACTCGCTTTCTGTATATGTCAATAAAGACGCAATTAAAATAGACGTAAAATTAACTTGAATATCTCTAATCGTCTAATTTTATGTGGTTTTTCTTTAGATCTGTTTGGAGTTAATAAATTATAAAACTCGATAGAAAAATATCTCATAGTGAATTTTGTCAACTTTATAATTGGTAAACCTTTTAGAATATAAACACAAGGCGACTATACAATATCACGACTTTCTCGGAATTTATCATAAACGTCATAAATTGACTCCACACGACGGAATATACGAGGTTGTGCAAATAAGGTAATGAGGCTGAATTTTTTAAATTTTCTATTCGAATGCAATTACAATTAATGAACGTTTATAAATTACATTAAAACTTTTAAAACTTCATTGTAAATTGCCAACGACGACGTGGGATTTCTCACAACATCGTAATATACGTATATATATATATATGTGCATACATAAGTAATAATTTGATATTGCCAAAGACAACACCGGGATTTGGAACGGGTAAAAAAGTTGTTACAAATAAATGGGTGCATGCTAAAAGATTAAAAATAAATATTAATAAAACTAACGTGGGTCAGAAGAATACATAGGCTGGATTTAGATGTAGTAGAATTAATAATAATTATAATACACAGTGGAAAGTGTACTCAAATAGGTATGTAAATGTCTACAAGTCTACAAGTTGAAAGATTATTAATAACGCATAAATATTTGGGAATATATGGATACATTTTTTATTTTTTTTTTTATTTTTTTTTGATTCAATTATCACATTCAATATTTAGTTAAGAAATTAAGATATAATACCTATATATAACGTATAAATTGAAACAACATTTTACTACCGGGATCATCTGTTACAAGTAATTTATAATGCGGCGTGCAAATCGCCCCTAGAATACGCCATTTTAATACGTGGATGATACGAGTAAATTAATAAAACTGAATCATCTGCGAAAAAGATGTCTGAAGTTATTCGGGAAACACGAAAGATATACAATAAAGTATCTTCTACAGAAAACAGATATATTTTAAAATGCCAAAAATGTTATTCCATTATCGAATATTGTTAGCATTTTTAAAAAGTAATAGACAGACAGGAACGGGGAACAACGGTATAACACTAGAACGATGAAAACGTACACGAAAAAGCGGTGGAAAGTGGGGCAAATAAACTATACTATATAGGATTTATAGCAATAATATATAATAAAATACTACAAGAGATTAGTGAACTGAAAGTACTAGGGAAATGGAAAAAGAAGGTGTAAAGCTCGGTTATAAGAGAAAATATAAACAATGTATAAAAGTAATAAAACAAAAAGTAAACAATAACGAGGGATAAAGTGAAGTGTACAAGTCTGTAACAGCAGAATTACTGTCTTACGAAGATATATATATATATATATATATATATATATATAAGAAAATTACAAATAACGATGGGGGTGGAGTCTTTTTGATTAAGTATATCATACAGGAGGTTAGAAATAAATTATGTTCATTCAATTAATTTAGTGTATAGATTAGTTAGACTTAAGGGTTAAAAAATATATTTATTTACTAGAATATTTTAAGTGCGATTGTATATTTTTTTAATAAACGAAAACACCCTTTCGTTGGTTGCCTGTCCCGTAGAAGTCCATAATAGCATCCACACAACACAAGACGCATACTAATTATAAGAACACAACTCGTGGATTATACAGATCACATTCAACATTAATATATAATCACGCACAAAATGAATAGCAATAATATACTACCACACATACATACACATAGTACTTTATATTAAACATGGGACCTGCGTGCAAATTGTAATATATATATATACAAAAGATTAAAATGTTAATTGAAACCTAAAAGTAAAGGACCCAGAAAAGGGAAAAGGGGGATATGTTCTAAGAAAAAAAATGAATTGTTCTCCGTTTAATTATCGTCTATTTTGGACGTGATAACTCAACTCGTCATTAATCCAAAAAACATAAATTCGAAAATCATGAACCCCGACACGTTAAACCCACGTAGCCCGACTCGTTGTTCAGCCGAAACGCTGAACTAAAAAATACCCATAGAGCCCAACTCACAAGAGGGTTGCTGATTAAAAAAAAAAATTAATTTCAGTTTCTTTTTTCTGTGCGCGGAAATATTATAACTCGAGTACTTTATTTATTTTTTATATCGAAAGATTACACGATTTAATTTAATTTTTTTGTATTTCGAATAACTAAAAAAAAAAAAAAAAAAACAGTTTTACAGTTTTAATTCGCAGTTTTCGAATTAATGACGAGTCGGTGAATTTAACGTCTTGAGGTTTACAGTTTTTGTTTTTTTTTCCTTGTAGAGGGCCCCCTTATAAGTAATTATCCTCGGATCTCTGAAAGCATTAATCCGGGCCTGCATAACGGCTGTCAGTTTGAAAAATCGAACGTGTTTTCGAAACATCGTGAAGTAATGAAATGTACGTGTTTTTCACCGGAAAAAAGAAGTAATAATCAAATCAAACCGAATTAAATAGATTTATAGTCCTAAATTTCATTAAAATGCTTTAGATGAAAACACCTATGCGCAACATTGAGCGCGTGTTAAATATAAAGAAAACACGAAATATAGATGTATAAAATTGTGAACTTATATTTAAATTAATATTTTGTGTTTTTGATATTTTATTTTTATTTATATATCGCTTGACAATGGCGTATAGTTGCCGAGAAAAGCTTTGCGAAATCTAAATAAAGGTTTAGTGATTTTAACTGTTTTTTTATAATTAAATTAAAAAGTATACGTCGTCTTGATCCGTCTTCGTTGTCGAAAGATTGACGTCTACATCCTTCGTTGCTTCAAACCGTGCTTGTTGGTCTCTTGCTAAATGAAAAAGATTTCCAATTCCGGCAACGGTCATCCATTCTCGGATATTTGAAACCCGCCACGTCTTTCTGCGGCCGACACCGCGAATACCTTCTACAGCTCCCGTCAGTATTATTTGGAGTAGCTCGTACTTCGGTCGCCGCATTGAAACTATGGACCTCTTTAACGAACGGAGGAAATATAATAACCGAGATCTGAATAAATATAGTCAAATTAAAAAAATGCATACAAAAGAAAATAAGAGAAGCTAAAAAAAAAAAAAAAACTGGTTAACTGAACAATTTATTGCGACTGAACAATTTCAAAAGACGGTAACTAGCGTCGTCGATAAATAAGGAAATATCGTAACTACAAGGCAAGATAAGTTAGAAATACGGAAGAAGACTTTGCTTCAAGACGTTCGTCCGGAGATAATCAAAACAACATATATGACGAATATGACAGTTCATCGAAGTTACAAGTTGTTTAATAAAAATTTACGATTCTGGAATATTTCCAGATAAACGGCTAAATATTCCTATTGCTACCAAAGAAACCCAACACACTGGAAGTACAGTTATCATAGAATGATTAGTCTGATGATGTGTTCACTTAAAATGATTTTTAATACATCGTCGTATTCGGACAAAAATCGAGCAGAATATTGGAAGAACACAGTTCGGGTTCAGAAATAAAAGTATGTTACTAAAACTAAATTTATAGGGTTCGAGTATCGGATGATGAATTTTTTCAAGGAACTAGATTAAAATGAAAGGTAAGAATGTAGAATACAATAGAATATGTATATATATATATATATATATATATATATATATATATATATATATATAAACGAGTTGTGAATTAACCCTCGTAGATGCGTTAAATGGGGATAGTCTTTAAAAAGGGAGAAAAGACTTTCAGCTACCACTGTGTAAAACGAGCCTTTTCATCATCTTATATAACAACTAAGGGGAGGGGTCGTTGTTCCCTGTACGACCATGTTGGTTGTTGAACTATCCATTTCTCGTTTGCTGTAGACTACTTACTAACTTGTTCGTTTCGCAGCCATATCTCGTAAATGTCTATGCAATAGGTGTAAATTGAGAGTGTGCATCTCGGAAGCAAATACCGCCAACGGAAATTGTTAATCTCAACAGACGTATTGCGTGCGCTATATATATGCATATGTATAATATATATATATATATATATATATATATATATATATATATATATATCTCCTAGTAAGAAGTTAAATAATAAGTGTCGCTAAATTGCAAAGCGTATTAGTTGATATCTACGTAAGTGACTACTAAAGTAGGTTGTTTTCCTTTGAAATTATCACCCTCCTATACTCACATAGTTTATTCAGTATGTACATAGTAATAATGTGATTAAGTTTCACCGTTTATAATAAAAAAAAATTATGCGTCCAATACTAACGGAGTAGTAAATATCACTGAACGATATCAAATATACAATTATTCAATTAAACAATCGATTTATTAACTAGAAAAATTCTTATCGAAGCTAAAGGCGTATTATTTCTCGAGAACACTTTTAACGTTCTTTTTCGACTGCATTATTATTTTCTTTTATTCTCGAAATCGACCAATCAACATACATCAATTTTCTACACAGTTGCCGGTCAATATAAGAAAATAGTAGTACCGTTCATACAAAAGGAAAAACCCGAAATTTCATTCTTATATTTCCTTGTTTCCGATTCAATTGAAAAACTAATAATACTTAAATCAGACACCCGACTATCGAACAGTTGAATCTTGCCTAATACCGTTCGGGAGCATCTTGAACCGAAGTAATTATGCACCGTGCTCTAAACTGAAAAAGACAAAAAAAAATAGAAATAACACTATCGTCTTCAAAAATCCTAAAGCGTAAAGTAATTGTACTTAGCAGATTGCGATTCGGATATTATTTGTTACCGGGCCGTGCTTATTCCCGACTTTTGCCTATATAGATAATATAAGATGATGTTTAGGCAAAAGTCTGAATTTTCATTACCTGATTTAAAGGTTGACAGTCAGACTGTGGTTTCTGAACGTGAAAAAGTAGTCGGTGTTTTATTAGACCACTTTTTCCCCACTAACGTCTATTCCCCTTTCGTGCTGCTTCCTGTCGGTGGCTGTGATTCTGCAATTATAAATCGATAAAATATTTCTTCAACTGTTAAAAATTTGCGCAACAAGAAAGCGCCGGCTGATGATGATAGTGCAATCTGGTTATTAAAAAAATTCACTATTTGTTTCCTTATTTGTTACGAACGTTTACAAAAAAATGTTTACAGTTTGATCTCCTTCCAGATTGTTGGAAGGCAGCCTATTTGAGGTTACTTTCCAAGCCGGGTAGACATATATCCGAGTTGCCAGCTTATAGACCGATCTCCTTGCTGAATTGCATGAGAAAGGTCTATGAAAAAGCCATCAATGAGATTTTAGTATAGCAGATCACAGCACGGGGCACGTTGCATCTACAGTTTTGGTTTTCGCTCTGGTCTATCTACCGAGCATGCAGTTCATGCATAAGTTTCGACGGTCAAGCAATACATTTTTGATGGCAGTGCGACTGTTGTGATTTCATATGATATTAAAGGCGCATTTGACAATTGCAGTTAGTAGATGCTCTTAATAATAATAATTCTATTAATCCATATATAGTTAACGTTATTATAGATCACTTTATCAGTCGCTGTGCAGCACTTAATCTTGGATCATCATCATCATCATCATCTGGTATAAGGACACTAACGTGTGGTGTTCCGCAAGGGTCAGTGTCCTTGGGCCTACTCTGTGAACCATTTTGTATTCTACTGTTTACAGCGTTTAAAAAATCGGTTTCGACAGCCACATGTAATCTCCTATGCTGATGATCTGTGCTTAGTACTTCTCGCACGTATTTCTAAATATGCGGAGAGTGTGGTGATGGATATAGTTATCAGATTCTACCCTACCAAATGCAGGTTTTCTGTGTTTGGTAATTCCTCGCTTGTTGTCCTGGTCAAGGAACTTGAATTATTATTTTCAGATTCGAGTATCTTGCATAATACCACATCTTTAAAATACCTGATAAATATCGATCCAAAATTATCATTTATCTCTCATTTCCAATACATTTCTACAAAATGTATGGATATTTACAATAAATTATTACGCTTGCAAAAGAATACTTGGCGATTATCATTTAGAGAACGATCGACATTATATAAAGGTCTCATTCGAGCCCAATTTGGGTACGGTGCAGCTATATTATATGTTAATAAAAGAAAACAGCAAAGGAAGTTTTTGCTTCGAACGGCTTCTTTATACCGTACTACTCCAAACTATGCTGCTTGTGTCATTTGTGGGATCCTGCCTCTTGATTTATTTCTTGTAGGTAGGACTCTTACAGGTGAGCACAGGATAGTTGGAGCGAGTGATGTGTGGGCTTCAGGCATTCTAATCTACTTGAGAATATATCGACTTTCTGTTGCTGGCGGAACAGGTAACGCGATTTAAATTTAAAATTTCCTAGTTTTCAATTGGCCTTTCAGTCGACCGTGACCCTAGAACCGGTGTAGTTCTTATAGCGTGGTCAACTATTCTTATTTTTTATTTTAATTAACTTTAATCTTTAACTTTGCTCTAATTAGTGTTTAAGCATTTCATTTAATTGTTAAGCTTTCGTTTATTCTGTTCAATTGTACTGAAGGTTTTTCTAATTTTTTTTTTTTCTTCAAGCAGATTATTCGGTTTTGCAACGGTAGTAGTAATACCGATTTATAATGTACTAAACTTTATTTTCCGATTGGTATGATACTATTCTTCTATTAATTTATTATTTTATAATTCAATCTTTTTTCACTTTTCTATTACATCTTGAAGCTAATTGTTATTTTAGTTGCGGTGTAGTTGCATTTATACAAACGTTTTGGTGTTTAATTTTTTCGTTCTTTTATTATCTTTTATTATTATTTTAAGTTATTCTTTAAGTTTTGGCATAAACTCTTTAATTATTGTAACTGATGGAAGAAGGGACTATCTCATCCCTTCTTTCATCGCAATAAGTTAATGTAAGTGTGTGGTGGACTCTGCATTTGTGCCGGGAACTCCATCAATATATTAAAACTCCCTTTCGTTCTATAGACGGAGGTGGTTTTTAGCCGGTAAAAATCCCATACGCTGATTTCGGCTCCCTCGTAGTGTTCGTTTATATGCGCTGCATTAATAAAAACTAAAAAAAAAAATCCTCACGCAACTTACAGGAAACTACATACTGGATGTACACAATTTGCAATCCAGATCATGTGAATGTCATTCTTTAATAACATTACGTTTTGAACTATACCTTAAATTATCGCGCTCATCATCTAACGATACTCTGTACAATGTATTGTCCCTTCTACATTTCGAGAATTTATACCCGTTCCCGTACATAGCGATATTTCTTTGTCCGCGTTTATAGAAATATGAATTAGTCCGTATAACTATCACGTTGGATAAGCTGTGAACGCATTCCCATTAAAAAAAAAAAAAGTGAAAAAAAAACTGTTGACAAACATCATGCAACGGGTATAACTAAAATAGTGCGACTGAAACGGAAACCCTGCTAAGACGTTAACGTACCCCATATGGTAAACGAAAACGAATTCGTACGTTACGTTTATACAAGGCGTAACGTAGTTACCGCGATTATAATAATTTCGCAGCATCGTAAAGTTAATAGATAAAATATTGACCCGGAACGAACGTTTAACTCGGAAAAGTAACCACTTGTTGGACTTCAAGTTGCGCGGCAGTTATATTAGCTCGTTGGCAGACATTCCGGCCTATCGCTCGGAAAAAACTGCTGCTTTATCAAAAAAGAGGAGGAAACTATTCCGACGTCTGACATTAAAAGATACGTTCAGAATAATTCGACTTGCCGCTTCTCCACTTTCGTATCGAAACAAGGTTTACATCGATACTTCGACGTCGCATACGTGGAAATCGAGACTGTATTTTATTCGACTCGAAAACATCTCGACTGTAAACTTAACTGTCTCGAAACAGGCTGACTATAACGTATCGTGCCCCTACATTAGAGATAAGTCCGATTGTTTCCGTTCGTCGGTAGAACTCCGCATTCCAGTCCAATTGTTAGATGATCTTAAAAAGACGGTTGCCTAATTTATACGTAAAATTAAATATTAATAAAACTATTGTATACAGTTCGAATAAATGAAAAATATATATATAGATATATATATGCCGAAAATAGATGTCGCGATGATAAACAAACGCAAACTAGTTTTAACTAGAGAAATACAGTTCCGCTTTGATTAAAGATATCACAAAATTGATAGTTCGATCGGGGTTTTTGAAATAGTTTCCTAGACGGCTTCCTAAATCGTATTAATTTTATAATTAAATTTTGTTTCGCAATTTTTCGTTTGAACGAAAAATTTAATCGCGTTTTTAATGAGATTAATTTAATGGTAAGATACAAAGGAGCGTGCGTAATTTTATTACGGTATGATCTACACGGCCGCGCATTTAAATGTGGCCGACCTCCTATTTTGTAATTAAACTGCAACGTAAGCATTAATAAATAATCGGCTTAATTTTATTTTCTAAATTAAATGAAAATGAATAATATGTATTCATATATATATATATGTATATGTGCTGACGGGCATAGCGCGGTAAGTACGGTGGCTTTCCGTCTAATTGCCGAAGTTAAGCAACGGTAATTGGATGAGTGACCGGCGACTCAGTGTGTTGTGTGTTGTTGGTATCTCCAAGATTAGGCTATTTTCTCCCCAATTTATTGATATCGTTCAATTTCTTTAACCTAGGGTGAACGATTTGTGTTTAAAACTTTGAAGAGGTTCTATTTTTGAATATTCTATTATTCGATATATGTAATTGTACACGATGATTCATGTTCGTGCCACTGCTTAAGCGCCGTATCGCTGAATACGGGTCAGTAAGAATGACCAGCCGCATTAAGGTATTATTTGTATCTTCCAATATGCGCTGTACTGAAAAATCTGATTGCATACAATTCCGCCGATAGTACCGAGAAACTCGGCGTAGTGAATAACGAATTAGAGTATTTCGTCCCCCAAGTACTACAGCACATCCTACACCGAGACATGATTTAGAGCCATCTGTGAAGAGCATCATACTTTCATCGAACTGTTCAAGTATACTTGCTATATCCTTGCGATTTCCAGCAATGCGGAACAGTTTACCTCTAATCATGTTGATTCTCACGGCGGTAAGGCCGCCGCGTAATTTTCACATATCCTTCAAAATTGGGTTTATGTAAGAAAAGATGCTACTGTTTGTGTTAATCTTTAAGAAATGTATAATCTGATTTCTACTTACGGAAATATCAGGATTGCTGCGAGGGGGCACGTAAAATTTTGACACAATTTGTAATCGTCAAAATTTAAAAGTAATTTCACCTAGGTTGTTCAACAGGCTGGACGTGGAAATTGTTCTGAGGGCTCCTGACCGGATTCGTAAGGGCGTATTATTCATTGCTTGTAAAGATGGTCCTTGTTAAAGAGATCGTGTTACTCCTCTCAAAACTAGGCTGCAACCATAAACCACCTTTAACATGAATCCCAAGCCATCCTGGGATAAGAGGTAATGAACTGGTAGACCTTGCAGCTTAGGCTAGAATCTTCAATATTTTCAGCTCCACAATTACCTACTACAAGTAAGTATTTACATCGAATCAAGCATATTATCCAAATAGAAATTACAGTGGCAGCAGATGTCATTAAATAACAAATTACGCAGAGTTAGAACGAATACGACATTCTGGTCCCATCCTTGCTGACGCGTAAAGAAGAAATTGTCTTACGTCGACTGCGTCTCGGACATACACTTCTAACGCACGGCCATCTGATAAGGAGAGAAAATACCCCCGAGTCAATAATTGTTGAGCACCTCCTGCTCGAGTGGGCCAAGTATCCCAACGTGTCAAGTCCAGTTTCCACCAAGCATAAAAGAAACATTAAGACCGGACAAAGTTGGTACCGTGCTGGGATATTTGTACGAAACTGGCTTATTCAATCAACTGCGGTACTTCTAAACTGTGCCTTCGACCCTGTAACAGTACACGGCACATCAAAAGAGTCAAGTCAATTGTACATGTATAATTTTAGTCTCGTATGAGTCAGAAAAAGCCGGTTGGATGATGATGATGATCCATTTACGTGCCGTACACTGCTACGAGGCCAGAGGCGCAGACACGGAAGTTATAGTTGTTGAAACATGCCGGTTTCACGTAGAAACGCTACTGTTGGATCGGCTGCAAAATCGATGTAATGCTGATGGAAGACCATATCGAATACTGTACATTTGGCAGTGTAGCAGAAAGTGTTCTATTGTTTAACATTGCTGCAGGAACAAATCGGTGGTGATTTACTTCTGATCAAGTGACTATGAGTGAGAGTCGTATGTTCTAGTAATGTCATTTCTTAATGTCGTGTCAACGAAGGGGGGAGATCGCCATAAATTAAGGTTTGAATGAGCGTAATTTGTTTGTAGTTGGTGTTGATAACCACAATATACACCATTTCGCGCGGAATTTTTCGTTTATTATGCTGCGGATATCTTTTGGATCTATTGGAAGATCTGGTGAAGGCCGCATATAAGCCGCTTCTTTAGCTGCTGTGTCTGCTAGATCGTTCCCGGCAATACCAGTATGACTTCAAAACCCATACAAATAACCGGTAGATAGGATGCCGATTATTTCTTTGGCCACTGGATGTTGATTTTTACGCTTATTGCTGGTTGAAAGAGAGTCGGTGGCAATGACAGACTGTTTAGAATTTCTACCAACAGAATCTTGTATATAAATTACGGCTAGTTTTATAGCATAAAGTTCAGCCGAGAGGATTGAAAAATGTGGAGGTAGTGGAAATCTGATTATTATTTTGTTGGAGGATGCTACTGTACATCCTACACCAGAATTTAATTTTGAACCATCTGTGAAAAGCAATTGGTGGTCGTTGTATTGATCTAATATACTAGAAGGATTGTTGCGAAGATCTATTTGGAGTAACGAAAAATTTACTTCAATATTCAGTGAGATCCACGGCGTCAATGCAGACATATAATTCTGATAAAGAACAGGAACTTCTACTTCGATATCTTTGAGTATTGATATTGTTTGTGTCCAACGACTGTTTCTGGATTTACCACTAAGAGTCATTGCTGATCGATGAATTGATTCAGGCAAATTTGCAGTACTTCTTATATGTGTGTAAAAATATGACATAAGTTTGGAACGGCGAAATTTGAATGATGTTTCGCCGAGTATGTTCAGTAGGTTAGCGGAGGGAGTCGTATGAAAAGCACCTGAACATATTCTCAAGGCAGAGTGGTTAACACTTTCTAATGATTGTAAAATTGATCCTTTTGCATTTCAATAAACTACAGCACCATAGTCAATTTTTGGGCGAATTACTATCTTGTATATTGTAATAAGTGATCTCGTGTCGCTCCATATTGTGTATGAGCTAACTTTCGTAATAAGTTTAAGTTCAGCATATTTTTTTTTTTTTAGCATATGTATGTGAAGCTTTTGTCAACTTCTGATCAAAAGTTAGGCCTAGATACTTCACTGTAGTAAAAGATGGAATTATTTTGTTATTTAAGTAAAGAACTATATTATGAGGACAATGAGGACAAGAGCGTTTTCGACAGAAGTGTATGGCTGTTAATTTTTCAGTCGAGAAATGAAATACACGGATACCTCTGTCCATTTTAGAAGTTTAAAGCAGAGTTGCAGTGTTTCTGATCCAAGTGGTACATTATAGCGAAATTATCTGCACATAATGATTCCCTTATTGTTGGTACTAACTCAGTTAGGATATCATTTATGGCAATATTAAATAGGACTGTGTACTAAAGATACCAACTTGCGGAACGCCATTTTATAGTGTTTTCGGAGTGGATAAAGTGTTACCAAGACGAACTTGTAATGTTCGTTCTTTTAGGAAACTGCTAATGACCATTGGCAGTCTACCTCGAAAATTTCAGTTGTAGAGCGAGATCAGAATCTTGTGTCTGCAGGTCGTATCGAAAGCCTTGCATATATCTAAGAAGAGCGCTAATAAGTGATGGTTATTATTAACTATCGAATTTGATATTTCATTGTGGAGGTAAACAGCTTGATCAATTGTTGAGCGACCTGGACGAAATGCGTTTTTTATTGCTTATTAGTTGTTGATGTTCTAACTCCCACACAACCTGCTATAAGTTTTTCAAATACTTTGCCGAGCACTGACGTCAGAGAAATAGGTCGATAGGAATGTATGAAGGATTTTTACCAGCCTTAATAATGGGCAGTATCAGTGCTTTTTTTTCCCATAAATCCGGAAAAACACCCTCGTCCCAAACAACATTCAGTATATGCAAGAGGACTGTTATGATGTCATCTGGTGCACGTTTCAGCAGGCAAATACGAAAACTATCTGGACCGCTGGCACTGTCCTTTAAATTGCATATAGCGGATTTCAGCTCATTTAAGGAGAACTGTTGATTATATGGTTCTTTGTTTTGCGAATTAAAGTTTAGTGGAATAGATTTAATAGTGTTTTTAAATTTAATGAAAGTTGGATATAGATTTGAGTCATTTGAGATATCTGAAAATAAATCTGCAAATAAATTTGCTAATTGACTGCGGTTCAGGATAATATTTCCGTTTTTCCTAATGCCCGAAGGGATATATAACGTTGACGAGGCTTCCATTGATTTAATTTTATTCCAGACTAATTTAGATGGATCCGATGGAGAGATTGAGGAAGTGAATTCGTGTCAGGTAGGTATTTTTGCCTGTTTTAAAGTATAGCGTGCTTTACCTCGATATTTCCTAAAGAGAGCGTAATTTTCAGTCGAGGGAAGAGCTTCCTACGACGATCACGAATTGCAGCTTAGTCCACCATGGAACAAATTTCTTGCAAATAGCTCGGCTATTGTGAGGTGATGTAGAGGAGAAGGGGCATGTTCTAATAATAATGTTTTAGTGAATATCTCCATTGATAATTCGTAGGAACTATTTAAGTTTGGCGGGTTGGAAATAGCGACGATTTGAAAATTCCGTACTTATAATTTAGGTAATTTCAAACATTTTTTCAACACACGAAAATTCTATATAATTTATTTAGTAAAAAATTTACGTATTGAGGAAAGCAGTTCTATATTTTTACTGATAAAATCATATACAACCTACGGAAACAGAACATATATTCTTATAATTAAACGTAACGTGTAACATATAAAGTTCAAAAGTTATATAATTCTACATTTTTACGAAACTTTAAGATTTCAATTTGAAAATTCGAAATTCCATCAACCGTTTTTTCCTTCTAATTTAAAACCCGACATTTACGTCCATTAAAATTCTAAAATTTCGTCGGTCTAATACACTTTACTTATATAAGACGAAATAAATATTCTTATATTAAAAAGTACGAATTCACCATCGTCTAAATTTTTTAAAATTTGAATATTTTTGTTTTGAAATTCTAATTTTTACACATTTGTAATATTTTTTCCGAAAACAGTATTAATTGAAAAAGTTTGAAAAATAAAATATATGAAAATAATCAATAAAAATTACACGATTCTACAATATAATATCTAACCAATGTATAGGTGTAAACAGTAGTAATATTTATTCATTTATCGAATTGAACATAGATACGAACGTACGTTTATAAAATAATTATGAATTCAAAATATAGATGAAAATAGAACTAAACCTACAGTCGCACGATGCGCTTATTAATATAAATCGTAAAGAAAATCGATAAATTACTAACAATTAATAATATTACCGAAATACCGAACCCATACGCGAACGCATAAATCAATACAAAATAGAAATACAAATCTTAGACTCGTATTTCTACCCAAACAAGCTCTCCGTCGAGACGTACCGATTAACACTTGTTAATTCACACCGCCAATAAATAAGACTTTTCACACGTAAGACTTAAAATAAGAAAAAATGTATATTAATAATATAAACAATTAATTTAAAGAAATCCAACAAACCGCTTTAATCGGTCAAAAAATTTTATATCATCGGCAAACGATGAAAATTATGAAATTCCTATATCATTTACGAAAATAAATCAATTAAACATTTCTACAGTTTTTGTAATATTTTTTTTCCTAAAACAGTATTAATTGAAAAAGTTTGAAAAATAAAATATATGAAAATAATCAATAAAAATTACACGATTCTACAATATAATATCTAACCAATGTATAGGTGTAAACAGTAGTAATATTTATTCATTTATCGAATTGAACATAGATTACGAACGTACGTTTATAAAATAATTATGAATTCAAAATATAGATGAAAATAGAACTAAACCTACAGTCGCACGATGCGCTTATTAATATAAATCGTAAAGAAAATCGATAAATTACTGACAATTAATAATATTACCGAAATACCGAACCCATACGCGAACGCATAAATCAATACAAAATAGAAATACAAATCTTAGACTCGTATTTCTACCCAAACAAGCTCTCCGTCGAGACGTACCGATTAACACTTGTTAATTCACACCGCCAATAAATAAGACTTTTCACACGTAAGACTTAAAATAGAAAAAAATTGTATATTAATAATATAAACAATTAATTTAAAGAAATCCAACGAATCGCTTTAATCGGTCAAAAAATTTTATATCATCGGCAAACGATGAAAATTTATGAAATTCCTATATCATTTACGGAAATACCGAATAATAACATACTCAAGTTAGACTCTTGCGGTACTGTGGAAGTAGCAGCTTACTTGCGGTACTCTGGATGTAGTAGCTTAGACTCGTATCCGTTAAATAATAAATAAAGTTCGAATAAAATCGACTAAATAATTGTGTATGTGAGTGTGTGTGTGTGTGAGTATAGTTGTCGTAAAGTCGATAATTATGCAAACTTAACGAGAAGTAAATTACGATCGTCTTTATCGAATGTCTCACCGAACTCGGTATCCACTTAACCGAAATAAATCGTATTATATTGGGTTTAATATATTTAACTTTGCCGCATCGAAGAAATAAAAAATAGGAAATATTATAATTTATTAAAATTTAACGATATAACGTTGATTTTATTTCGATATTATCTCGTAAATTTATTCAAATTACACATATTAGGGAATGTAAGTAAATGAATTAAGTTTTAAACTATAAATATTAGGGAATGTAAGTAAATGAATTAAGTTTTAAACTATAAATATTAGGGAATGTATGTAAATGAATTAAGTTTTAAACTATAAATATTAGAGAATGTATGTAAATGATTTAAGTTTAAAATTACAGATATTAGGGAACGTAAGTAAAAGATTGTAAACCGAGTTTTTATAGCGGCGATAAACTTAATCGGATTGCCACTTTAAATTTGCATTACGTAAATTTGAAATTATTAAATATATCACGAAAAGAAAGGATTAATAATAGCAACAATTTTTGTTAATTTGCAGAAAATTTTCAATTTTATTATTGAATATACAAATACGTATATTTAGGCGATTTTAGTGGGAAAAAAAATCCCAAATGTATTATGTAATTGAGAATTAAATTCCCATAAGTTAATCGAACGATTCGAAATACTAAATAATATTCCGACTGAAACGACTTAGTAACATTATGAAAAGTATAGATATCGTTTTGCGAAAAGATTTCATAAGTACGAAGTAGTTCAAATGTTATTCTTTAATTCGTCAAATAATATAATTTACAGTTTTTCAACCGTCTCGCTAAATCATCGAAATAGCGACTAGCGTTAATATGTAAATACTTTTCTTCGTAATAATAATAAAATATTAACGGACTGTACGTGAATAATAGAGAAAACTCACACGAAGCAAAATAAGAAAAAAAAAAAAAAAAAACCCGGAAAATTCGATAATTATATAAAGCTGGTCAATGTAGAAAAATTAAGATCAACATCGTACTCCGGTGCCATAAAACTGGGCAGTATAAACGATAAATCGTTAAGCGACGGTCTAGCTTTTGGCCAACGATCCCAGCATGTTCTCAAAAATGTATACATTGCGTCCGGACAAAAAATCGGTTTATGCGGAATTTCCTTTTCCGCGCAATCGTGACCGAAATGTTTGATATTAACGAAAACTTGATCGTCGTCTTTATTCGCGTAAGGTATCTCCGTACATAACGATAAAATTTCCCAAACTGTCATTCCGAATGACCAAACGACGCTTTGACGCGTGTAAGTATTCTGTAATTAAGAAGAAACTAACGTCTATAAACAATAATCAATCAAGCAATCAAATCAATTTATTTCAGGAAAATTAAATTAAAAAAAAGTAAACGTTAGATATATAATGCTCGCAAGTAGCCGGTTAAATTAGATGATATAAATTCAAATTAGTCATTAGTCGCGAGTAATCGACAAAATATTTAAAATTTAATTCTTATTAAAACTCATATACAGCGATAAGTATATATATATATAATTGTATAAATTAATACGTAAAACCAGTGTGCCAGCTTATAATAGAACTGTCGACGTACTAAGTGTGAAATTAAACAGTTAAAATTTAAAAAAAAACTCGTATAAGAACATGAACAATCATATATATATATATATATATATATAAAATAGAGACGGGTGTACAAATAAATACATAAAGCCAGTGTGCCAGTTTATAATAGAACTGTCGACGTACTAACTTTTATATAATAAATATATTATGTGAAATCAAACGAAGTAATTGAACAAATTAATACATAAAACCAGTGTGTCAGCTTATAATATATTAAATATGTCATGTGAAATTAAAGCTTAAACGGCGATGCAGGAGAGACAAACCTAATATATATTATATATATATATATATATAAAAATTATATAATCTACATCATAAATTTGACAAATAAAGTATTTAATAATAATTAAATCAAATCAAATCAAATTTATTTAGGTTGAGTTATACATTAAAATTCTTTAGAAAATCAATAATTCCGTTTTACCATGCAAGCCTTCGCTTCAAAACCGTAGAGACGACGTTGTCCTCAGCAGACTGCGGCTGGGTCATACAAGACTTATCTATTCTTACCCGATCGATCAACAGAAATCCGGCTCTTCATTGCACCGTGTGTAGCGTCACGTTTTCCGTCTTCCTTATCCTCATTGACTGTCCTTCGTACTCCTCACTCAGATTGTCCTCAACCTGCCCTCCTTACTTTCTCTTCAACTCTAAGATGAATATTCCTCTCTAACTATCCTAATCACGTTCTTACGCACGTCTCGTCTCTACTAGTTGATTTAACTTCCTCTCTCTCTCGTGCCTCTAGCCTTGCACACCGTACGTTAATTTAGTAATAAAAAAAAAACGCCTATTGCGCGAATGGCCTATTAACTATTAATGCGTACTGTACGCTACTATTGCATCCACACACACACACACACACGATACATATATAAGAAACTGATATACATGTAAATACGTTTATATGATAAACTTAATACACACACACACACACACGTATATATAATGGAATCGAAAGAGCAATATGTGAAGAATGAATGGTGTGCGACCAAAAGACACGAGTACCATTTAGATGGACAGATGCAGTGCGACTGCTGCAGCTCGGATGACATTTTCAAGATGTTTTCACGATGCCGAAGATCGTCAAGGATGGAGGCGGAAAATAAGGAAGCCGTTACCTTGATCAACGACACCCGCGCATATGAAATATGAATTTTTACGTAAACGTACATAAACTAGCACGAATTTTGTATACTCTATATACGAATGAACCTGCTTCGGTGATATAAATATATTTAACAAACAATTCGAAATTTATACATGTTAAAATTTTCCACGCCCTTGACGCGTTGGCTGATTTTAGTGTTCGATTTCTTGCTGCTTCCATCAACTCTCTGATTTACTTTATTCTCGTCCAGTACTCGTCCGAAGTTCGCCTTCTACCTCTTGGGGCGGTTTTCCTTCCATTCTACATAGCTTGTAATATGCGGACGGTATTCTACGTGACCTTCTGTATGATATTCCACAGTTCTCCGCTCTAACTGACGTTCTTTTCGAGACTTTTGCATTTGTTAATTATGTAAATTTCCACACGTGAGATTGAAAACTTTTCTAAAGTGTAACAATAACTTAAACAATCGTCACAAATAGCGGTACTTATCGATGTTTATCATAGAACGTCTATTTTTCAACTTTATTATTCTGATTTAAAAATCATTTTCTAGCACTTATTTTCGACGCTTGTAATTTGTTATTTTAATCATTATATATCACAGCTCCCAAATAGACTGATTGCACCCCTAGTATGAAATTTACTAACTTCTCGTGTTAGTGTAATTTGCTCTTGTTTTCCAAGTAATAATTGATATCTCGAATTTTTATTTATTTTTTCGGAAAACAAAAATTCAATAAGCTGCATCTTGTGTATCATATTTAGCGATTAGATTTTACACCTTTGGACGTACTCTGCCTTTCTTAATAGTAATTTACCGAAGTAACGATTTTTGTAGTATTTTTACCAGTTTTAACCGGATTCGAATTTCTATGTGAAAGTACTAAGTGGTAAAGCGCAAAGTACAAATGAAGCGAACGGGGTGACGAAAAATAATGTTTTAAGTAGTAGAAATGATAGTGTTTAATGTCCTCAGTTTATTCTTAACATGAATTAGTAGACTGCCGAACGTCAGTTTGATGGTCCAAAAATTAGTTAAAAGTATTTAATATTGAGAAATTTTTCTAA
>CM065054.1:55075100-55180100 GCA_032883995.1 Coronaproctus castanopsis
ATAAGCTGAAATACTTTCAGCCTGAGGGATTCTACTAGTTAATGCGATCATACTTAGGCAACAGGCAGTTTCAGGTCAAACATGAGGACAATCGATGTGCATCCAATTCTAGCTGCAGTCCTACAGAGCAGTATCCTGGGACCCCTGATGTACAATCTTTATACGGCAGATTTGCCGATGATTGAATCTGTTCAGGTAGCAACGTTTGCAGTTGATACTGTGATAATCGCATCAGATAAAAATGCTTACATTGCCATTACGAAATTGCAGAATAGTGTAGGTCAGGTTCATCAGTGGGCGCAACAGTGCAAACTTACTATTAATTCAGATAAGTCATTACCACATCATGTTCTCCAACAGAAAACCACACAACGAACGGGTGTTAATCAACAGTAAAGCGATTTCAAGGACCAATGAAGTGACGTATCTAGCAGTTTACCTAGATCAACGATTGATACGTAGGGTCGCATATCCAAAAGAAAAGAAAAGAACTCAACATCCGGATGAAACAACTTTATTCGCTATTAGATCAAACTGTCATGCAGAATCGTATGTTTTTTTTCAAAAGAATATATTTATTTAAAAAAAAAATACATTTTATAATATGGAATTTAAAGCGACAATCCAATTAACTCTTATTCCAAACTCCGCTTACATGAATGATAACAGTAATACAATAATATTGAAAATTAACATATTTTAATAGAAAATTTTAATCCAAATTTGACGATTTACTTCCCAATATACGATAATTGTATCTTAAACTTAATATTTTCCTTAAAATTCTAAACAAATGTTATTACTAATATAACAAATTATATTTTTTTTCTGCTGTTTATTTCTTCTATAGCTAAATTATTGAACTTATTTAAATTTACCTCCTATTAAATCTTCCATATTACAATCTAACACTGTCCCATTGACGTTACACCCTCGTAATATATGAAAACAGGTGTCCGCAAAATTACATGTAATATAATTTTCTGTTTCCGCTATGTCATATCTTTTTAAATATGTTTTAAAACTACTATACCCAGTGATAAATTGTACATTATATTAATTAGGGGTAAGCTGTTTGTTTTTAAGTCTTACACTTAATTTTGGAAAATATTTGTAAACTAATCCATTATATTGGTTCCACATTTTTTGATATTGTAATATATTATATTGATTTAATATAGTCTCAGACTGTTTAAAATTGATTTGTTTATTATTTTCATATATAAATTTATTATATATATATATATATATATATATATATATATATATATATATATATATATATATATTACTTGATTAAATTCATGTTCCGTTTTAATATTATTTTTAATTAAGAATAAATTGATATGTTTCTTTATTTCTAAGTCATTGGGTATAATTCCTGCCACCCACTATTGATGACCAAAAACTCGTTGTTTTGTATGCTTTGATCATTCTGATAGCTATAATTCTTTGATATGATCTTATTAATGTTATAAACTTCTTAATTTTTAACATATCCATATAAATACTACAACAATAAATTATATTTGGCATTATTACAAATTTATATAATATAATTTCTTTTTTATAATTATTTATGTTATTATTATTGTATAATTTATTGAATATGCATAAGAATTTGTATACTTTATTTTTTACGTTATTGAAATGATTATAAAATTTTAGGTTATTATCAATCGTTACCCCCTAGATATTTCATATTTGTTACATAATTTAAATTAATACCATACTGTAATAAATTTAATTTTTCATATGTAATTTTCTATTGAATAGTAAGCAATTTAATTTGGACATATTAATATTTAAATTATATTCATTTAAATATTTTTCAATTTTCTTGTATGTGATACAAATTTTTTTTCTATATTTATTTCGTTTTTATCCGGGATGATCATGACTACATCTTCCACAAAAGTGATGATGTTTACATTCTCCGGTAACTTAATTTTGAAAATTCTTGGAAATACAATATTCCATAAATACGGTCCTGATATATAAAACTGTACTACGTCTTATGGTCCTACGTAGAGCAACTCCGCGTTTGGGCAAAGACATCGAACAAACTGACTATTTAGCCTTTCCAGAATAAAGCGCTGCGCCTAATTTCCTAAATGCCATGTCCAATGAAGTCATACATGTGGATTTAAAAACATCTGATGCGGTTACAAAACCACTCAAATCAGCTGGTTGTCGAACTTCACGTAGAACCATCATTGAGACTTAAGCAGAATAAAATGGGGGAAACCCTGTAATCTTTTTTTGACGTGATGTATCATTGGATACTCCTCCTAAACGTGATTTCTCCCCCTATAAATCAGAACTAATTTAAATAATTATCTACTGGATTTTATGTTGGTAAGTATCAGGAGATGGTGGTTTTGCCCATTAGCAAATCCAACTGCCTTAGAGTAGTGTTACATTTTAAGCCAGATCTATCATTCTTTTCCGTTTTAGTCTTTTAGGTATTTCATCATTAAGTAGATTAGCTGCCAATGGATTTGGATGATGTTGTATTCTTGATAAGTACCTATGGATTGCCGATTTATATTTATCACGCGCAATACGTCGTTTGGTGAATATGATGTGATTGCATTTTTGCTCATTGATAACGATTTTCCATTTATCCGACCATTCAATTATGTTGTTAATAGCCTTTCGAAGGCGCTGAGCGCATATTTTAGGACATCCATGAGATGACATCACTACCGTATCATTCGCAAATGTAGCTACAAATACGGTTTCACTTACGGGTATATCATTGGTGAACAACGAGTAAAGAAGAGGCCTAACTCCTCTGCGGAACACCTGCCTGTATTTTGCGTATCGATGATTGTTTATCGTTTATTGCAAATCGAAAATATCGTTCATCCAAATAGGATTTGATAATGTTGTAATATTAATCAGGCAAGGTCTTTTTACATTTGTAAAGTAGCACTGGATGCCAGACGCGATTAAACGCCTGCTGAATATCCAAAAATATGGCATAGAATATTTCTTTATTTTCGAAGCTCTGTTCAATTTTCTTAACCACTCTGTGAACTTGTTGTACCGTCGAGTGCCCAGTTCAAAAATCAAATTGATGATTTGGAATTATTTTATCGTTGTCTATTATCTTTTTTATCCTTTTTTGTAATATTTTTCAAAAACTTTAGACAGGATTGGAAGTTAAGAAATTGGTCGACTGGATGTTACTTGTTCGGGAGGTTTTCCAGGTTTCTGAATCATAATTATATTAGCGAATTTCCATAATACTGGAACGTATTGTAGTCTCATGATTGCGTTAAAAATGTACGTCGGTAATACTATTGATTTTCTCGTTATTTTACAATTCGACTGGTAATTAAATCGTAATCAGGAGCTTTCTTGTTGCTCAATTTCATGATTGTGGATTTAACTTCCGCCGGAGAGAAAAAACTTGATTGTCATTGTTCTTGAAGATTGATTTAAGTACTCACGAACTACATTTTCAACCTTTGAGCGATTGTTATTTGGTTTAAAAGTTTCGGCCAAATGCATTGAAAAAGTAGCTCAGCTTTAGCATAATCTTCTGTAGTCCAGTTACCATCATTCATTTTTAAAGGTTCACACAAAAAGAAAAGATGATAAACCCCCGTCTCCTTTAAAAGATATAACTGAGACAGTTGAGCAGGCATTGGGGAATATTGACTTCCAAATGAATGACGAATTTCGAGTTGAACTTACTAACAACATCATGCAGGCGGTGAAGAATACACTGACGAATTTCTTCACGGAATTGAATAGAAAGGTAACAGATATGAATACTCAAGTTTTAGAAGAATTGAAACAATATAGCCGTCGAAATTCGTTGATGATATACGGAATTCCCGAAATAAATAAAGAAGATACGGATGAATGTATTATGAAACTGGCTAAAGAAAAATTATCAATAAATGTTCCGATCGAAGCTATTTGTACGTCGCATAGGATTGGAAAACGACAAGTAGATAAACTGGGGATTCGACCAATTGTAGTAAAGTTCATCAGCTATAGATATCGAATATTCGGTAATAAACGATTATTGAAAAAGACAAATATAGTAATACGAGAACATTTAACGAAGAAACGGATGAACGTAGTACGGGTAATAAATACGGTCGTAGAAATGTCTGGACGGAAGACGGTAAAATAAACTATTGATATCTAATGAAAGGATTGTGATAAGAACGCTGGCCGATTACGATAAATTGTCATTTAGAATTTCGGAAAAGAAGACGATTTAAAATTTCCCACTCTCGCGTTACGCATTATATCGTCTTATATTAAATGTACTTTATGTCTATTTGTAGTATGTATTTGTATATATATTACGAGTGTGGTTGGTATATTATGTATTGGTGCGCATGTATTTTATTATCATCATCATTTTCAAGCATATTTTTGTGTTGTATGTCATTGTATTTAAGGTATGTACTTTCTACCGTTCATTTAGTCACTTCATTAATAAGTGGTTTATCTCTCTTTATGCTATACGCAGTTATGCTGAAAATATTCTTAAGAGAATTATTACGTGGATTTTTATTTACTCGTCGATATATATTTGAATGTTTGTTACCTTTACGAATTAGCATATTCAGGTGGGTTTTTGATTATGCAAGGTGGATATATTTTAGGAACTGTTTTACTTCTTTTCCGTTTTTTATATGTAATAGGTTAGAGTTGTCAAGTTTCTTACTTAAACTCGTCTATTCTTATTTATTGGAGTTCTTATTTATTCGATTATTTATCGTCAAATTTTCAAACAGTTACTATAATGGGGACTTAAAGTGTATTACCAAAATGTTCGGGGATTAAATACAAAGTTAAAAGAACTTCATTTAGGAATCTGTAGAAGTAACTTTGATATTGTAGGATTCACTGAAACTTGGTTAACTGGAAGTGTTTACAACAATGAATTTTTAAATCAAGGTTATTTTGCTTATCGTCGGGATAGAGTTGGTAGGAGGGGAGGCGGAGTCTTGTTAGCGATTAAGGACACATATGTTGCATTGGAAATTGCGTTTCCCAGTTTTGGGAATATAGATTCAATTTGGATTAAGGTCAGGAATGTTAGTCTGCATGTCACTTATCGGTTGTTGCTCTTGTTATAGCAGATTTTTTTATGAATGTCATAATTTATTATTGAATATGAAAAATACAATATTATGATTATGGGTGATTTCAACTTATCCATCTCTGGTTCTGGTACTCCGCTTGATTATCTTAATAAGAATATTAATTCGCTTTCAAATTTCATTGAAGTTAATAATCTCAGTTTAGTAAATGATGTCCTTAATTCGCAGAGAAAAACTTTAGATTTGATCAATACTACTTCCGTTTTGAGTGTTGATGTACTGAGGTCACTTGATCCGCTCCTTCTTGAGGATAATAAGTATCATCCTGTTCTGGATATCACTGTTCGCTGTAGTTCTTTATATAAAGTGGATTTTAGTACAAGCGTGGCACCTTACAACTTTAGGAAAGCAAACCCTTTAACATTAAAACAAAAAATTTCCCCGATTGATTGGGAACAACTTTATAATATCAGAAATGTGGATGATGCAACTACTTATTTTTATAGTCTAATATACAATGAACTTCAGAAGCATCTTACAAAGAAATCATCTAGAAAGTCTACATACCCGCCTTACCACGGAAATTGTTCATAAACTAAAACTGAAAACTAAGTTTAGAAAATCCTGTCGTAGAACCCGCAAAGAAACTGATTATTTTAAGTTTAGTAAACTACGGGCTGAAGTTAAAAAGCTAATAAGGAATTCTTACGATTATTATATTCTTAAGACCGAGGCTGGTATTCAAAAAAACACTAGCAATTTTTGGGCTTTTGTTAAATATAGACGTAATGATACACTCTAGCGTAGTAAAATACAAAAATATAGATCATTATTCTAATAAGAATATTTCAAATGCTTTTGCAGAGTATTTTTCATCTGTTCATGTGACTGACACCTTCATGACACTTAAAACCTCTTTAATTAAAGATGGAAGACACTTAAAACTTGCTCCAATCACCATAAATGATTATAAAAAATCTATTAAGATTCTGAAACCTAAGTGGAGTGTTGGGCCTGATGGATTACCGGCAATATTGTTTAAACTATGTTCGGTAGAGTTTGAAGAGCCACTTATATACTTTTTTTTTTTTTACATTTATTTTATTTTAGGACGCTCGACTACAAAGGTCATTTGCGTGCACCGAGATTAAATACAATAAATTACAAAAGAAAAATTATTTTCTACTTACAATACAATATTTAGTCTACAATAATTTCATTAAACCAGTTATTTTAATAAAGTATATTAGGCGTTGTCTTCGTTGTAATACTTCGCTTCAATCTAGTCCACTTATTAATGATAACGTTGTTGATCGAATTGCGGATATTCTGTGATAACATGTTCTACGCTAAGCGCTGAATCGTGACAAAATTTGCATATTACCGACGACGAATTCTCCTCGATTCTCGTGCATTAGCCTAGTGTGGCCGATTCGCAATCGGGCCAGCACTATTTCTTCGTGTCTGTTCGCTCGGTACGACGTAATCCATTGTTCTATTCGCGGTTTAATTCTTCTTAATTTGTTCTCAGTTAATCTGGACCACGACTCTTGTCGGACGATATTTATCGCAAATTTTAATTGTTTGCTAACTCGTAAGCCGGGATTTCCAGTCAGTGGAAACGACTTTTGCCATGGTGGGTACAAGGAGGCTACTGGAGTGCAATCAACCGTTATTAATTTAAAGTATCGTATGAAGTGTTTACATCGTAGGCCAAATGCTTAGTTGTTTTTGCTGTATTTACTTTCTAGGTTTGAATGAAAGGTTTTGTAGTAGTTTGAATGCGTTTTCTTCGTACTCAATTGAAAATAATATTTTAATACTAACAGGATTCTTCGATCTTTTAGTGTGGTTATGTTAGTTTCGGCCAGTAGGCTTGATATCGGACTGGTACAGAAAGCTCCGCTGCAAATGCGAAGTGCCTGATTTTGAATTACATCTAATTTATGAATCACTTTTGGCGTTGCTGTACAATATACAATTGAACCGTAGTCTAATAAAGATCTCACGTGTGTACCATATAGACACGCAATAACGTTCTTCTGTCGGAGCCCCACGATTTGTGGTGTAGAGTTTTTAGTAAATTAAGGGCCTTTGTGCATCTAGCTTTTACGTAATCTACATGCGCCTTCCAGTTTAATTTTTTATCCATAATTAATCCCAGGAATTTAGTTTGATCGGTGTGTCGTATAGTCGTACAATTAAATTTTAGTTGGACAAGGCGAGTATGCGATGTTTTCCTGCTGAATTGTACCACAGATGTCTTTTGCGAGGAGAAACGGATATTTTTTGTCGAAGCCCTTTCTTCTATTAATTGTAAATTTTGTTGTAATTTCTTTTCCAGGGCAGAGATATCGTGTCCTCTGATAAATATAACCCGGTCGTCGGCATAGATGGAGTATTTTACAGGTTCCTTGATGCGCTCTTGTAAGTCGGATATCGTAAGTATAAATAGAAGGGGGCTTAGCACGGATCCTTGAGAAACTCCGTTTTCTTGACATTTTGATTTAGACAGTATGTTTCCTATTCGAAATTTAAATTTTCTGTTCTGTAGGAATGAACGGAGGAATTTGGGTAAGTGTTTCCACGGAGACCATGATCGTGAATTGTTTTTAGAATGGCTGTGGTAGATATATGATCGAAAGCCTTTTCTATATCGAAAAAAATGCAGATAACGTGCTGATTTAATGCAAATGCATCCTGTATTTCTTGTTGTAGACGTATTAAATTGTCCACAGCGGTCCTTTTCTAAAGCCACTTTGTTGGTTGTCTATTAAGCCATCTCTTTCCGCGATCCACATTAATCTGTTACCAACTATCCTTTCCATTATTTTACATAGAACGCAGGTCAGAGATATCGGTCTATAACTGGCTGGGTCATATTGGTTTTTATTTGCCTTAAGGATTGGTATGATATTGGCTTCCTTCCATTTGTCTGGAACTACATTTGATTTCCAAATTTGGTTTAGTAAGTAGCAAATTGCATCAATATTATGGCCTAGTAGGTGTTTTATCATCTCAGGATGTATCCGATCAGGTCCGGCTGCTGATGATCTTAACCGTTTTATTGAAGTAGATACTTCCTGGTGCGTAATTTCCGTGTTATAGGGTTCGTTGTTATTTGATTCAAAATTGAAGGTATTATCTGTATTATCTGTATTATGGTGATTTCGTTGAACCTTGTTCTCCTGACAATAATACTCTGCCATAATTTCCGCAATTTGGTTGATGTCGTAAACTAGCTCACCAGATGGATTTTTGATCGCAGATATGTGACACGTTTTTCTCTTATTTGATATTTTCCTGATCTGACTCCACAGTTTACCCATCGGTGTGTTTGAATTTATACCAGAGATAAAATTATTCCACGATTCTTTCTTACTTTGTGTTACAGTGCGTCTGGCTAGAGCCCTTGATTTTTTGAATTGTAGAAGGTTTTCGTATGTGAGACATCGTTTAAACCGATTTAATTTTTGCTTTGTATGACTGATTTACAATTTTCGTTCCACTATGGGACATGTTTCTTTTTTGGTTTAGAGTGAGTTTTAGGTATATATAAATCAGCTGAAGAGATAATTTTATTTGTTATCATGGCATTTATTTCATTTGTGTTCGTACTGATTTTTGTTTCTATTAAGTTAATAGAATTATTAAAGCTGTTCCAATCAGCTTTGCAGATTATCCAGTTTGGGTATCTTTCACATTGTATTGGATGATGTATTAGACAGTTTATAATTTGAGGGAAATGATCACTTCCATAGAGGCTTTTACTAGTTTGCCACTGTACCCTGTGATTAATTGTAGAGCTGCAAAGTGTTTTTTTTTTTTTTTTTTTTTAAACTGGGCTTCCACAGCGGTTTACCCATTACAAAAAATAATAAATAATAGCCTTAATATGTAACTATACAAGTGTTCTACAGTCTATAATAAACTTATATAAGTAAATGTAAATGTCCAAGTTGCGGATGGAGAGAAGGAAAGGAATATTGACTGGGAAAGGAACGTGTACTGAGATGAGTTGATTGTATAAAGTAGAACGAGAAGAGAGGTAGTGAGAACATTCTAGAAAAAAGTGATTTGCATCAGCGGTGCAGTGAATGTCTGCAAGATGAGAATAGAAAGGAGATGAGATAAGGTGCATACGAAACAGTGAAGCAGGTAACCGATTTTTTCCGAATCGCAGCCTACACATGGTAATAATAAAATTGCGAAGTAGATTAACATGTAATGGGACATTGTACAACCAGGGAAAACAAGGGAGATCCGGTTGGAGTAGTTTGAACTGTGATGTGGTATATGGGTTATTCCAAAGAGTTTTCCAGTATTCTTTATGAGCTGTTTTAATAAGGGAGAGAAGATCGATACAGGGAGTATAAGCAATAAGTAAACTAAGAGGGGAGAAGAATTTAGCGTAGTAATCAGCAAGAAGGTTCCCTGTGATACCAGCATGACCAGGAACCCATGTAAATTTAACAGTGATTCCGACGCCCTGTAATAGAGTGATATGATTAAGAATTTTTTTGAGTATTATGGGAGAGCAATGTGGATTAAAAAGAGAAAACTGCAAGGCAGAGAGACAACTTCTAGAATCAGTAAATATTGCGACTTTTTCATATAATTGATTGAGTTGTATAAAGCGGAGAGATTGAAGAATAGCTACCGACTCAGCTGTAAAAATAGAAGAAATTTTTAAAAGTGTAAATTTTTTAACAATACCTAAAGAAGGAATAACAAAAGCAGCTCCTACGTAATTGTTAGATTTAGAACCATCTGTATAAATGGGGAGAAAATCAGAACAATTTTCAGAAATATAGGATGAGAAAAAGGCGTTGGCAACAGAGGATGGAACTGAAGCTTTGAAGGTTTTGAAAGAATTTAAATCTATATCATTATTAGCGAAAGGAAAATTAAAAAAACTCGAGGGTACAGAAGGAAGTATTAAGTCACTGTATCTTGAAAGATGATGAGCAGAGAGACATAATATTCGACGTCGATTAAGAGAAAATCTCCATTGCCGGAAAATATCGTGGAAAAGAGGAAATAATGATGATGTGTTAGCTGAAAAGCAGTTGATCATGAATTTGTCAGCTAAATATGTTCGCCGCACTGATAAAGGAGGGACTTTTGCCTCCAACTCTAATGCTGATATAGGAGTAGAAACAACAGCCCCTAGAGCCAAACGCAGACATATGTTTTGAAGTTTGTCCAAAGTAGAAATAAATCTTGAGGGAGAGTTGGCAAATAAAAAAGTACCGTAATCCATGACACTGCGGATGAAAGATTTATACAGAAGAATTAAAACAAGAGGGTCACCTCCAAAGGTAGTGCGGGAAAGTGATTTTAGTAGGTTAATACGTTTGCAAACTTTTCCGCAGTTAGATATTCATTTCGATAGTAAATTTGTATACAATAAATTTTTTTAGACTCTATATTTCAGTTGTTACTTTTTAGTAAGTTTATTTTATTTTGGTCATATGTGCGTGCCCCGATGGAGAGTTTGTTTACATGAGAGTGTATGACTGGTATATTTCTTTTTTTTGTGTGTGCTTTTCGGATGTGTGCTTGTATGTGGGTATTGTATTTCATTAGAATCATTTTTCGGTTTGTATTAGTAATTTTTTGTTTTCAATCTAGATATTATTTATATTAATTAGCGTGTTGTGTGAGTGTGGTTCAGTTTTATTTTTATTCATACTTTTACTTTATAATTATTCTGTAAGAGCGTACACTGTAATTGGCGTTATGCCGTTTTGTACCCCGTATTGTTTTGTAAATAAATAAATAAATATATATATATATATATATACTTTACAATATCATTTATTAGATAGCCCACTCTTCGCTAGTTATAAATTAGCTAATATAAGAAAAAAAGTCCTCAACATCAAGGACCGGCATTACGTTGTATGGAAAACCGTTTTATGATGAGTGTTCAGAATGTCCCAAATGAATTTAGAGAAATTCGAAATGTAAAACACGGTAGAGAACAAGCAGTTATAATTTCATTGAAACATTTTGAAATCAATAAGAAGTGAATCGATAAAAATAGAATAAAATACAATTCTAAGTAAGGAGAATTAGTTTTCATTGAGAATGGAAATAAATTAAACCGTAATAAACTAAATGAAATTCGTAGCGGCCTATTTAAGGTCATTCGTCAGATTTCAAACACAAATAGCGAAGTCGACAGTGGAAAGAGTAACTTTGTCCATAGTAGTAAACTAATTCCGAATAATGATATTGAAAATTTATTAATTTATTTATTAATGCTACGTTTAAATCGTTCATTAATTAAAGAGGGTTTCAGTTTTTTTTGGACGGGATGTATAAAATGGTTGCACTGTTTCCATTTTATTTAACACTACGAAACAGTAAACTGTAAAAAGAAACAGAAGAAAAATCAATTAGTAAATAAATCGATTTTTTTGGTTATTTCATAATTTTATAAATAATCGATTTTACTTTTTAGGTAAGTTTGTGAATTTATGAATTGTTAAAATAGTGTAATCTTTATTTTAACTGTATTGTATTATTATAATTTTATATACATACATACATACATACATATATATATATATAAGAAACATAAATATAGATACACTATCTTACATATTATTAAATGCAAACATCTTAATTATAAAGCTAAAGTATCCTGATATATATACATACATGTGTGCATGTACACTTAGAGACTGATTCACGTATGATAACGCGTATTTAACGTTCTAGTTGTGAATTTATAGTTAAATTCCTTAAAAAACGATTAAGATCGTATGTAATTAACGAACGTGTGTGTTCATTTAGTGAAAATATTATTTTTTGTAATTTCGAAATGTTCTAAATCGTCTTTAAACATAATATATCATTTAAATTTGTATTTCGGTAACAAAGTTTGAACACGGTGACAGGTCACCCATGCGTTTCGGCACACTGAATAACGCGTTATTATTGTTACAATTATGTTCGTCAATACGAACGATATTTTCAAATGGTATTACGTAACTTACCTGTTAATCGAGCTTATTTCATGTTTCAGTAACTTTATCAGAACGAATTGTTCCAAATTCTTGAATTTTCCATTGTGTTCTTCAACTGTAGTTATTAATTTGCCGATTTTAATCTGACGAGCAAAAATTGGAAATATCATATTTTATGAAAAAGATAAAGATAGATAAATGCAGAGTACATAATTATCTTAACGATGCATTTGAGGAGCTATATATATATATATATATACATATATACAATGGGATTAATATTCCATGAACAGAGTCCGTGTATGTGTGAATTAAACTTACCGAGCCGGAATAAAATTTTCCGATGCACTTTAATTCAGTAAATTGACCAGCCGACAAATCTACCGCTGAATCGTATCTGACTATATTTGTTCCTTTTCCTATTTCACTGTTTAAACTTTCCGGAATGATCATGGTTGTGAATACAGTTTCCAGTTTGGCGGAGTGACTAACCTGAAATTGCAAATTTTCGAATTCTATCATCAGGCTGATTAAAAAAATCTTTACCGGCGATTATTTTTTTGGAAACGAAAAAAATATTAGTAAGATATAATTTAAACGGAATTCAAGTAATTAGTAATGAAGTTTGAGAATTGGTCACGCCCTGACTCATGATCACGTCTTGCACAGCACTTCAGCCTTCATAACCTGTCCTTATTCGACGATGTTATCCTTCGGTTCGTAATATATTTATGACACACGAAATATACAACATCTAAATTTTCTTACGTAAATGATCCTCTCTAATGATCCTACGACAGTTCCCTCAGTCCTTGGCCTATATTAAATCTAACCAGATACGTATACCACAATAACCTATGTAGTTGCTTGTAGTGAAATAAAAAAAAAAAATGAAAAAAAAAAACGGGTTTTTCTGCGCTATTTTTATTCGCGTTAATTATTCATCGAATTTAGTCTGATGTTACTGGTTTTCCTGACAACCATCTGCCAAACACGTTAGCTCGAAATACACATAATCTTATTTAATTCGATTACACGGCGCTTCGGTATTCCGCCAGAAACCCGATCGATAAATACGCGCGCAGCGTATTATATGGTAGAATTCATATATCAGTTTGAATATTTGCGAATAATATCTACATATGCTGATTTTGATGTATGACGGAAGCTATTTTAAGCGTCAACATTAATTCTTCCAGTTCAATATCAGATCACTAACCAAACCTAAGAAATATAATAGACTCGTAATCTCGTCACGCTGTACTTTCATTAACTAAGTGCGTATTTTGCCAAAACGAAAATAACTAGATTTAAAATTAGCTAAAGCGGCACTCAAAGCTGTCTTCGTAAAACTAACTTCCGTTATACAAAGCCTATCTGAGAAACCATTATAGAGGTATGGGCCCACGCCCACTTATGGAGATGCGCCGAACATACCAATATCGCCTATTATTCAACGATACCGAAATAAGCTCCTACGGCAGTTAACAACTGGTTTGTTTCAAACGCAACATTACATCACGACCTAGGAATTCGAACAGTGGCAAAAGTAATCAAGGTAAAGGCCGTTGCTAATGCAGTTAAACTGCCACATCAGCAACATCGATTACAACGGATAAAGGTATTCGACCCTCCGGGGTGACAGAACAGTAGAGTAGCTGTCGGACTGATGCCGATCGGTGCCTCTCGCATGACAGTTTTCCGAAACAACTTAATTTTCTTTTTCGCGCGAGTCTGTAATTATTTCTTCGTCGATTAATTAATTATGATTATTTATTACTTATTTCGTGCAATTCGCGGAATATTATGTCGATCCAACATCTTAAATCCTAGTGACGCCGAAATACTAATTGTAACTCCCCTGCCGCTGTATCAGCTTTCAAGAACGTAAAATCAAAAAATCCTCACAATCCCTTCTTTGCAAATTATCACTAGATACAGATCCAGTTCTTACCGGCTCCAGATCATAAGGAAATTGCCGGAAATAAAACGGTATTCTATACTACGTTCTCCTACAAACCTATAAAGTCCCGCCATCGTCAGTACTAAACACAGCCCTCAAATACTTACCACAACTGGTAACAGAAGTCTAATACCGCGCCATAACTTCTTTCTTGCTATCAAACCCACTGGAAACCACCTGTCAATTTATCCCGTTCCAACTATATAACACTCGGCAGGGTCCGCCTTGGTCACGCATCACTCTCTCACGACCATCTCTACTCCAACGTACCAATTACCCTCCTTTTTGTTCCCGCTCTTATTTGTCATATTTTACTATACTTACACTCCATTCATACCGACCTCATATTCATCCGCGTATCCTATCTGCTGTGTAACAGTTCTTCAACTATTCCCTCAATTATACAATTCCGTTCCTTTTCCAACCTCATTTACCAACATCTAACTGTTAAACCACCAGTTCCGTAATGACCTCGGTAGTTAAACACGACGCTATAGAATAAGAATTGAATAAAATAAATAAATTTTGTTAGTAGTTCCGATTATTATCGTTAATTGACCGGTACATTATCGGTATTTTCTTAGCGCGGAAGCCACGAAATAAAAAAGGTCATCCTACTGAATAGTCGCGACGTATATAAATCGAGAGTACGTACTCGAGAAAAAATAGTTAAAATGGAGAAGCAAACGGGAGAAACAAAGACGGCAATTCGACAAAAGCCTCCTTCTGTTACCAATCGTAGTAGCGTTAATTTTGTTTGGATAATCATTTATTTTTTACCTATGCGTGGTTCGAACATATTTGCTCCTTAATAAATTATCTTCTCCCGGTGTTTATCTTATCCTTGCTACGTTTGGATGTTATTATTTCAATTCGTTCGTATTCATCTAATTTAGCAGTTGGTTTTTGTTTTGGCAGTAATTTTCCTTTTCCTGTTTTATATCTTTCCTTTGGATTTTTCTCTCTTGTTATATTATTCTTTACTTTTCTATCGTTTATATTTATTTATAATTTATTTTTTGTTCTTTCGGGGTGGCCAAATGGTATATACAGCCAGGCCAATAATAATTAAAAAAAAAATAGACTAACGAGAAATAAATGTTCACTTACGATCGATGTTGACGCAGTTGCATTAGTTTGTTGCTGATGTCGAGATCTCTGTAACATCGCATCCGTCGCTTTATAATGTACAGCGGAATATTTGTCCAGCGTAATTTCTTGTTCGATCGAAGATAAATATTTAAGCGGATTATCAAGATTATACAATGAAATTGAACTGAAGTGACTCGCTAAACGATCGGTACCTTGGGGCGGTTCTGAAATATTTATTGAAATATATATATATATATATATATATATATATATATATATATATATATATATATATATATATATATATATATATATGAAGAACCACGAGAAATATACATACATACAGTCTCACGAGTATAATTACTAATTGTTAATTATGTCTAAGCTTTTCAGCAGTTACATCATTTTCAAGTTATAAATAATATAACTAATTAACAATAATAAAGTGTAAACTATATTAAAAAAAAAAAAAAAAAAAAAAAAAGATTTACGTACAATGATAACCGTGTAACGGTAAAAAATACCTTATCCGTTCAGCTGATATATATATATATATATATATATATATATATATATATATATATATTATTATTATTATTATTATTATTATTATTATTATTATTATTATTATTATTATTATTATTAGCCATAGTGAATGATAATAATTCTAATTATTTGTATAACTTACTCTAAATATACATTAATATATATACATATACACATATATACATACATATACGTACCTACATATATATCATTTAACGCATAATTATTATCTAGCCCTGATACTGGGAAAAGGCCTCCCTCAAACGGTCCCATTCGAGCCGGTCTCCAGCTACTCTATGGTATTGTTTATTTTGAAGCATTTTAATTATATCATCCTGCCATCTTAATTTTTGTCTACCTTGTCTTCTTTTATTATAGATACACCATTCTGTGACTGTTTTTGTCCATTTATTGTTTTTCATTCTAGCTACATGTCCCGTCCAATCCCATTTAAGTGCTTTTATAACTCTGCTAAAATTATAGCCAAATTTCAACCTATTCCTAATTATTTTTAAGTTTACTCTATCTTTTAGCTTAATATGTAGCATCGATCTCTCTAATGCGTTTTGCATTTTATTTATTTTATCTTTTGTGTTACTTGACAAAGTCCAGGTCTGGCATCCATATATAAGAGTTGGCAAGATACAGGTATTCATTATTTCGCTTTATATATATATATATATATATATATATATATATATATATATATATATATATATATATATATATATATATTTATCATCGTTATATCATGAAAATTAACGGGAGGGAAAAATATCACTAAATATACCAGTAAAACCGATATAATTAAAAGTAATCTAATCATTTAATGTATAAGCGATGATTTAATTGCGATTGTAATACAGAGTAAAATTTATACTATTAATTGATCGGAAGTTTATCAGAGATTTTAGACGTCTATATTTACACTACACGTATATACATAGTTTTTAGTCGCCTGGAATTAGGCCTCTAATGCGTGGATTGAGATGAACACCGAGTGAAGAATTTATTGGTTTAATATATAATTGATATAGATCAGTAGTTTCGTGCGTAAAATTTCGACTTAATTAATATGCATCGAAATGTTTTTTTTTTTATAGTTCGGAGTTGTTCATATGTTGAATTTGTAAGTTATTACCAAACGTATAAGAGTTTTATAAAGAATCATTTTACGACGAAAGTTCAGGAAGGATTATCAAAGATATATAGGATAAGACGGCCGGGGAAAGTGCTTGATTCGCTTTAATATTAACAAAAAAATATAAGTGCCGAGTTAAATTTAGGCGGCGATCGAAAAAGACACCGAGATAGCGTATTTTACTAGCCCGATTAATAGGTTTATACGCTATTAAGAATTCTGTTATTGGATGCCTACGACTGAAAAAGATTTAGTTTTAGTTTCGTCTGGATTAATATTAATTTGCCAGTTCTTAAAATAGCGTATCGTGCGATTTAAATCTTTTTGAAGTTTAATTACTAAAATCGCAACCGGGGGCTGGGGCTGAATGAATTACGCTGCAGATAATTTAGTAAAGTCGTGATAAAAATAAAGCGAATAGAACTGGACCTGAGAACGCTAATAAAATTCTTAACTGTTAACGACAAGTTTATAGCGTCGCATCTAGTTTTAAATCTAGACGCTTGTCAGTCGACAATAATAGATCCAAATCTAAATTAAATATATATAAATATTAATATATATAAATATTAATATATATAAATATTAATATATATAAATATTAGTATATATAAATATTACCTTTGAAATTAAAATTCGTTCGTTTTATTTATAACTCGAAAAAAATCGAATAGCTCAGATTTTTTTTTTTTTTTACATATTATAAACTCGAGAAAATTTTTTTTTTAAAAAATAATAATCATAAATACTTAATTATACACGAAAACGAAATAATGTAGAAGCGTACAGATCTAGACTTAAGGTTAATCTGAATTAAGGCTAAGTCCGATCAAACTAACGCCAGAATCGGCCAACTTTATTGGAACTACTCGAATTTAAGTTTCTATCATAAAAGACTTTTTTTATAATCAAACCGATATGGACCTACGGTTTGATGTGCCGCAACGTGTAATCGTGCGATCGTCCGGAGAGCACAGGACAAAGTTATACGCCTGATGACAAGAGCGAGATAGTCTACATCGAGTTGAAGCAGGTTGATGAAGCAATTCGCGATGTTGCATTTGCGCACGAACGGCAACTACACATGTAAATATAGAAGTACAGAACCTTACTGAATAGGGGGGAAAACGTAGACGGCAAAGGTTGAAACAGCGCGATTTATTAATAGTTATTATATTATTAGAAGGCACCATTAGAAATATTAATCAAAGCGTATTGTATCGTACGAATATATTTACACGCACCGTACGGACAATTGTAAGGCGCTTACCGGTTTCAGCATCGCTGATATCGTAGTATCTTTTGCAGAGATAGTCGCATCTACTCATTATGGATTTCGATGATTTTTTCACGGTGGATTTTTGTACGTTAACTTTGTCGCAACCGGAAAGTTTAATCGGATTATTACCACCATCCAGGGCGTTGTTCCGAAACGAATTTAACAAATATTTCTCGGTTACGGCTCGTTTCTTTTTACCTAATTTCGACGGACGTTCTTTACGTTGAACCGGCTTTATCACATCCTTCGGCGGACATATTGCTTTACTGATGGTCGGAATTTCGTTTTTTCTACTAGCCGAACTGACGGCAGGTTTGGCCGCTATGACGTTTAGACCGGTGGCGCTGTTCGTTCCATTTCTAATTCCGGTCATCGAACTATCAGCTTCGACGTAATTTCTCTTCTCGTATTTATATCCGTGTACCGGTTCGATAAAGCCTGTCGTTTTAGTTTCAATTGCGACGTTGTTGCCTTTAATTCCGCTTCCGATTACAGTTCCCGATACGAAGGGTCCGAAGCCGTCGTCCGCTTTAATTCTAATCTTATTTTCCATTCTACATTGTTTTTCAGTTCCACTTCTATTTGTATTTTTCCATTTATTTCCGAACGCAGACTCGTGCGCAGGTTGTATTTCGGAATCTGTTGCAGTTTTAATTTCGCATTTACTTTCAATAACTCCGGGTTTACTTATATTTTTATCGGCGATTCCGTGCGTAGATGCGAAACGGATAGTAGCTTTAGTTTTAAAATGGGTTTCGTTTTCGACATGGCAACTAGGTACAATTTCACTATCGCCGATACTACCTGTTTTGGATACCGTTTCGTATACTCGTCCGATTTCGCTTCCAGTTTCAGTTTCAGATGCAGTTGCAGATGAAGTTCCAGTTTCAGTCCCAGATGCAGTTGCAGATGAAGTTCCAGTTCCAGTTGCAGATGCAGTTGCAGATGAAGTTCCAGTTTCAGTTGCAGATGAAGTTCCAGTTTCAGTTGCAGATGAAGTTCCAGTTTCAGTTGCAGATGCAGTTGCAGATGAAGTTCCAGTTTTAGTTCTGGTTCCGTTTGATAACGAAGACGGTTGTTGATATTGATCGTTTAGCGAATCACACGGTTCATCGTAGATCGGCGATAATTTGCAATCGACTTGATTAACGATATCGGTAGTAGTATCCGTATTTTCGACGTCCGCCAGGCTCGAATTCGAACACGTTCTGTGTACGTCGCAACGAACATTTTCAACTCGGCCGGCGGGTTGTAAACCGGACGTACTTGAATTCGTGTCGATACTATTATCAGAAGAAGAATTACAATCGTTACTTGTAAGCGGAGCACTAATCGCCGGTCTTTTAACCGGCCATTCGGCGTGGTTACTTGATTCTAATTCGATTTCCTCACTGCTACGTTTGTTATTTTTTCGTTTAGTATCGTTGTCGCTTTTCATTTTTTTATAAATCGTATGGCCGACACAAATAACGGACAAAACGTTAAACACACTAAGAACGATGCATGTAAATTTCAATACACCGCTGGAACCGCAGAACGACAGATACTTTCTCAAGTTTATTCCATTAGCGCTCGAAGCATTCCTCGCTGCTTCCTCTTCTTTCATTTTTTTATCGATTTCTGTAAGAAAATGTAGACGTGAATACATTAAAAAAAAAAAAAAATAAAAAAAAAAAAAAAAAAATAAATAAATAAATAAAAAAATAAATAAATAAATAAATAAATAAAAAATGTTTACAACATAGCGACCGAAAAAGTGAACTTATTTTCTATTTTAAAATATAAAAATACTCGTCCGAAAATACATTGGTTCACTATTCCTCTTTAACTAACATCCTCTATATATTCTCAGAGTTAAATATAACGTTTACTTTAACATATACATACATATATATATATATATATATATATATATAACACGGGGAAAAGTCAGCTATGGCGGAGCATCAAGCGGTTACAGAGCATGCAATAAGGTTTGACGATACAAAAGTTCTGGCCAAACTAGATCGATTAGGTGTAAGAATTGTTAGGGAAGTCTTAGAAATTGAAAAATTCAAGAACTTCAACAGAGAAGATGTTAACGAAAGTAAGTGCACGCAGATCACATTTACTTTGCGAAACTTAACCTGTCCGCCCACTACATTAAATGGGGAATTAATCTCTCAACAGAGTTACGTTAAGTAACTGGGGATGTATCTTGACACTTAATTCATATGGAGCAGACATGTCGAACAGAAAAGAAAACATCTTGACATAAAATTAAAGCAGCTGTATTCGCTTCTTGGCAGACACTCTAGTCTTTAAATCTCGCAGCAAAGTCAGTGGTTGTTAGATTCTCTTTTCTTTATCGGTGATAATCATTGAACATTTATGTTTATTCAGTATTAAGCCAGCCTCTTTGCCGACCACATCTATTCTTGATGGTAATTCAAACATTTCTTGCTCTGTGCTGGCCAGTAATACAGTGTCGTCTGCAAATCTGATATTTGTAATTTTTTTCCCTCCGATAGATATTCCTCCTTGCCATCTTTCCATAGTTTTTCTTACAATCCATTCCCCTTAGATGTTGAAGAGAATCGGTGAAATACAGCAACCTTGGCGTACTTCCTTTCTTGCTGAAAATTCTTTCGATTTTTCGTTCTCTAGTTTAATGAAACATTTATTATTAAAGTACAATTATTGAATTAAATAAATTAGATGCCTCGGTGTTCCCATTTCTAGTAATATTTGCCACATTTTCGTCCACTTGATGTTATCAAAAGCTTTCTGGTAATCTAAAAAACAAAGCAGTCCCGGAATGTTATATTCGTTGCATTTTTCTATTATTTGTCTTATATTTAACAGTTGTTCACGTGTGCCTCTACCTGGTACAAACCCAGCTTGTTCTTCCGAAATTGGTGGTAGGAGATAGTATTTAAGCTGGTCCTGTGTAATACATATAGTAATATTTTACTGGCGTGACTAATCAATGCTATTGTACGGTAGTTTCCACAATATTCTGTAGAGCCCTTTTTGTGTAGTGGTATATATACTAATTTTGTCTACTCTTCTGGCCAGCTGCTAGTTTCCCATATTTTTTGACAAATCGTATACCTTTATTCCTGATTCTTCCGTTGATTTCAGCATTTCTTAAGCTCTACCGTCTACTCCTACCGCCTTTCGATCTTTTAGTTTCTTCAATGCGAGTTCTATTTCAGATTTCATAATTGGCGGTTCAAGCTCAAAGTCCTGTATTAATACTGATATTTCATTGTCGTACATAAGGTTTTGACAATACTGGCGCCATTTTTCTGCTATTTCTGACTTTACCGTTAATTTCGTCCCATTTTGATCCTTTATTGGCAGCGTTCTGGTTTTGAAAGTATTACTTAACCATTTAATTTTCTTATATAGATCATAAAGTTCATTTTTTTGTGAGTGTTGTTCTATTTCTTCACAGATTCCTGTTATGTAATTGTTCCTATCTCTTTGTATTTCTTTATTTATTAGTTTATTAAGATCCTCATAAACATTTGAATCTATTATGTTATTAGTTTTCCCTTTTTTTATTTGATTCCTCTCATTAATTAGTTTAAATGTTGCCTCGGAGATCCACGGCTTCTATTTTGTTTGTACTTCACTGTGGATTTTCTTCACAGTTTCATGAATCACTGATCTGAATTCTTTCCATAATTCATCGGCCGTTATATTCTTATTTTCGTACATGTGAGGAGCTTCGTTTAGTTTGGCCTTTAATTGTGTTTTAAAGTTACTATTTGATCTTAGGTTGTTAAAATTTCTTTTTATCTCCGGCTGTTTTTTGTTTTGTTGAAGCTTGAGACATACCTCACTTACTAAAGCCTTGTGGCCACTGCCACAATCTAATCCTGGGTATGTCTTCACATCTTTTATCGAAGATCTCCACCTTGTTCGCATAAGTACATAATCTATTTGGTTTCCGGTTTGTCCATTTGGTGAAATCCATGTATAAAGTCGTCGCTTGTGATGGTTGAAATTTGAATTTATTACAAATAGGTTGTTTTCTGAACAAAAATCTATTAGCATTTCCCCCCTTTTGTTCCTATTTCCTAAGCCATATTTTCCGACAGTAGATCTTAGGTGATTATCGTTTTTGGAGGTTCCTATTTTTCCGTTAAAATCACCTATTACTAGTAATATTTCACTGTTAGGGACTTTTTTTACCGCCGTGCGTAACTGATCATAAAACTCTTCCATTTCTTCATCTGACCCTTGAGTTGTTGGTGCATATATTTGAATAATATTTATATTTACTGGCTTCCCTTTTATTTTCACTGATATAATACGATCACTTATTGTTTCATATCCTAGTAATGCAGATGATATTGCTGAATTTATTATTATCGCTACTCCATTTACTGATTCGTTTTGATTGCTTGAATATACTATCAAGTTACCGCTGGTTGATACAAAATGTCCACTCTGTTTCTAGTGCGTTTCGGCTACGTCAACTATCACTATTTCTTTAGTAATATTCTCCACTATTCCAAGTTTGCCTTGACGGTTAAGTCCTCTTATATTCCATTTTGCTATTTTTGTTATTACGGTTTTCAATTTATTCTTCCCTTTAACATTACCAGTAGTATATTTTCCATAGAGAACCCGGTTCTTAAATTCCCTATGGCCGGTCGCCCATTTCACACATACGGTCCCGGTATCGTAGCGCCGATCGCCCATCGGTTCGCATGGCAAACTAATTTCATTATTTGTGTCTTGCATAATAAGGTTTTCATGGAAAGTTTTACACGGTAGGGTTCCTCTCCTTTCCGTGTTTTGAATAGCCGCTTCTAACCTGGAGAACAGACGCTGACCAGTAAGCCGCTCCACTTGAGACAGACGCTTCTGGATTTTGTTTTCTGTTAGGGTTGTCTCCCTTAGCCTTTGGGTAAAAACCCTGACCGCAAGGCAGCGGTTTGTTACTGAGGAGGTAACGGTTATAGGTTTTTACGGCGACCTAAACCCACCGAGAGAGAGACAGTCATAGGATTTATGCAGATTTTTAATAGCCAGTCCCTGAAGCTGACCATTTGCATCCTCGTGTCTCCTTTTCCACCAGTAGCCGCTCTTGGTCCGCGACCGCTTATTTGACTAATGTCTTACTCGCAGCTAACCTACATATCTGTAGGCCGTTCCACTATCCGCCACCTGTAGACGCGCCCCATATCAGTTAGAGCTTTGGTCCCCAGATGGAACAAAGTACCCTCGGGGGGATATATATATATATATATATATATATATATATATATATATATAACTCGACATTACGAGAAATGTATTTTCCGCTTGAATGGAAGCTTTCGATCATTAAAATGGTATTTAAACCTTATACATCTTGTCAGTAGAGGTATCATCATACCGGCCAATCAGTTTACTGCCTATTTTAGGAAAGGTATTAGAGAAATTAATATTAAAACGTCTTTATCCAATACTATGTGAACATAATGTGGTCCCCGATCACCAGTTCGGTTTCCGAAATGATCACTCTACTATTTGAAATGATATCATCCACTTTCGAGGAGAAGCAGTATTGTAGTAGTATATTTCTGGACGTTTCTCAAGCGTTTGACCGTGTGTGGCATGGAGGGCTTCTATTTCAGTTAAAAACGTTTTTATAACCTTTGTTTTGTAAGTCTTATCTATCCGAACGATATTTTTGTGTCTAAGAAGACGACGTTTTCTCCGCCCAGTACAGTGTTGGTTTCGGGTTGCCTTACGGCAATATACTTGGACCAGCACTGTATGTAGTCTACGCGGCAGATATAACCCGTCATCCTGACACATTAATGTGTACGTTTGCAGACGATATTGCAATACTGTCAAAACATGGAGATCCTGTTCAAGCTTTCACAGTCTTCGCAGAAACGTGTTAACCAACTTGAACACCATGGTTTACGAAATGGCGAATTCATTTAAATGTCAATAAATGTCATCACGTTACATTCACACTGAGAAGAGGAACGTGCAGTCCATTATATATTAATAACGCAGTTATTCCCAGTGCCGACCGTGTCCGCTATCTTGGCTTCTACCTCGATAGCCGTTTGACACGGAGATACCATTTAACTGTTAAGAATCAAGAGTTACGCAGAAGATGTGCTGACGCGACTGTTTGATCTCCAAATTAAATTATCAGGGTCTTTCTATATAGTAGTCTATTAAAACCGATTTGGTTGTATGCATCAGAATTATGGGGTTCGTGCAAGCCATCAAATATGAAGCGCATACAATGTACGCGGTCAAAAATCTTAAGGTAATTAATGCTCCGTGGTTCGTATAAAAAAAAAAATCATCCATCGGGATTCGAACGTATCAATAATAGCAGAGGTTGTGAAGATTTACCGAAAATTTCGCAACAAGTTAACCTGCAATAATAATTTCCTTATATCGGCCTTGGCAGAACGTCAATCACCAGGCAACAGAATATTAAAGCGCCGCTGGCCTCGAGATATGTTGAACACTTAAGATGTACATCTTCTCCTTACATCCTCGATAAGCTACGTTCACTCAGCAAACGCATTATTGTTTTTTTAAACAGTTATATGCAAAGAATTAAAAAAAAACCATTACATCGTGACCTTCTCATTCCTTAAAAGACGAAGTCAAACGTGCCGTCGACTAATATAAAAGGCACTTGGAGTCTCATACTAATACACTGGACATCAGTTTATTAGATAACAGTCTTCGGATACGCCGATTGAAACGAATCAGGACATTTTATCCTAATTTCTACTGGGATTCATTGAAGGAGAACTATTCACCCCTCTCGCGCTACTTCGCATTTCACAACAATTGCTAGATGGCCTCTCAGCCAGTTGTAATTATGTTATTAAAAAAAAAACAGAGAAAATGACTTGATTCAGAATATATAGTAAAGGTAGGAGCTTGTTACGTCAGAGTTAGTTTAATTCTAATGATGGGTAATGTTGAAACGTAAATTCGGGTTTATTAATATATATTGTTTTACTTTTATTAATAAATGTTTTTTTTTTTCATTCATTTTTCATTTTTCATTTTCTTTTTTTTTTATTTATGTATGCGTTTTGTTGCAAAATTATTGTATTAATTATGAATATCGATCGGGAAAATAATTTTGAAAATGATATAAGTTAAATAATATTTTAAAATAAATTTACCGTTTTCGTCCGAATACTCGGTTTGTCCATCGTCAAAATATGTATTTTCTCGAACGTTTGCCGCCGTGAAATTACGTTCGTTTATATATTCTGTTATATTACCTTCCGCATATTCTGAAAAGAAAAATACTTTTTAAACTTTCCGATATTTCATCGTACAGGAAATATTATCACCATCGATATTTTGGATATATAAGTTTAAAAAAAATAAAGTTATTCGAGGCACTCTACCGCTCGTGTATTTTTAGACATGCACTTGATCACTAGACTGATCTGGATCTACTCACCTTCAGAAAAAGACCGAGTATTTGAAGCTTTTTTTTTTTTTGCTCGACATTTACATGATCTAGATTGAAAATTGCACATCCCGTATGGAGAGGACAGAAAGGTTTTTCTGTAAGGCTGCATAAGAAACAGCAGGTCCGGCAACAAGTAATGCTCGAATCGCAATCTACTAATAAGTAATATTCCTTTTCGCTTAACGTTTCTGAAAAAGTTAGAAATTTAGAAAGGTACGTTGCATTTGATAGTATCTAGGTGGGGGGGCGACTGCTATATACACTTCACATGTGTCCCAAAGAAGTTTCTTATGTTCCGACTGTATAAAATGTATGATATCGAGTGTAGAATACCGCATAACTAGAAGATCTACCTTTAGCTAATGAATCTAGAATTTCATTGTCGCGGATTCCACCGCTTACCCTTAAGAAAGGCACAAATATACCGAAGCTTTCCAGATGATGGAGTTTTAATACGATGAACGAAATTAATATATCTGGCGCGCCTTTTATTTGTTTTCCGTAGCCTTCAAAATGCTTTGCGAGTCGCACGCGGAAGCTTCGTACAAAATTAAAAATGATAAGGACAGCAATACTGCTACGTACTCGGCGGTAAATGCGGAACAATGATCAGATAATTTGTACGCCCGGCTAATATTAAGAGACGGGATGAAAACTACCGACTTTGATCCATCTGTATATAGATAAGGTTGTGCGTACGAAAATGTTCAAAGGTTTATTGAATGTAGCTCGGATCAGTGACGGTGGATAAAGAACGTAGTTCTCAGGAAAGAACGGTGTTCGAGGCTTAAAATCAGAACTACGTCGTGGATGCTAACTAACACATCCGGGTTATCGTTGGAAAATAAAACTGTACTACAGGGGCGTAGCCCACGGGTTTTAGGGGGTTATGCATCCTCTTCTTTGGAATTAATCTGATAATAAGAAAAAATATATACTCGTTGTTAAATGCAGTTTTGCATTTGTTAAACATATTGTATTTTTTTTTCATTTATTTCATTTAAATTTCGTTGTTTTTTCAAGTAAATAAACAGTTTTGTAATATAGGAGGTACTAGAAGAATTTTGTAGAAAAACGCGAAGAATAGATTTTAAATTTTAAATTTAATTTTAAGTATGATCATTCGTTCCAAAAATATAAAATCGTTATTTATCGTTTATTTTTTCGCGGAATTTATTGTAACCATTTCCCTCTGTCCTCGATAACATATACTATTAGTAGTGTGTTCACGTTAAATATTTCTGCCGTCTATTACTTCTAATAGAATTACATATTCGACGTGTAATAAGTATAAAAATAACTGCGCTAAGTTGGATTGCTTATTGCGGTTTAACCTACTTGAGTTTTGGTTATTTACTTAAAGTTCAATTTAACTCGAGCTTTTACTGTTATCATTTAGTTTCGTTCGAACCCCCCTCTTCAACCAAGTCTGGTTACGCTGCTGTACTATATAAAATATCTTTAAGACCGATCTCGGTGTAAGATATATGTGAAGCAGCGCAAAAAAACGTCACAACAAATACAGCGATATCAAGCTGTAGGGTACTAAGAAATGTTACTGCAACACCCTGGTACATTTCAAATTTTACCCTACATACGGCTTAAACGTTATGACGAAATCGAAAGATTATCAAACAAACACGCCCCCTCCCGAATTAGCGTTCGTACGAATCCTCACGCTATCAACCTGCTGAATGATTCATACGCAATAAACCGTTATTGTCCAATCAGTATTAGTTTAGCGGGAGTACACTATCTCCGCGCAAAACATCCATCAACGCATTAAATTCATCGATATAATTAATTCGAAAAGAAGTTTTATTTTACGTTAATTCGTTATCGTTAAAACTTAAAATTAATTTCTTTCTCGTGCTTTTATATCTTCGTTTAGTTCGCGTTTTCTCTTCGTAAAATTTAACCGTTTAATCAAATTTTTATCGCACGGTGAAACGAAATTTTCTTGATATTATTCGCTAATTTCATTCCGTAAAGCGCTTGGAACATTCTGTAAATCAACATATCATCATAGTCGTGGAATCGTTTCAAGCATCATGGTTTCGTTTAATTTTAAAGTGAACATTTTTATTGTTAAGCTTTCTGGAATTTAACTATAAATTACACATCGAATACCTTCCAATCACTGCTGGACCATCGTTTAAAAGCGGAATTTATCATTTCATATTTTTCTGCAATTTATATAGTTTCCACACAGATGTTTATTCAAAGCGTTAATAAATTTAAATATCTTCCGTCCTATTCGACAGGGAAGAAATTTACGAGTCGCTTTAATGATTCCTATTTAATTGTAAAATAAACATTTCTATTGTTAGAATTTTATATTGTTAGAATTGGGACATTTCTATTGTTAGAATTGGGACATTTCTATTGTTAGAATTTTATATTGTTAGAATTGGGACATTTCTATTGTTAGAATTGGGATATTTCTATTGTTAGAATTTTATATTGTTAGAATTGGGACATTTCTATTGTTAGAATTGGGACATTTCATTGGTCAACTAGAAAATATATAATTTTGTTAGTATTAACATTTTATGCACCATATGGTGGACACGGCGACTAAAAGGGTTAATTCGTTTGCGTATAAGAATAATTTTTATCCGCATACCGACACAGACTATCTTTCTGCTTTACGATAGTCTGCATTATCAAGCGAATACAGTGAATTGAATAATTCTTATATTAAACTAGATAAACTTTCTTCCCGATTACGTGGACAGATTAAAGTGTGATAAACTCTGTACTCTCGTTATTTTCTCCGTCGGTATTGACAATTTATAACTAGCCGAGAGTGAAGCTATCTAATAAATGATATTGTAAGGTGTATAATCACGTGTGATAGTAGTATCCGATGATAAATCTCTTCGAAAACATTACGGAATTAAGTTTTTGAATGACCGATATATGTGTGAATTATAATCGCATCGGATGTTTTTGTGCCAGCTTCCGGATAATTTCATCCACTGAATCGGTTCTTAAATCCCGGATGTATACCTTCGTTGTACCATAGCATTCGGTAAATTAGGCGCAGCGCCTTGTTCTGGAAACGCTGGAATGTCTTTAAGTGGGAGAGTTGTGCACGTAGTACACAATTTTATATATTAACAAACGATTTTGCGCACAGTGACAGTTTCGAGTGGTAATCTAATAGCCAATAATGTTGTAATCGAATGTTTAATTCTTTTTTTTCTTCTTTCGGATATGCGACCTCCGTGTCAGTCGTTTAAATATGTCACTTCGTCGGTCCTCGGAATCGCTTTATTGTCGATTAGTACCCGTTCTCTGCGAGGTTTTCTGTTGGAGAACGTGATGCGCGATAACTGTCGTTAGTTTCCACTAACTAATGAACATGATGCACACTACACTGCGATTTCGTAATGGCAATATGTCAGCATTTTTATCTGATGCGATTATCGCAGTACCATATGTAAAACGTTTCTACCTGAGCAGATTAAATCGTCGGCAAATCAGCCGTATAAAGATTGTACATCATGGGTCACAGGAACAGAATAACTCACAGCATATGTTTCTACCACTCGATCTTCCTTACACCTATCAGTGTACTCTTACCGATTGAATTGTTTTCGTATCCATTATGCAATTCTCGAATTTTATAGATTGCATCCAAAACACGACAGGTTTATCAATAAAACAGCTGATGGAAGCAGCTCAACGTCGAGTGGAATGGAAAAAAAATTATTGAAATATATTCGTAATTGGTCACGACGTCCGAACACAGACAACGACACAGAAGAATATGCCTGGAACGTTTCAACTCTCTATGTCGCCGAGCGAGATATTACCACGTCTATTAGAAAAATATGTTAACTGACAAATCTGTTTTCCGCTAGAAATACCAATTAGTTTGTACTGTTTTTTACTAGTAAGTAGTATCGTCGTTATAATTTAATAATTAACAACAGCGCCCAGTCGTAATTGTACGAGTAAACATATTGGAAGCTAAAAAAAAATAATTTTCGATTATTTTTTTTTAAATGTAAATTTTCATTTTTTTTTTTTTTATTATGAACTTTAATTATGAAATAAATAATTTCATTCGCTTTTAGCGTATATAAAGAATACAACAAACGCGATAATTCTGTAATTCATTTATTGTAGATCGTCGCGTATACTTCATATTACGCGGTATTTTGGACTATATATGTATATATTTTTCATATTTATATTTTTATTTATTTATATAGATATATATATATATATACATACATAATAAACGATAAAATAGTTAACATCAATAAATTTTTATATAAAGAGACCACCAAGTTTTTCGGGTACCATTCTCCCAAGTGAGTAAAAAAAAGAGTAACAATTTATAAAAAAATATAAAAACCCAAAAAAATAAGATATTAAAAAAATACTTAATTTAGATGTACTATATTGAAAAAAAACATAATAATAATAACAAAATGAATAAACAGCTATTTATAAAATAAATTTGATATCGAATGTGGTAAACAACACGATCGATAAATCACCGGATATAACATTTTTTACGTGCAGAAAGCCATTATAAAAAAAATAAAACTTTTTATCAGATTTTTTAAATACTTATTTTTCATTTATACTTGTAAAAAAAAATTTTTGCGTTTGCATATTTTTATATTCTATATTTTACTTTTGGATATCGTACATTACGACGGTAAATGAAAATTTAATATTCCATCAGTATACAACTTTTGCATAATCCAGGAAACGATATCGAAAAAAATAGATAAAAAAACAAAATCAAGTAAACATCGATGTTAATATATTTCAACAATACAAAAAATAAATTAATAACAGAACAGACGAGAAGAATAACCTTTTATTTAATATAGTTTAAACGTCATCGTCAGATATTTTTTAAGTAATTATTTTTAATTTATACTTGTAAAATCATAATTTAAAAAAAAAAATTTGTTATCACTTGATAATGGCGTAAATGCCGAAAAGCTTTGTGTTTTTCGCAAGAAAATTAATGTTAATGATTTAACTAATTTTTCGATTGATTTTTTATATCAGAAAAAATATATATCGATAAATTTTTACGTAGTTTTAAGAAGTATATTATAAATTTAACCAATTTTAATGTTAGGGCAGACTGTTTTTATTACGGCTATTTAATAATCGTTTATATGCGTAAATTTTATATCGCTGATCATCGCTAATTTGGCTTAACGATAAAAGACTCTGTGTAATCATCCGAAAGTCTCCGTACTCTTACATATTGATCAAGATGTTGCCTCAAACGTCTTAAAGGACCTAGTGATAGCGTAAATATCGACTTCAGGATACATACGTATAAGTAGCAATTGCCAGTGGGCTCTCTTTGTAACGCGCAGTAATCTTATCCATTAATTACAATTATTACTTGTTCACAATTATTTCTTATTTGTACGGCGTCTGCTGTTCGAAAAAAAAAAAATAAATAAATTAAAAAGTATCGCCGATTAAGTTGTTTTGTCATTTACCATACTCACTATAGGATTGTTTTATAAATAATTGTTTTTTTTAATACGCAATTTTTTCTAACGTTGCACATCTAAATTAATTACATTCTATTTTATAGTTTGTTTGTTTTTCCTTTATATATATATATATATATATATATATATATATATATATATATATATATATATATATATATATATTATAAATTATATTTATTTTTATATTTGATTGTTTACGTCCACCGCTTGATAATGGTGTTTAATCGCCGAAAACGTTTGCAGGGTTTTTATATTCTTCAGTTGTTTATTTTTGTAAAAATCACTTCAATTCGCACTGTTCAAATTATTATATACTTATGTACGTTATCTAACTATATTTTATTCCAAACGGAAAATCTCTCATAACCCAACTCCATAGAGATCATACTTTCGTTCGTGATCACACTTACGTACTCACAGGCGCGATCTTTTATTTAAATATAAATTAAACAGTCGGGAATCATTTTTCCAATATTTTATTTTATTATAATTTCATTTTATTTCATTTCATTTCATTTTATTTATTTTTTTTTGGTCGAAAAGTTTGGTCGATGACTTTTACCAAAAATCGCTGTGACGAATTTATTAATAATAGGAAATCGATTACCTAGAACGGTCTTCATCGATTTTTCCCAATTATCGCCCGATATCGAATACTATTAAGAATTTTCTCCATTATGTAGATAATTTTCATCGCGGCAAATAAATAAAAAAATCTTCGCGGATTATCGTTTCGATAACACGTTTATAAAAGTTGCGTGACGAACGTCGAAAATTCCGACTCGACCGTCCGAACTCGATCGAAATCCTTTTATATACTAGAAGACGACGATATTTACTAAAAGCTGCGCCGACGATAAAATTATTTTGCAGACACTAACGAGACATAAAAAGTGTATGGGTGAAAAATTTCGCATCTGTCTTATCCAGATTAAACCTACTTTATATATATATATATATATATATATATATATATATATATATATATATATATATGTATATATGTATATATATATATATATATATATATGTATATGTATATATACGTGTATACAAGTTTCATCTTACGTACGAGAGGGTTCTGTATTTAAATAACTGCGCAAAATTATTGGTGGCATCTTTTTCTAACGTTCTACCCTAACTTGTAAGGTTCCGTAAAATCTTTACGTTACCGCTACTTCAACTATACATAGTAGCACTTCGACTACCGTTAGTATTAACATTACACGCGATGAATTAGTCTTTACATCAAATCTAACGACCGAGATTAGTCCCTCGAAAAGTTTCAAGTAATTATGCGTGAAATATGTAATAGGAAAGCGAACTGCATCATCTCAGCCGCGATGACATAAAATTAACAGTTTTATTCGCTTTAATAATAATGATTAATAAATAACGTTAATGATAATAAACAACTGCATCGTCATTATCATCGTCTAGTTTCTTCTTGTTAAAAGAGTTTGCATGTTTTATATTTCCTACGTTCTGGCTGCTTAGGTTATTTCTTTTTGCGCCACTTTCCTTCGGCGTCATTATCGTCTACCTCTAGTCTGCTCACCTCTTTATTTTCCCTCGAATATTATCGTCTTGTTCTATTTTTTTCTTTCTGTTCTCAATATCTTCCACGAAGTTCGTACGCATTTTAATCCGGAAAACGATACTCGACCATTCAAAAGACACAACGGAATCGTGCATACTATTCGAGAGACAGTCTATTCGAGAGAAAGTCTATTCGAGAGAAAGTATGCACGGGTGTGTTCTTAGATGTCAAGCAAGCCTTTGATGGTCTGCTGTATAAATTACAAAAAAAAAAAAATATTACCGCATATTTACTATCTCCTTCTAAAATCCTTGAGGAACGTAAATTAAAATCCTAAATCGTTTCTTCGATATCTATCCTTGCTGCCATGCCACGAGGAAGTGTTTCAAGTTCGGTGTTTTACTTAATCGACTCTGCCGACTTTCCGGTTGATAATAACGTGATAACAGCTACGTTTGCCGACGATAGAACGTTATTCGGTTCAGACAATGGCGAAACTTCTAATAAACTACAAAAAACTCATTTTAAAGTTGAAAACTGGGTGAGACGTTGGCGTATCAAACGAAAGTAAACGCAGGTCGATTTTGCGAAATTGAACGCGTCGACCGTTAAAAATAAACGGGGTGATTATTAGCCGAGAAAAACATGTTAAATACTTAGGCATTCATTTAGATCGTAAATTGACATGGCAGAAGCCTATTAGCTGAAAAATAAAACAGTTAGATATAAAATTACACGAATTTAACTTCTTGGCGGCTACTCCACAGTTTATCACTAGAAAACAAACTTCTAGTTTATAAAATAATTGCAAAGCCTGTTTGGACATTTAATGTTACGGGGTTGTGCAAAAGGTGTACATATAAATAGGATAAAACAGTTCCAGAACAAGGCCATAAGACTAATCGTCTACCCACCGTGGTACGTACCATACGTTACATCCGAGATTTAAATATTCCATACGTGAAAGACGAGATCGAACGTGAAGCAATATGTAAGCCGTTTGGAAACGCACTTAAACGTACTGGCGATCGATCTACCTGACACTAGTCTAGATGTTCGTAGGTTAAAACGTAGTCGACCGTTTGATCTAGTCTAATTTCTCGGTGGAGTCCATCGCTAGATTCTAACCCCCTAACAAGTCGTTTCACGTTTCAGTCCAATTGATGGATGGGTGGCCAGTTGTAATTTTGGACAAAAAAAAAAAAATCTATTCAGCTCCGTAAGTTTTTTCTTCCTTCGTTTTTCTTTCACTATCCCCCCCACCTAAATAGATTACAGCCTTCGACTGCAATTGGCTACGGTTCAGTTATCCGAAGAATTATACGTCACTTTATGTAACAGTAAGATTTCAACTATTCCGTTCAGTCCGCTAGCCTTTATTTCTTCTGTACATTTCGGGCAATTGACAAAGATGTTGCTTTAATACTTGTCGCATTGAGCTGTTTCAAAATTTCTTGATTTGCCGTTTTCACTGTCCAGCTTATTTTTCATCCGCGCCTTCAGCACCGCATTATACTCCTATCGTGTCCTCTTCTCATTTTCTACACGTCTACGTTTCCGATGTCGTTAGAATGCTACTAACCTCACGCACGTTTTTTTTATAATGCATTTCCGCAATTTTATGGGCGTCGTTTTGCTGGTTGTTATTTTTATGTTTTTCAGTCTGTTTCGGTATGGCAAATCGCTCCCGTATTGCTTAGGAGCATCTTCAGTAGCGGTGTGCTATTTATACAAATACAGTTTTCTGTTTTATTCGTTCGAATTTAAGATTAATTACAATCTTCTTATCTATTCCTTCTCCAATCGGAATTCGGCGATCAATAATGCAGCATTTGCCGGTGTGTATACATCTCGAAGGCCTCTGTATTTTCTTATACTGATACTTTCAACTCTATAAGACTGTAAATAAATTCCAGCTAATCTCATCGGCAAATGCAGTCATATCTTTTCTAGTAAATAACTTCTTCGGAATAATTAGCATGCTAATTTTAAAAAGAGAAATAATAAATAAATAAATAAATAAATAAATAAAAATAAAACGATATTAGCTCGGAAATTAAAATAATTTAAATATTACGAATTACACGTGTAAATAATGGTCGCTTTTTTCACCGATAGTAGCGTTTTATTTCTTCGCAGGCAGCCGTCACTGTGAAGTAATAAACTTTACACCGACAAAACTTGATTAATCAAATTAATCAATTAAAACAATAATGACGAAAATAATATTTTTTTTAACTTACCCCAACCGTACCACGTTTCACTGAGCATCACGTAGGTTCTCTTAAAAAAGATTTCTATTTTTAATTGCTTAGCCCCCGTGATGTTGACGCTCAACGTTATGTTATTAATTCCATTTGCAGTGCGTGTCCAAGACGGCCGCATTGAAACCGAAACCTGATAGAAATCGTTCCCGTCGATACTGTAGAAAACGTTAGCCTTTTTGAATACCTAAAACAAACGTATCGAAGTTGTTTAACCAATTGCGAGGCGGGCGCATATAAATACGGCGTGCCCCCCCCGGTAAGTAACGAACTTGTCGATATAAAACACGTTAAGGAATTTCAAAACAAAATTTTTTATTTTAAACGATCTCCATCACACTGTGTACACATGCTGGTGAATTCTTCCAACTTTCCCACTACTTTCGAAAAATCATCTTTCGAAACTGAACTTCGGTGTTGACCTTTCTACTTCACGTTCAGCTTACGGAATAGAAAATAATCAGGGAGATAACGAGTCGACATTATTGTTATATCGTTTATACATGTATAAATAAGTCATTAGCTAGTGAAGCAGTTATATATCGTAAATCCGAATAGGTTTAACAGTATATAAAAGTCGTTTATATTCAATAGATAGCGTCGAGTTCTTTCTTATTAACCGAGAAATAATAGTTTTCATTTTCGCTTTTATTTCCAACCATTTCTGCCGGACGTGGTACTTCCAATTTAGACGCGAATCTATGTGCATCCCTAGATACGTGACTGACTCTTTTTGCGGTATTATCTGCCGATTCTGTGTCAATTTTTTTTTTTTTTTTTTTTTCTCACGGTGATATGTGGACCGATATTTCGCTGTTAATTTTAATTTTTCAACGTTTCAGCCAAGCTCTTAATTCGTTTATTGTTAGATTTCTCAGTAGTACGTTGTTAAATCTTATCTCTGTAGCTAGAATTGCTGTAGCAAAAACGTCGAGATAACTGTACGATTGTTTATTGGGATATCGGTTGTGTGAAGGAGATTAAGAATAGACTCTAACTACCTTGTAGTATAACTGCTAATATGTTTTTTCAGTCTAATTCTGCCGATCAGTCAGGCATGATTCTGGAGTGCGATAATACGGATATTCGCGTAATTTAATGAACAAACCGGCGTACCAAATTTTATCAAACGCTCGAGCTACTTCGATACTCCGCAGCGATATTTCTTTTCTGTGCATCTAATTTAAGAATTCTCGCCTGATCAATTATACTACGGTTGTTACGAAATTAATGATCTGGAATTAGCTGTTTTGTTTCAATGATAAAGTCGGTTTAGTACAAGTTTTTCGGCTAGTTTGAACATTCTGGGAAGCAGTGATATAGGTCGATATGATGAAGGTAAACTTAGGCATTAACCTGGCTTCAACACCGTTATTACCTGTGTTCTTCTTCCTATGCGTAATATGGCATTGCGTATGCATGTAAGAATTTCTTGGTAGTTCTTTAATTATTTGTGGTGTAATCTCATAATATCCAGATGTTTTGTTGATATTTATGCTTTTGCCAATTTTATTAGCTACTTTCGCAATAGAAAAATGCTTAATATTTTCGTTTATTGGTTACTATCTAAATACGATATATAATATCGTTTGCAAACTCTGTTCAAGATGATCAGTAAACGCTTCCGCTTTATCTATTCCACTACGTGTCCAGGTGTTGTTTGCGCCTTCCGAATAAGTGAAATCTGCGTCTGTGGCCTTTTCATTTTCCTTCTGAATATTCCATGAAGAATATTCAGATTCACGTTAGGCGGATAAGTATGTATGAAAGGTTCGATTTTTAACACCTCTTTAATTGTTTCATGTACTTGCTAATGCGATTTTATTTCGAACTATCTGTTGGGTGTCTTGTTTTATGCCGTATTCCTTTTCTGTTTGACCAAATCTCTAATTTTCTAACGTTTCTGAACTTGACTTTTATCTTACTGATAATTTTTCCGAATCAGGACATTTCTAAATTCATCACAGTCGATGTATTTATTTATAAAAGTTAACTTTCTCTGTTTCATTCTAATAAATGAGCTCAGTGTGATTAATACTGCGATATGATCACCGCATATCTGTGAACCCTTCAACTTCCACATAGCTGAAAAGTAGTGAAGTAAATCTGGAGTCTTTTTGTGATCAGCTGGCCAGTATATTGTTTTCCATGACAACGTCTACACCGTTTTTTTTTTTTTTATATATCGATTTTAATAGAGCTAATTAATGTTGAAGCCCAGTGCGTATGTTTCGAATTATAGTCACCTCCAGCTATAAATCGCTTGCCTAGTGAATGAAAATAGTCTGTAAACTTGTTTTCATCTATTCTAGATCCAGATGGCCATATACTGTGCTGAAAGAACAGGTATTATTACCAACGGTTATTTGAATGCTTGCCGTCTGAATGTATTCTTGTTAATATTCTTCAGTTGCAAAGTTTTACATTGAGTCTTTAAATTACCTACTTGAACTTTATGACTCGAATATACAGCGGTATAGGTACTGTATCAAATTTAATATACGATGGTGGTGTAAAGTGTTATCAATTTTTTTCTCAAGCGGAATATATTCAATTTCATTTTTGCGCTGCATTTTGATTCCATGTCGTTATCCTCAATGTATAGTATTCATTTATGATTCTCTCGAACTTTTGATGCGGATTATGATGGAACATTTTCCAGTCTATCCGGTCTAGAAATAATTTTGATTAACGTTAACGAATCTAATACACACGGTAGATCAATGTTATCATTTTGTATTGACTTGTGGTGCGTATTGATGATGTTGATAACGTTGCTTATTTGACATCTTTCGTCGCTTTAGTTACTGTTTGTTTTTTTTTTTTAATAGGCTTTTTGGAACTGTCGATGTTTTCGTGGGTTATGTCTTGTCGAACGGTTTATTGACGTAACGGCATTATTTATAAACTCGTTAATTTTAAATTTCCCTCATATTTAATTAAGTTAATAAAATATAGTATTTAAGCAATAGAATTCACTATGTTACGTCACACAGAAATCCTCCGTCGTCAAGGTTATTATAAGAAAGGTTGTCTCAATCAACGGTGTTTGTACGTAGTACGAAATGAGAGTAAAAATAACGGATTCGGACTATTCACGCGCCAGTCATCATCATATTGTTTTATACAGTTTTTGTTGTGCACTTTGAATTGCTTCTCTTATATGTAATTATTATTATTTTTTTTATTTCGTACATTCAGATTCTGGTATGTTTAACTGTTATTTCTTTACACGATTATTATATCGATAGTTTGCAATTATTTTCCGACTTTAAAAAATATAATATCATCTTTTAGCTGAGGATTAACATACAACAATCATCGTGCCAGCGAAACGTTGTAGCTACTTGTAATTAGCGCGGTGAACGGAATAATATATCACTCGTTTCCTAAAAATCCTGAACTTAGCGATGAGTTAATTTATGCAAACGAAGAATATCGAAATTCGTGCCGTATTTGTTCGGTTCATTGAACTTTTACCACCCAAAAAAAAATATTAACGAATGTTGCAGTTTCGTCATTAACCGAATAATATATCAAAATCCGCACTACCGAAATTCGATAGTAATAGGAAGCCGAGTTTAGAAAAAAGGGAGCAACAACACTTTATCATTAACGACGTTCTAATTATGACGACAAAATATTAATTCCCCAGAAATCTGTAGAAATAAATACACAAGAAGAAACTGCTAATTTATATATATATATATATGAACAAATTGATGAACTGAAAAAATGCGTACTTTGTATAGGAGAAAATTGTTAAAACGGACAATTAGTAAATTAAGACGTCGTTTATACATGACAAAAAAAAAAAAGGTAAAAACTCTCCGTTAACAAAAATCGAAAATTTCTAACAAGAAATCAGCTGAATTGATTTTATAAGAAAAAGAATCGAGTAGTAAACTGGAGTACAGAAGAAATATCTACCGCTTTCACGATTTTATACCTTAATAGAAAATGCTGCGTATACTTAAGAGAGAGCTTGAATTTTCCTTTACCGGGAATTTCATCATTGCAGCGATGGTCGTCTAGAATAAATATCAGATCTGGTATAATGACGGATGCCATCAATACGATGAAAATTGGAGGTAATAAAATCGATGAAAGAGATCGTTTAACGGTATTACTCTTTGACGAAATGAAGGTTAATGAATGTTACCGAACACGATAAACTAAAAGATGCAGTTGTCGGTCCTCATTCATAAATGCAAGTTATCAAGGAGCTTGTTTGGTAAATGTAAACAACCTGTATATGTGGATTACGATAAACGCGCGTGACTCAAGAAATATTGAAAACGATAATAAGTCAATTAAACGCGGCAGGATATAATAGCTTGCGTCTCAGACTACGGCGGAGGTAATCTATCTCTGTGGAAAAGTTTAGGAATATCGATTGAGAAAACATATACTATATTGATCCAGTTTCTGGAGACAATATGTATACTTTTTTAATTGGTTTTTGGATACCGGTTTTTTATTAGAGTGCGGTACAATCATAGAACCGATGTGTGAACTTATTTCTTTAACGAAAACTGGGATAAATATTTGTCTTAAAATAAACGATCTGCGTGTAACTTGTCAGAATGCTCAACGAAAAAAATGTTAGGCGTGCAGCAACGAAACTGTTTTCACATTAGCTACTGCATTTAAAAAGTTCAAACCCGAAAACAAAATGAATATATATATATATATATATATATATATATAATATATATATATATAAGAAATATAATAGAAAATGAATGTTAATTACTTCGATGCTTTTCGAAGAGATACGTGCAGCCTGCAAATAAATATGGTCGATTTTCATATAGTCCTTAAATTCGTACGTCAAATTAAAACTATTCGATTGTACTTTTTGCATTGACCATTTCATCCAGCGGAAAACTTTATTTTCACTTATATGGTATGCTTTCAATGATTTCGCTCTCACGAACGAGGCGTCCGAAAATAAAGTTTTGTGAGCTTCTTTTGCGTCAATTATCGACAAGTAGTCTTTGTCACCATAGACGCCGTCGATCAGTTGGGTTAATCCGTTGAATATTTTCATCGGTCCGTATTTACTGGGTTTTTTCTCTCCATCCTCGTCGATGTTCGGTTCAAAAATCGCGCTGCTGCTTATGTTACCTAGAAACAAAAATTTAAACGCACGTTCAGTGAAAGAACACAAAGAATGTAGTACACGTTATGCCGCGCAAGAAGCGAAACTTAAAGACGTTTTCTCAATAAGACATACTTATTTCATAAACTCGCGATTTCGTACAAATTTCACGAAGAAACGGAACGCACTATAGACTTAAATTGACACGTGACTATGGCAGGAAATGTTTTCGTTCTCAAATCTACATCGCGCATACATCCGCGAAGATTTGAACGAAATATAACGGATATGTGCCCATGCGCAAGAGAAATAACGCGCAAAAAGTATTATTTCATAATGTCCGTACGTGTTTGTACGCGCACGTATGTAAACTGAATATAGACGTATATGAGTACAACTTGTATGAAAGAGTGGAGGAACCTGACTACACTGTGTGGGAATCGGCCTACTTATGTGTATAAATCTTTGGTTCGTGCCTTTTACGGATTAACTCCCCGTATACAACGTACCAATAGAAGTTTCACTTCAATACAATCGCGTCCCGTTAGACGTAATTTACGAGATAAAAATTTTACACATATAACGCGGGAAAAATACTTAAGAAAACCTGCAAATTAAATCGCTTAGATTAAAAACTTAAACGTACGCGTGAGACAGATGTTTATACATATCTAGTCTGTGCTACATCGTTGATTCGACATAGGCCTCCCCCAATCTTCTCCATCGATGCTTAAGCTGCTTTAGGTCACTGTTTCCCTGCCACTGCCACGATATCATTCGTCCTCCTTTTCTAAATGATCTCCTTTGTGCTCGATTCACCAGTATATGGTCTGCATTGGATCAGTTCTTTTGTCCACCTAGCGTCTTCTTGCCTACCAACGTGATTAGCACAGGCTTATTTCTCCAATGCTATCTTTATTCCTACATATTCGAATTTCGTTTCATTTCGGATGAATTCTTAATTCTGTTTCGTAATTTTACATGAAGTTTATCGTTCGATCTGTCTTTCTGTTTTTCTTAATATTCCTCTGCCTATCTCGATTAAAGTACGCCCTCGTGTTCAATTCTCTTAAACGTAATGTCCTCGATAGACAGCTCGCAGTGTTATATAAATAAAAAAAAAAAAATGTTATTAAAGTTTCTGCTGCGTACGTTAGCACTGTTATCACGCGTTGGTTAAATATATATTTTTTTTCGTTTTCTGGTTTTAGCGTTCAGTATACGTTTTATCTTACGGTATGGAAACCAGCAATATGATAAATTAAGGCATTATTATGAGTATCAAAATGACCTGAGTACAAAAAAGCGCTAAAAAGCAACATATAAATTATTTAAATATATATATTTAGTTAATCCCACCCGGGGGTACTTTGTACCTTCCGGTGACCGGAGCTCTAACCGGTATGGGGCGCGTCCACAGGTGGTGGATAGTAGAACGGCCTACAGATATGTAGGTTAGCTGCGAATAAGACGTCAGTCGAATAAGCAGTCGCGAACCAAGAGCGGCTACTGGTGGAAAGTCTCTCTTCTGGCAGACGATTCCAGTAGTGACAGGGCAAGGAGACATGAGAATGCAGATGGGCAGCTTGAGGACCTGCCTAATAAAAGTCTGCAAAAATCCTATGACTGTCTCTCCCTCGGCGGGTTAAGGTCGCCGTAAAAACCTTAAATCGCTACCTCCTCAGTAGCAGACCGCTGTCTTGCGGTAAGTTTATCTGTAAACCCTGACAGAAAATCCTGCAGAAGGTAACGGGAAACCACTGCAGTATTTTTCCACGAACATCATTATGAAATCTACAGTTCTCAATAATGTTTTGCCATGCGATCCGGCTAGCAACCGGCGTTCCGATTTCCGGGGTCGGAATGAGAAGTATGCGACCGGCCTTGTGAGTGGGGCAAACCAGTCACTTCATGGAAAAAATATGACTGGGAATTTCGCAAAAGTAAAAACTAAAATAGCTACTTGGAATGTTGGAGGACTTTTACACACCGGCAAGATTCGTATTGTGGAAATGGAGATAGAAAGGTTAGGAATTGAAATATGCGGTTTAGCGGAAACACATTACCCACAATCTGGACATTTTGTTACAGAAAATTGAACACTTTATTGTTCGAGTAGAGATACAACAAGTTTTAATGGTGTTGCTATATGGGTATCAAACAAATTCAGTAAGATGGTTACTGGTTATAAAACAAAGAATGGCATAGCCATAGCTATCAGGCTAGAGGGGAGACCGGTTCCTATTAATACTATTCAAGTATACGCACCTACTTGCGCAGCGAACTATGAAACAATTGAATTATTTTACAAAGAAGTAGAAGAACTTATGAATGATATATCAAATAGAGAAATCACAGTCGTAATGGGGGATATGAATGCTAAAATTGGTAGTTCATTTGTCGTACAGAGTCGGAAAATTTGGAATAGGCAACAGAAACGAACGAGGTGAAAGGCTACTTCAGTTCGCGGTTGAAAATAATCTCAGCATAATGAACACAATGTTTAAACATCATATACGACGGTTATGTACATGGGAAGCTCCTGGTGATCGATGTAGAAACTAGATTGATTACATCTTGATACAAGAAAGATGGAAAACATCTTCTGATAATGTCATATATCATGGAGCAGAATGTGGATCGGATCATAGACCATTAGTTATGACAATTCGGTTGAGATTGGAAAGCAAATTGCAAGCATTATCAAGATCCAGGATGAAAATTACACATCCGCAAAATGTTAAGCAAAAATTTGAAGAATATGGACCAGACGACAATACAGACACGCAAATTCGGGAATTTTAAAAATAAAACTATTTTGGCAGTACGAGAAACTCAACCACATGAAGAAGAAATGAAACGTAAACCGTGGATATCGTCTGAGACAATCCAATTAATTGTGAAAAGGAGAAAACTCAGAAACAGTACTCACGCAAATGAACAGGAAGTAACTCGTTTATCGTCAGAAATTCGTAAATTTTGCCGCAAAGATAAAAATAATTACTATGCAGCTATTTGTCAAGATATTCAGATACATGCAGAAAAAAATGAACCCAGAGATTTATATAAAAAGATTGCTTTGATTACAAGAGAATTCAAGATGAGATGTCGGGCAATCCAAAACAAACAGGTATGTATTAAAACAGAAAAACAGCAGAAGTCTGGAGGCAATACCGTCAGGAACTATACGATAATACATATACAGAGGAGAACCAATAATACCAAATCCGTTGTCCGAACTTGAACCGAATATACTTAAATCAGAAATAGAAGAGGCCATAACATATTTAAAATTGAATAAAGCTACAGGTTGCGATGGAATACCGGCGGAAATAATCAAACAAATGGGTACTACAGGAATTAAGAAAATATACGAAATATGTGAAGAAATTTGCCGAACCGGAGATTGGCCACAAGAATGGTGTAAGACGGTCTACATACCTCTATTTAAGAAAGAACAAGTTTTGCCAAAATTACAGAACTATTTCATTAATACCGCACACTAGTAAAATAATGCTCCGAATTATAAATAATCGATTAGCGGAATTCTCATCCAGGCAGATTCCAGATGAGCAAGCAGGATTTGTAAAGGGAAAAGGAACTCGAGAACAAATTTTAAACATAAGACTGTTGATTGAAAAAACCAGAGAACATAATATTCCGTTAGTGTTATGCTTTGTTGATTATTCAAAGGCATTCGACAATGTTCGTTGGGAAAAATTGTGGTCTGCACTTATTGAAATGGGAATACCAAGGCATCTAGTGTATTTAATAAATCAACTATACGAACGTAATATAAACACGGTACGTATTGAAGGCCATATAGAATCAACAGAATTAAGACGAAAAAAGGTGTAAGACAAGGATGCGTCTTATCACCGGTACTTTTCAATCTATACGGTGAATATATTATGAGACAGGTTTTGAACGTTTGCAGCGTTGGTGTTTCTCCATTGGTGGAAGAATCATTAATAACCTACGCTTTGCAGATGATACAACGCTTATAACCAGCTCAATTGATGACATGAGAATATTACTCGACCGACTAAATAAGATAAGTGCCAAATATGGATTAAATATAAATAAAGATAAAACAAAACTAATGGTGGTTGATCGGGGAAACTTAATACCGGAGGGTGAAACACAAATCGATGGTTACGAAACATTACACAAGTATATATATTTGGGTTCCCTTATTGATGATAAAGGCATTTCAACGGATGAAATAAAAAGACGGATCCAGTTAGCTCGAAGTGCCATGAGCAAATTAAACAGAATATGGCGCGACGCATCAATTACAAATGCGGAAAAAAGAAATTAGCGCAGTGTTTGGTGTTTTCTGTATTCACATATGCGACGGAAACATGGACGCTGAAAGCCAAAGATAAACAACGTATCGATAATTTCGAAATGTGGATTTGAAGGCGTATGTTACGAATACCCTGGACAGCAAAGCAAAACAAACGTTTCTATATTATGCAAGCTCAACATTAAGCGTAGATTGTCCAGCGATGTTCTTTTCAGAATATTACGATTTTTCGGACATATCATGCGAAGCGATGACTCCATGCAACGATTAGTAATTGAAGGGAAAATACAAGGAACGCGTCCTCCTGGTAGATTACACATCAAACGGACAGACACGATCACAAAAGCGCTTGCAAAATCAATGGCTGATTGTAAACGGGAAGCTGCAACCGGATACAATGGAGAAGAAAAATTGAAGAGGCTGTAGCATGAAAATGGTCACGACATCCCTTAGAGGGATTACGACTGAAGAAGAAGATTTAGTTAATATGTCACAGAAATTCAGTTTCTTTTTTTTTTTTTTAATAAAAAAAAGGTAACCCATTAGGTCAAATGACGAACATTAATACCGCGAACTTGTTTATAAATCCTTAATCAAGGACATTTGTAAACTATTATTAACGCGATATTCTGGAAAGAATAATAGCGTCTGTTTTGAATTAATTACATTCAGAGAACTAAAATGATAATGGGCGCGCGTATGTTAAAACTGGACGAACCGAATTTAATATTAATATTTAAAAACAATTTACACTTAACAACAGGAAGGAGGGAGCACATTGTCTAATTTGTTTTAACCCGAGTACACTCTAGGTGTTTAGTCCCATATATATATAGTGTAATCACGAGGTAACATACGATGCGTTGGAACACTCCACAACGATATTATTAACCCTTCGACGCAGACATTAATCATGTCATTTTTTCATGCAATCTATATAGTGCGCACAGAGAAACTTTAATCAAGATATTACTACAGTTAGGTATCTTCCCCCCGTACTCTGTTGCATATATGCTTTAATAATCCTTCTGTGTTAATATGGCATCTTATATATATATATATAAATCTAATATTATTTTGTAATTTTTACATTAGTTTATTTTAATTTGTATGTACAATGAGTAGTAATGGCTTTATAACCTAAACTCAATTTGCGTGACAATAAAGAAAGAAAGAACTCCGAGTCACTCAGATAGCGGTAGTTTTACATGCGTAAGTAATAGTGTTTGAGATTTATTTGATTTTTTTTTTTATTATTGAGCTTCCGTTAGTTTACCCGTTAAAAGGCGTAAAAAATTAATCATATCCTAAACCCAATTCTATATATTAGTTTAAATTTAGATATTACTGATAAGATAATAAAATATAGCGCACACATGAATGTTAAAAGTAACGAATGAAAAAAAAAAAGTATTAAAAGACAGGAATTTTAAGTAATTTTACAAAATATTACGAAAATTACTGTAATTGGAACATTCGACGATTACTGCTGGCCATTACTATTTTTTCAGGCTCCAGTTTCTTAAGTTCCATCATATATATATATATATATATATATATATATATATATATATATATATATATAAAACAGCGTGAGAGCTGACACACAGCCTTACTTGACTAATGTACTTGAATAATTGCCTTCTTGTAACGTTACCGTACTTATCATCATGTAGCAGCGAAAGTGATCGAATAAATTTCGGCGGACAGCCAATTTTCTTCATGCACTTCATCAATAGTTATGCACCGTATAAAATGCTTTGCTAACGTTAATAAATGCGATACGAAGATCGTGATTTTGTTCAAAGCACTTTTCTCGTAGCTGCTAAGCGAAAATATTGAGTCGATGGTACTACGTACGGAATCCATCCTGTGTTTCCCGATAAGTTCGTTCCAATGCCGATAAAATACGATTAAGTATAATTCTGGTAAATAATTTCCCTACGATTGAAGATTAAGAGCAGCAAAATTCCCCTATAGCTATTACAATTATTTCTGTCGCTTTTATTCTTAAATATTGCTATTTGAAAATCTGTTGATATGGATTATTCTTTCCGCACAATAGAGAGTATAATACGAAGTGCATTTATCACGTTATTGGTTTCCAACTTTAAGATATCGGTCAGCACATCCATCTAGGACGGCAGCTTTTCCATAGGACGGCAGCTTTTCCATTTTTGATATGTTTTATTGCATTTTTAACCTGTTTTAAGCACATCTTATCCATATCAGCAAGTTGCTGAGAATTCTGCGCATTATTTGAACACTGAGAGATTTACGCAAGTATCATTGTTTAATAAATAAGCTATTCGAATAATTTCACCTACATTCAATCGGTGATCCCATATCACGGTCACCGATAAAAAGTTATCTTTCATTCGGCCTAGGTTAACTTATGCACATGCTCTGTCTGGAGTTCAGTTTCCAACAGCACTTATAAGAGAATGCAGCTATTACAAAATCATTGTTGTAGAATCTCACTAAATGTTAACAGATATACCAAAACTAGTGGCATGCAGTCCATATTAAACGTAACTTTCTTATTTACACGTTGGAAAACTTTCAAAACAATTCTATGATAACCGCAAAATTCTATGATAACCGCAAAATTCTATGATAACCGCAAAATACGAAACAATAAATTAACTCAAGCCATAGTGGACTATGATGTGGCCAGCCTACAAAATAGATATACCGGTTAAAACGTCGTCGTCCGAAGCACCAGTTTTTAAATTGATGCATATTCTAATGTTGTATATCGAACTATTTATAGTATTAAGTCATCTAGCACTTTGTAAATAGCTAAACTATAATTCTGCACTATTTTATTTATCTTCATTTTTTTCTTTATTTGCGTTTTTTTTTAATATTTCCTGTAATGTTTAAATATAAAGTTATATATAATTTTTCTTATTTTATTTATTGTCAAGGTGAATTTTGTAATTAAAAAGTTTTATAATGTAAACGATTATATAATAAAGATCTAATAATTCCAACCGCCGTTTTGCTGTTTCAATACACTTTGCTATTATTGCAAGATCACCTGCGAAAGCTAAACAATCTATTAGCGAATTACATTTTTCTATCCTAGTCTAATTTTCCCCGTTATATTTTTTCCATTCCATCTTTTATAACGTTTTCAAATACACAACTTATGTATATGTATATGTATATATAATACTTATTTGGTTAATACGTATATTATATATATATATATATATATATATATATATATATATATATATATGTATATATATGTGTACTTATGTACGTGGATAGATATGTATATATGCAGTGGATTTCTTTCACTTAACCAGACGGTTTTTATTTTAATTGGGAGCAGCTTATATGTTTGTCGTGAATTTGGTTTTTCCAAACAAGATTTATAACCCAGCTTTATCGTTTGTTTTTCAATTATTCTAACCGTCATTTTGCTGTTTTCATACATTCTCTTATTATTGCCAGATCAACTGCTAAAACTAAGCAATCTATTAGCAAATTAATTTCTTTTATCCTACGTTCGTTTTCCCTGTGATATTTTCTACATATTACATATAGGCACATTTCATATATGTATCTATGATATTTTTTTCGTTCACTACTTTTCCATTCTCTTGTAACTTTTTCGAGGATAAAAATTATATATGTATTATAACATAACACATATACATATTTTGGTAGGTGTGTATGCAATAGATTTTATAAGCTGTATTTAATGGCCTGTATACATATGTATATATATATATATATACTTATATATACATACATCATACATGCATATATATATATATATATATATATATATATATATATAAGTATACACTTATGTTACGTCGTAATGTATTTGTAGAGAGTTCGTTTTGGTAAATGTGGCATCTGTCGTTGGCAAAGCATCTGAAACTTTTCCCCATTTTCTCAAAAAATCATATATGAACTTTCTGAAGTTTTTCTCCGAGTATTGTGTGTCGTAAAATCGGCATTCAGCTGAATGCACGTGTTACTGGGTTAATCTAAAAAGACGAAAAAAGAAGAAGCCCCCTTTTCTTTTGGTGATTTTTCACCTTTGTAGTTAATAGCGTTATTTTTACTTTTTCATTTCTTATGATAATCAGATGCCACATTTACAAAACGAACTCTCCACAAATACATGATGACGTAACATAAGTATATGTATACTTACATACATACATATATATATATATATATATTTTAATGGTCCAGTTATAACACTCTTTGACCAGTCTAGTTATAAGTTCTTAATTTATAATATAATTTGTATACATATGTCTATTAAATACAAATCTTGTTATCTTTAATAAATTTATATAGCATTTTTGCCGCAGGAGAACATGGTTCTGCTAGTATTTCATTAATTGCAAATGGGAATGTTCCATACTGTGCAAGGCACACCGAAAGAAAAAGGTTCACGACCTTCTACACAGCTTGGACAGGTCCAAATGAGATGTGTCAACGATCCCTCTTCTTGTCCGCATAATTGACAAAGACTCGAATCAATAATGTTCATTCTAGCTAGATGATCTGTAGTTCGCGTATGTTCTAATTCTTAACACGGTTTCAATATAGCAGCTTTTCAAGTTATCAATTTGATACCAAAGTAGTTTTGGAATATTCGGCTGTATATTATGATAATTTTTTCCTTTGGTTATGGATAACAATTTATACTTCTTATTCCACGCATCGTACGCTTTTTCCTTAATTCAAGTAATATATTCCGTCCATTCAATCGGTTTGTCTTCTATATCCTATATCCGACCTCTTGTTAATGTGTCTACTACTTTATATATATATATATATATTTTGATTACTGAACAGATAATATAGAACAAGACTAAGTCACTTTTAAGAAATTAAGAAAAATATGAAATAGATGAAGATTCCGGATAGATATTCAAGAAAGAACCGAATCAGGAGAAATATTATAGAATTTTTATAACGTTCAAGAAAACATTGAACACATATGTTGCTAGTTCAACCTTTAATTTTGGTAGAAACATAATTTTCTTTTAAATTGGAACTAACACGTTAGTAGAGGTTGATACAACATAAATCATCGTTGCGAAGAAAAAAAAAATACCTAGCCGATGAATTTTATGTTTAAAATGATTTCATAACCATTCCATCAGAATGCAACTGATATATAGTGATCGATTTTTAAACGAGTAGATTTTCAATATAAACGAAATTTTTTCATAACGAGCGTATTATAACTGGTCGAATATTTTTAATAATTTTCGTTGTAATAATTTGCTACAGGTTTGTTTATTACGTAATAATGTGCACTTATCTAAAAATTAGCTTTTACTTAAAACTACAACGATATCGCAAATGCAATAATAATAATTATAAATTAATAATGGCGATAAAAAAAGTTTTCATTATTGAAAATAACCATCGTCATTAAATTTAGAGTTTTTCCCGCGAAATCTTCATCACGTTCCTACCGTATATTGTAAATTATTTACTTCGTCCGATATTAAACACCGATAGCCGAGTGGGACAGATAATAAAACTCAGGAAGATATACTGGCTCCTGGACATAGGTCGGAGCTATAGAGAATAGGATACTCCTGTACAAAATTGTGTCAAGATCAGCTTTTGCACTTGCCGCTCGATTCTAGGGATCTTCAAAGAAACCGAATACCAACATACTACGAAGATTAATAAAACGTTACGTTTAATTTACCGAATGTCGTGCTTTTATCTCAAAATAGACACGCTTAACTGGCTATACGAATTCACGTCTATCGGTTCACGAAACCGAATTGATTTCAGAACCGGAGCGTGCTGAAATAACAAAATGGCTGAAATGAATGAAATCAGCGGATCTTAAAAAACACTGTAGCATTTCAAATCTTGGTCTTACAATGGACAAGCGACTGTCGTTCCATGAACACATTAAACACATCGCGGACAAAGCGCACTTCCGATTATATAAAATTTTCCCCATTTTTTACAAACGCTCTAAAGTTAGTATTAAAAAAACAAACTAATAATATATAAAGCATACATACTGCCGATATTATTATACTCTTGCCCAATTTGGTTCGGTGTTAGTAATTCCACCTTAAATAAATTACAAATTGTTCAAAATAAATGTCTATTGTACTTAATGCCCCTTACTATACTAAGATAACTGACATGCATGCAGCTCTTCATCAGCGTACTATTCCGGAGCTAGTACAGGAACAAGCAGATAGGTTCTACAGCAAATGCCTGACTAGCCATTACCCTATCGTACAGCGAATTGGAAACTATACTCGCGACTCGCTGACCAGAAAATATAAAAAATATAAACACAAAAGAATTAAACATTCACTTCTCTAGCAGCAGATTGTCGAACTACTTAAGTCGTCATTAATAAGTCTCTATCCTCGTGTAATCTATTGTATCAGTATTTCTCTCTTCTATCCTCTTATTTATTTGTTTTAACCTTAATATAATTTGTATAATTTTACCCATATTCTTATTGTACTCGTAAGATTATAATTAATTAATTTCTCTATTTTCGGCTACGCAGGGTTTTTAGTTGTATGTTTTTCCCTGTATAATTATTGTATAATTATAAAATAAATTTTAAGATTTCTTTGTACACTATTTCCTAAGACGCGTAGTTTAACGCTGCTCGGTATGCGCATTTTTTATTTACTTATTATTTGCTGATGTATAAAAAACATAAATATACTTTATTGAATTGAATTGAAAAAAGCTTAAATCAGGTAGGCACTGTAGAGTAATTTCGAAGGCGTTGTACGAAATATTCTTAGAATTGAAACATTCTACGTGCCTGCTTGCTTCCATACATTTCCGATCGTCACTTCCACTCTAGCGACGTAAACGTTTTACTGAAATCTCTCATTAATAAATCCTCGAGTCGTGTGTGGAAGTCTAACCGCTATCTCAGTTGACATTTTCTTTACGATCAAAGAAGAAAAATGTCATCCTTACCAGACTTCGAATATCCCGCTAAAATATCACCCCATACCTATCTTATTCAAGGCAACCCTCTTCCTGTCCCTTTTTGGTGAAATGACATAATATTCCCCGCCTACTAACATCGTCGTTAAGAACCCAATATCTCCTTCCATCCACATCTCAACTTTTATCCGAATCTCTCAGTCATATCCAAAATGTTTGCCGTTTCTTGCGTTCGCTGACACTTTTAATCTGATTTAGAACCACAGTAAATCCCTGGGCGCGTATGGCTGATTAGCGCATTCAGCGCGCACCATACCAAATAATAGTAATAAAAGTAATAATAAATAATGCGTATAATATCGTGTTTTTTTTTAATACTCCGCTGCGACACCGCTACCTTCTGAGCCTTACCTTGTCTCGCTACTCCGGTATTACACCTCCGTATACAATTATTCCCCCATATAGCGACGTTTCTAGAGAAGTCAGCATGCTTGATTAAGATGTAGATAGTCCCCCACAGTATCACGTTGGGTAAGCTGTAACGGCACCCCCCATTAAAAAAAAAAAAATTGTTGTTCGGACGACGAAATAATTTCGAGAAGGCGTTATATAAATAGTTTTAGAATTGAAACATTTTACGTTAACCGAATGCTCAATATCCGATTATATTGCTTAGCGTTAAAAGTTTATGTATGTAGGATAGACTGAATTATTAAAAGTATATGAATAAAACCAGATGATGAAAAAATAAAGATTATTAAAATAAATAATTCTGTATTGCCTTTGTAGCATAACTTCTTCGAAAAATGTATATTACATACACACGTGTATATATATATATATATATATATATATATATATATATATATATATATATGTATAAGGTGACCCAGAGAAGGCGCAAAACTGCTATAACGCAAACCACGTACTCCACGTTTAGTTTGTTCTTGTCTAGTTTTTAGTTATCACGGCCACTTTGCGTGGAACGTTATTTTCGGCGTGAATCGATCGCGACGGTACAAAGTGAGTTTCGAAAAGACTTCAACGTTACGCGGTGTAAACCTGTACCATCTCGCAATTCAATTTTAAGGCGGTTTGAAAACATTCGCGAGACGGTTTCTGCAATGGGATAAAAAACGTCCGGGACAAAAAAAAAACGGTTCGAACCTATACAAACATCGATCTAGTTCGGGCAGCGATCATTTGGAGTCCCGCATGGTGCTGCTCGTCATCATGCTGCACCTTTAAATGTTCGCCGTATATCGCTCTGGAAGACTTGAAATTTCATCCTAATAAACTGGTAAAAACTCCGCAATTAAAGAGTATCGCCCACGAACAATGAAAACGTTTTGCTGAAACGATGCTGAAAAAAAAATCGAACAGATCGATTTAAACAATCTTTTGATGAGCGACGAGTTCACGTTCAGCTATCCGGGGATTGGTAAACAATCCAATACGAATTCAATCAAACAGAAGCCGTCATACAGCGAGCTAGTGTAACCGTCTGTGCAGAAGAATAGCGGGACCTTATTTTTTCACTGATACTGTCAACGGAACGCGCTGTATCGAGATGATAAAATAGGTTTTGCTTCCCTCATTTCGTCGTCGTGTGGGTAGTACATGGTTTCGAGACAAGACGGTGCGATGTGTCACTGTTCGGCAGAAACGCTTGCAGTACTGAAACAAGCGTTTGGTCGCCGCGCTCGTTAGACCGCTGCAGATTTTTTTTTTTTTTTTTTTTTGTGGGAAAAACTATAAGAGCCGCGTTTACGAAACACGTCCACGAAATGTGGAACACCTGAAAACTCGGAAATTCAGCGACCTATGATCGAAAAAGTCTTTGAAAATGTTGTAAAAATACTGAATAAACGGATCGTAGTAAATAACGGTAATCTCTATGTTGCACAAATAACTGTCGGCTAATGTGTGGCTTTTTTATTTTTGAAAAAAAATGTCATTAAAAAATTTTGGTCGAGTAGTTTACGAGTTATTCAAAAAACAAAACCACCCGTCTCCTCTGGGTCAACCTATGGTTTTTATTCATAAATTAGGTAAAATATTATTTACCATTCGCGAAGGGGGAAGAGAAATAATTTAAAAAATTTTTAAAAAGTGTAATTTCGAATAAAGACGATTTAGATGTAATTTTGATGATTTTTAGAATAGTATTACACACTTAAATAAAAACAAAAAGTGTTAAAAAAAAAAACGACTAACTGGTGTGCATTTGGGCGAGTTAGCGACAGAGTAATATATTTATATATATATATATATATATATATATATATATATATATATATGTAATTCAGTTACCGTTAATAATATTTTCCAGTCGGTTCATATACGTTTTGTATTTTTCGTATTTCATTCAGAATGCAGTGAGGGAATTACGGCTTATGTACACGAGGCAAGTGCCTAATGTGTGCACAATTTGAAGGACGGCAAAATGGCGGAAAACTAATTTTAGAAGCAAATCGAATTTTATAAATGAAAAAAAAAAAGTCGTTAAAAATTCGAAATTCTCTCTCAGTATTACTATTCGGAAGTGTTAATATTTCGAAAATATCGGTATTTTAAAAAAAGATATATACATATATATATGTATATTTTAATATTTTTATAAGCATATTTTAAAAAGATCGACAACTCCGATTTGGACTAGGGCGGCATACAAAAATTCGTCACTGTCAGAATGGTAACAAGTGTGAGTCGCTTGAACATGGCCGGCAGAAAAAATTCACGCGATATTAGTAAATAAATGGTGGTGGAATATTTTTCCTTTTCATCTAACGGTTAAGTTCGTTTTTCAGTCGTCAACCAGGGCCGATATCGGTAATTGATTTTCTCGCAATTTCCTTTTTCAACGGTAATAAAAACGATAATAATAATAATAATTATTATTATTATTATTATTATTATATAAATAATAATAATAAAGTTTTTGTCATAAATTCGACGTTGAATAAAATTATTCAGTTTGTAAAAATCGTTTTTTCTCTCGATAATAGCGATAAATCGGTCACCCGGAAAATTTCAATTTTCTCATTTTCTATTTAAACCGTGATTACGTTCGTCGACACACTTCCTATTTCAATTATGACTGAACGTTATATATGAAATGAAATGAAAAAAATCTTTATTATATTTTTAAACATAAACCGAAAACAATTTTCTTTTATAACTTAAAGCTAAGTACCTATGCATAAACCTTAGCAATTCTAAATATGTATAATTACAAAACTTATAGTACACTTTGAAATTACTTTAGAAATAGTGCAGGAAAAAATGTAAAAAAAAAACTACAAAAAGACACACCCTGAAGGTAACAAAATTTAAAAAGTCAATAAATCAACAAAACGAAAAGCAGTGTTTTTAGACATAATTTAGCTTAAAATATCTTTAACAATAGGTTAATAATTACAAAAATCTATGTTTTAATCTACGATGCTTATACTTAGTATAACGTATGCGTAGATGTTCCATATTGTAATTTCCTATTACACGTATTAGTTTATTTTGATGAGTTTTACAATTTTCGTAAAATTTTTTTGAGATTTTACTAATAAACGAATGTATGTAAGGGATATTTAAATGATCGTGTAGATTAGAAATTTTAGTATATCGCGTTGCATTCAACGAAATTCTGCAGCAATGATTTTGAACTACTTGTAGTTTCCTGTATGTACTATCAGACACTGATGACCATACAGGGCAAGCATAGGTTAATCTAGGGCGTATAACAGCCGTATAGATTAATTTTTTGTTTACGTAACTAAGACCCGATTTTCTGTTAAATAATGGAAAAAGTGTATGCATAGATTTATGCGCTTTATCTATAGCGAAAGTAATATGGTTATTGAAAGTTAATCTGCTATCTAAGATAACTCCTAGATACCGAACCTGTTTGACCCAAGGAATTCTTTTAGAATTTATTGTAATTTCAGTTAGCGGTAGTGGTCGTCTATTGCTTCTGATTTTTCTTCATTTAATTTTAAGTTCCATCTGTTGTAATATTTAAATATTTTAATTGCAGCCTTTTGCAATCGGTTATATATTGTATCTGTTCTATAAGAGGATGTATATAAAGCAAGATCATCAGCATACAACGCGGCACTAACGAAAGGCAATTCTGGAAGATCATTCATTAACATTAGGAATAAGTAAGGCCCGAGTATACTTCCCTGAGGAACCCCGGCATTTAGTGTTTTAATTGACGATTTTTCGAAATAATTCGTAACGTAATATGTTCTCTGACTTAAGTATGATTTAATCAATTTAATAAGTAATATTGGAAATTTAAATTTAATCATTTTATATAATATTCCGTCGTGCCAAGCTGTATCAAAAGCTTTTTTAACATCGATTAACAGCATTCCCGTGTGTTTCTTGAGACCAAAGTTATCAGTAATAGTGTCCGCTATTCGAGCTAGCTGGTGAACCGTAGAATGCTTAGGTTTAAAACCAAACTGCTCATCTCTTAGAATATTATTTGAATCAGAATAAACTCGTTTTTTCCGCTATTTTGCTTAAGTTTGTTACCAAACTAATTGGCCGTACGTTATTGATATTACTGTTATCTTTACCTGGTTTTGGCAACACTATAATTTTAGCAATTTTCCATTTTGTGGGAAAATGAGATAACCTGAACATACTATTAATAATATTAGTAAAATAAATAATGGCTTTGTTCGGTAGATTTTTAATCCAACAGAAATTCCGTCGTCACCGCATGATTCCTTATTTTTTAACTGTTTAATGTAATTTTGAATCTCAACAGGCGTAGTGAAGGTGTTTGCATGTAGATGAACATTTGCTGAATTTATTATCGTATTTTTAACTGTTTTGGTCACATTATAATAGTGCGTTCGTGGGACTTTAGTTCCGCAACTATCCGAAATATTATAAATGTGCGAAGCAAGTAGCTCCAATTTTTCTTCAGTTTTGTATACGGATATTTGCCTGATCGAATCATATAGTGGTGGTAGTGATAATACCTGTCAATTTAGGTGCTTAGTTATTTTCCAAAGGTTGTTAGTACCAGGTAGAATGGCCGCAAGTAGATTGTTCCAGTTTTTGTTCTCCCAGTTGTCTAACAAAAATTTTGTAAGTCTGACAAGCATGACATATATAGTTCTTAATATTTTGTAAGAGGCCACGCCTATAATAATTATTTAGAGAGATCATTTTATTAATATAATTAGGCACGTTAATCTTTTTATTACAAAAAATATGTGATGCTCTCTTAGGAATACTTATGTCAGCAGCTGCCAAGATTGCGTTAGTAAATTTAGTGATTCCTTCATCTAATACGGTATCATTCTCGAAAGTATCGTGGACATTTAATTCCTGCTCAATATTTCGTCTGTATTCAGACCTGTTTGCATGTTTATATAAAAATATTTTTCTTATGGGTTGCTGTAATGTGGCTGCGTTTGCAACAGGCATTATGTAAGAAAGAATCGGGTTATGATTCGACGATAAACACGACAATGAAACAGGAATAGTAATTTTATTAAAACGTCTTGTTAATATTAAGTCTATTACACTAGGTTTACCATTTTGCCAGTCTGGGAAAAAAGTGGGTTCTTCGGGGGATAAAATATTAAAATTAAGTTTTAATGAGGCATGCACTAATAATTTTCCCGCGAAATTATTGTTATGATTATTAAGCACACTATGTTTCGCGTTTAGGTCTCCTATAATTATTACATTATTGAATTTATTAAATAGATAATTTAAGTCATGTATAAAATATCTTATGTTTTTCGGCGATCTGTAAACGCTTAGCAAAGTAACTGAACCATTGTTTCTAATTCAATACCTACAACCTGTAACGTTCTTAAAGAAATTCTAGGTACAGCGTTATGACGAATGGTATCCCTCAATAGTATTGCAACACCTCCACCACACCTACATTGATCGGCTCTATAAATAAGATAACCCGGACATTTTATTGGTATACTCTGGTCGAGTTTTGTTTCAGAAACAGCTACGATATCTATTTTGTTATTATACACGAAGTGGATCAATTCATTTAGTTTTGGTTTAATGGAATTTGCATTCCATCCTATTATGCTAATTTTGGGTCTTCTTATTAAGATTTAACTCTTTATTCAGAAAAATGCGTTAATACAATTTCAAAAATTGTCATTATTTTAGTTATCGTATCAGAATCTTTAAGTTTACTTAATTGATTACTTATTTTATTAATCAATAACATGATTTTACTTACATTAAATTCTTTAATGAAATTAAATATTTCGGTAAATACTGATACGTTACCCTGTTCATTCAGCTTATGATTTTTTGTTATTCCCCTAGCCATCTCCGCATACGTTCTTTTTCCTGCACTACTATTATCACTTTTATTAATACTTATACTACTTCGTTTATCATTACTATTATCATTATTATTATTATTATTATTAGTTATTAATATTGATTTGAAGGTGGAATTCCTTCCTACTGATCTTCGCGCTAGCACTTTCTTTCGTACTTCACACTCGTTTGAGTTTGAAATATGTGCTTCCCCACAGTTTGCACATTTAATCGCAGCTGTGTCGGCTATACATTGGTTACTTGGATGTGCTTGTCCACATTTCATGCACTTTGAAATCAGGTAACAGTTACTTGACACATGACCATATAACTGACAGTTAAAACACTGAATAATTCCGTTTTTGGGCCTATATCTTTCCCAGGACACAATGCGGTACAATACTGTTTTTATTTGGAGAACAGTTTTGACATTTGTACCATGTGGAAGAGTTACTAGATAAATTGGCTGTTGATTTGATGAATTATTCCTTAATTTAAACTCAACTACTGTCTGTACGGCAGTAACAGCGTTTACTGACTGTTTTATATCTTCCACAGCAATTCCATGTGGTAAATCTTTAAGAACCATCTTCAAAGACTTCCTATTTGACGGGAGATGCGTGTAGAATAGTTCATTATGAATTTTTAAATAATTTAATAATGCATCATAATCGTCCGTTGTATTCGTGTAAAATAGTTTCCTATTTCCTCGAATTCGTATTTTAAATTCCGATTTTAAAACAGATTTTAATTTAACAATTACGTCGTCCTGTTTAACGTTTCTATTATTCATTAAAACAATCGGCGGTATCCTTACCTTATCATAGGTGGGAAATAAAGCGTCGTAGATCGCCGACTCGTCCACTTGTAACTTATCGAAACGATTATCCGTGTTGATAGAAAACCCGTCGGTCGAAGCTTTACGTTTTCGTGATCCACTCTTTCCCTTTCTTGATTTTTGTTCATTAAAAGGTTGAACTATTTCTGTATCATCATCATCATCAACAGTACACTTGTCGAATTCAGCATTATCTTTTTCGTTATTTAAGTAACGTGAACATGTTGCTCCACCCGCGTCCCCATTACAGGAGCTAACTTTGTTATTTGTGTTGGTAGGCGGTTTATTACCGTCTTTTCTCACGGGCAGAGGGGAATGTACGATGTTATGCATCGTACGCGTGTACACTGCGACAGAAATACGCGCTGCGTAACTCGTAAAACGATCTTATTAATATAAAACCGACTTCTAAAGGTAAGATAAAAACGCAGCGAACACGCGTTTAACGAACGAACAAACGAAAGAAAACGAACGGTATATATATATATTTATATACATAACGATTATACCACGTTGAATGCACCGGTTTATGTCAGATCACCGAAGTTAAGCAACGTCGGACCAAGTTAGCACTCGGATGGGTGACCGTCTGGGAAAGCTTGATGTTATGTCGTCGGAATAGCCGAATGGCTAAGAACACAGTCTTCCATATGGAAGGTATCGATATACGATCGACGACGCAAAAGTTATCATCAGAAAATAAATGACCCTAATAATATTATCGCGTGGATGGCAATGACAGACCACCACGCATAAATATCCGCGTTGGTAAACAATATAATACACTACAATAACACGCGGAGCTGTGTTGTATCGTGACAATCTCAGGTGTGTGCGTGTGTGTCTATTTACACCCGCACCAAATTATAATTTCTTTGTACGCTACCTACACTGTACAACAAAATGTGTATAGTAGGTAGTCGCCTATCTCCGATACGGAGACGGCACTTAATGATGATGAATATATATGTATATATATATATATACATATAAATATGAGATTATTAACTAAAAGTACAAGTTAAGAATTAATTATAAAGTACATTAAATTGCAGTAAATAATGATAATAATAATAATAATAATAAAATACCGACAAACAAAGTTACATATTATACATAGACGCATAGTTTTATATAGATAAAAATAGTTAAGTAAATTGTTACAAATAACCAGATAGCGTATATATATATATATATATATATATATATATATATATATATATATATATATGTGTGTGTGTGTGTGTGTCAACTAATAAAGTTAATATAAAGAAGTGTATACCTTAATAAAGTGGATTACGCTTCAGTCTTCTAGGATTGTATTCTTTTTTTATTTTTTATATAAATCTTAAAATGATAACGATTCATAGTTAGTTTATTACCGCTTGGACAGTAATAAGTGGATTGCATGTGCTGTAGAATTTTTTTGGAATATGTATACGCGCAGTACCTCGTATACAAGATAAATGTGTAATATATTTTTTGGACTTTTAGTACATCTAAGCGCGTTTAATATAATTCGAAAACAGTTATTTTAGGTTACACTTTTTATTTATTTTTATTTGATTTAAAGATACGATTAGGACAACATGACACAAGCATATATATCTTCGAAAGTCCTCACGAATTACCCCAGTTTCATAACTATTTGAGATCATTTTGTACAATTTTAATCTGACTCCATCTGCGCTATGTTTCAGTAGTTCTGCTAGAATTCCGTCAATCCCTGCAGCTTTGCCTTTCTCCAGGTCCTCCGTCAAACTCACTTTTAAGTATGTGACTACCCATGTTAGCGACTTTTACGTGATTTTCATTTTGCAGAATACTTCCATAGGTTTTATCACTATACAATTCTTCCACGTGTTCCTTCCATCTGTTAAGTTTCTCAGTGTTGTCCAGCAAATGTTTACCATTTCTGTCTTTTATATTATTATCTATTTATATATAATCAAAAATTACATCCCTCGATATAGCCAATTAATATGTCTGAGCTAATTAAACACATTCGTACGTGTACAGAGCTATTTATACACTATATTAAAATTCTGCGCTTACTAAAAAAAAAAAAATTAGATAAAGTGATTAGACGTTTATTATTTCGAAGTCGCGAATAAATTAACGACTTCGAATTAAGATTTACATCATCACACCCATCGCGTTCTAAGAAAGGATACATTATTAATTTTTTTTTTTTCAGACTAAATTACATAACGACTCGTTTTGTTCTCTTTTTCTTTATTGATAATTCGAGATAAAAAATGAACTGCCGGAATTAAGGAAATGATGGATTTAGTCGGAATAGCAACAGATGGATGGTAAGAAATTATCCAATTTGTACACGAACCGTATTAGATTCTCGAGTGCAAGAAGAAGTAATATATGAGAGAGATCATTGTTAGAGTAAGCAGAAAAATTAATCGCTAAAATTACGTTTAAGGCGCAGCAGTTATGATATATATATATATATACATGTATATATATATATATATATATATATATATATATATATATATATATATATATATATATATAATCATTTATGCACTCGTGTCTGAGTATGGAGTACCATCGGTTATTGATGCGTCCTGAGGTGACTAAGTAGCCCGATTCTCGCAGCCCAATCCTTGCTGCATACGCTACATTTGAAGGTGCCAGTGTTGCTGGATATTGTTCCTGCCTTGAGCAGGCGATTACGTTTTTTCTTGTCTGCCACGGTTTCAGCTGTTTTATCCGCACATTGTAGGCCATTTGTAGCTACACATTTCCATTCTTTCCTATCTATTGCTACTTTCTCCCATTTCTTGGGATCTTTTTTTAGGGATACGATATAGTGATATATATATATATGTATATATAATACATACTGGCTTAATACTTACTGATCAAATTGCAAACGTAAATTTCTACTCTCAAACAAGTGACCCTTTTATGAAATGACATTGGTAAGAAACGGATTTTATTCGCGTAAACCGGTATGTCCAGCGTATGTCTTACGACAGTAGAGGTATCCGAATTGCCTTCCAAAATCTGAAAATAATAAAAAATTAAAATAATCAAATATAAATCGAATTTATTTGAATATTATTACAAATTTTCCAGCGTATACGCAATTATTTACAGCAAACACTTACACCATTATATATATATATATATATATATATATATATATATATATATATATATATATATATATCCGTAACAATGGGAAATAACGTAGCATAAATAAATGTACAGGGTGTAAAAATACATACTACAACCACGTACTTATTCACAGTACACAATTAAACCGACATATATGCTAGCGAGTATTAAGACGGGCGTGCGTAGTAGTATACACTTGCGCTCGTTCCGGAAAAACCAAAAATACATTTATTCACACATGCGCCGATAGAGAGAACTGTGAAATACACGGTTAAAAATTAAATTAGTCGCGCTAAACGAAAATAACATCTGTATAATCTTTATAAACGTACAAGTACGCATGCAAGTCTGTCATGCCGAACGAATTTTTAAGTAAGGGATCGTATAATCGAATGGACGAAGGATCGGAATAATTAAATAGAAATCCGTACACGTCACTTTCTCTCTACGCAATCGTGATCCTCGTTACACGATCCATATAAACAATCAGCAAATTCCAGTTGCAAATTCTGCGAAATACTTAGGAATGCGTCCGGATGAAAAATTAATATTAATCATAAAGCTGTCCGAATAAGAATACGCCCCAAATGTACTGGCAAAATGAGGCTGGAGAAAAAAATTGTTAATATATGACACTATCATATATGTCCTATATGGAAATATAGGATACAAATATGGGAATGTACTAAAACATCGAATCGTAAAATAATCCAGACAGCTCGGAATAAGTTTCTTCGACTAATTACCAATGCTCGCTGGTTCCAGCGAAATGATGCACTCCATGCAGATTTACAGAACAAATGGGTCAGCGAAGTAATACAGGATTATTATGTTGACCAACACGAAAGAAGACTTCACCATCACCCCAAATAGGCCTTGGCACTTTGGCTCACAGATCGTGACTTAAGAAGGCTTAAACGTTTCAAAAAACCTACTGACTCGGTTGTTACTAAGTAATATAGATAACAGAGCTTAACCTTTGGGTTAAACCTCTGCGCACGTGTTGAATAATCATGATTGCTGCTTATTTAAACTAAAGTTTAAGATTGCAGAAAGGAAATAGCTGTCCTTTCTTGGAGCTGCATTTAAAAAAAAAAAAAAAAAAAAAAAAAGAAAGTGAGGGAATCATCCATAGCCGCTTTCGGACGTAACTTATACTCAATTATAATACTTTTTTTTTTTTTTTTTATTAAATGAAGAATTTAAAATAAAGAGTTTCAGGAGGATTCTTGCATTTACTTCGGGTCCGAATTACCTAAATCAAAATATAACGCAGTCCGTTCTTTATGCCTTCCTTATAATTAGTGACGGGATCGTCCGAATGAAAAATAACCGATTTTCACCAGTATCCGATGATTATAATAATGAATAATCATTAACAGGTAACTATCGATATCGAATATCGAATGTGAAACATGCACATTACTTCTGTATGTACTTTTTTTTTATTTATTTTTTTTTTTTTTTTTTTTTTTTTTTTTTTGTAGTTTTTAGGTTACTGTATGCTGGTATTTCAATTTTTTTTTTTGTATACGCAATTTTTGCGCGCGATTATTATATCTGTATTTGACTGATTGGATTCGGATGATTTATTATTTAAGTGGCAAAGTGGGTATTAAAAAAATAAAATCATAATTAAGTATTAATTTCGCTGTATTAACCGATATATAGAAAATGAAGTTTAAAAAGGGTGTTCTTTACATATGACAAGAATCAGTTCGCAGCTGCTTCAAACAAGCCTTTGCAATCACTTAATCACACAGCTCCACTCTGTATTGATGATGACTCTCACGAACCTTATAATAAAGCAATAACATTAGAAAATTAAGTAATCTCTCTGTTGCTGGAACTTTTCAACCAATTTTGGCTCACTAGTACTTTCCCAGATTCATGGCGCATAGCGGAAGTGATTCCAATTTTAAAATGAACTAAAAATCCAACTCAGCTGGAGAGCTCCCATTTCCTTAACTTCTGTCCTCTGTAAGGTGTTGGAAAAAATTATAAATACCCGATTACAATGGGTTCTACACAAGCAAAAACTTATATCAAAATATCAATGTGGATTTCAAGCGTTGCGATCGACAACAGACCAATACCATCTTCAAAATACAATCATTGAAGCATTCTCAAGAAAGCAGCATGTATTAGCCATATTCTATGATTTCAACAAGGCGTTTGACACAATCAATCATCAAAAAATTCTCCAGCAACTACTGAAATGGAGCATACGTGGACGCATGACAGTTTTTATAAAAAATTTCCTAGAACATCGCAGGTTATTTGTTAGACTAGGAGACACCGTATCTAGCCGTCATGACACCATCAACGGTGTGCCGCAAGGCTCGGTTCTAAGCCCAACACTGTTTAACATCGCAATAAACTCTATTGTTGAAGAAATACCTCCTTTAGTATTCAAGTCCCCATTTGCTGACGACTTGACAATATTTGTCCGATGTAACGACATCAGAACAGGCGAAACAGTTCTTCAAGAAGTCACTAATAAGCTCAATAACTGGTCAAAAGAAAATGGATTATCCTTTTCACCAGCAAAAATCAAAGTAATGCACTTTCGCCATTGCGCTCATCAATTTAATGTTATTTTGGATAACAGAATATTAAATTCTACATCATCCACCAAATATTTAGGTCTGATATTTGACGAAAAATTAAATTGGAGAATGCAACCACTTGAAAACCGAATGTTCACGACGATTAAACCTTCTCAGGAAGCTATCTCACACAACATACGGCGCAGATAAAACATCACTTTTGAGAATATATCGCTCCCTAATAAAATCTAAATGCGATTATGGTTTCCCGGCTTATTCGTCAGCTAAGCAATCAGTATTAACATTATTGAATCCAATTCACCACTCAGCTCTAAGGTTAGTTTTAGGCGCTATTCGGTCGACACCCATAAACAATCTGTTTTACGAAGCACAAGAATATCCTGCAGACCTACACCAAGCCTATTTACTCCTAAAATTCCGCACTCATATTCATACAACTCCTAACCTCCCCATGTCCATAACTTTTCTACCTTCTGTTCTTACTCGACCATACTTAAAATCCACACTCCAGTATAAAGTCAAATCCATCCTACACAATAAAATATGCACCTCATTACCTAACTTCTACAGCAACATCCTATTCCCAATACCGGTCTCGTCCCATCCTTTATCCTTCGATACCTCTCTCCTGGAATTATGTTGTCCTACTTCTCAAAGTCGTCTAATCATGACAACATCCTATACACGGACGGTGCCAAAAGAGACAACCACTGCGGTTGCGCAGTTGTGTATATTCAAACAATGTGTCATTCGAGTTCCGCTTCCACAAAACTTCAACGTTCTTTCTACAGAGCTGTACGCAATTTCAATTGCCGTCGATGTGGTTATTGAAAAACTAAAAAACAATGCTGTTATCTGCACCGATTCGTCGAGCTCCGTTAAAAGTCTCCAAAACAAATCACACCACCAACATCCTTTGGCAAAATCCATCTTAGCCAACGCATCAGAGTTTACCGGAAAAATTATTCTCCTCCGGATTACAGGGCATAATGGCGTGGGATCAAACGACAGTGCAGATGCAGCCGCAAAAGAAGCGTGTCTAATATCACCTATTGCAGCTATACCAATTCCAACGAAGGACTTCCTTCATACCATACGATCTAAATTATCCGATAGAGCAAACGAAGGATTTTCAAACCTGCAGCAATACAACGTCAACTGGATAAGGTCAACTACATGTCAAAACTCAAACAGGAGAAACGAAGTAGTCCTGTGCCGTGTACGCTCGGGCCACACACTGCTTACTCACAAGCACTTATTTACTAATAGTGACCAACCGAAATGTACTGCGTGCAGTATTTAACTATTCCTCACTTGCTTATTACCTATCCGTTATATTCCTCCGAACGTACAATCGCAAACCTTCCAAACTCTCTCCCAAATATTTTACAGCATTCTCCTACATCCGAATCTAGACTCCTTGCCTTCCTTCATTTATTCAGAATCTACCCGTTAATATAAATTCCTCCCGTGCCTCTGGCCTTAGTAGCAGCACACGGCAATCAACGAAAAAGAAGAAGGAAGGTGTACAAAAATTCTTCGAAATCCGTTTCAGATTTAGTATGTTTACTCTTACATAATTTTAAAAACGTAGTAAAAACAATTATTAGAGACATAAAAAAAAAAATATATATATGAAAAAAAATTATTTTAGATATTTACGATGTTTGAAATTTTGAGGAAAAAATCGATGGTCATATTATAGTAGATTTTACGAAAATGAAATTAGAAATAAGTGCTCGAGAAAATGACTTTAAATCTGTTTTGAAGGAATATGTAAAAACAGTAAAGGAAAAAATGAATATAGAATTATACGTAGAAAATATTCGGCCAAATTCTAGCGAACGAGCTGCTGTAGCTGAATTTCGTTTCGATTATTTTTGTGTAGAAATTTTATCTCTCTATATCGTTTCATCTACTCGAAAGAATGAACGTATAATCATTATAAAGCAATCGCAGTAATGAATACGAAGCAATACCGAGTAATCGTTCAATACCGGCGATGCTGAAAAGTAACGAAAATATATAATGCGACCCAGAGAAGGCGGACGGTTTATATACGAAAAATACTCGACCGACGAATGAAATTCTACTTAAAAATAGGAAAACGAGAGATTAACTTAAAATCATTTGTGAAACGCAATATCGTTCGAATGACCGCCATTTGCGACACTACATTCATTCAGTCGTTTTAGAAAATTTTCGAACACCTGAATTTTTGAAAATTTCTCCAGAAATTCAAGTTTTCAGGTTTGCCGGATCTCGTGGACGTATTCCGTAAACGCGACTCATAGTTTTGCCCAGAAAAAAAAAAATCGCGTTAAATTCTTTTCTAAACCGTCTTCGCACTTCCGTGATCTCGATTCACGCCGAAAATAACGATCCACGTAAAACGCGCACTCTTTCTCATTATAGGATGTAGTGATAACTGAAATTGGACAAAAACAAATCTCTAGAGTGTCTACACTAAATACGTTGTAGCATTGCGTTACCAACCGCGCTATTGAAAAAACAAAACCTTCCGTATTCTCTGCGTCACCCCCTATATGCGTGTTAAAAGTTTACGTTTGTGTACCGTATAGAAGACATTGCGAATGAAGCGATTAATACCGTATTACTTCGAATTTAAGACGCACTTTTTTTTCACAATTCAACGTCTAAAATCAATCTTAAATTCGAAGTACTTTCTAAATTGACCACATGTACAAGAGTAAAACTACCTATTATACGTACTAAAATCTTCTATTATACGTGGAATTAGTAGTCCTATTGTATTTGCTACATTAATGCTATCGATATATTAGACTAGCTGTAGAAGTTGATTAATGATGTTTATAAAAGTGACTTGTAAACCTATTCCCATTTCCGGTCACAGTGGTTGCTCGTCAGTCAGTGTCGCTCTCCCAAACATTGCAGTTACTAACCCATCGTTGTTTTGTTAATATAGGGTACTTTTTCTTTTTATTATGGAAAAGCGTTTTACATACGAAGCGGAATTTAAGCGTAAAGTTATTTTATGCGCAGAAAATATCGGAAATCGTGCCGCCGGTAAACAGTTCTCGATTAACGAAGTGAATGTTCGCCGTTGGCGTGAAATGAAAAATAACTTATTCGCGTGTGTAAACGAACAAAAAAATCATTTTCGGGACCAAAACATGGAATCGGAAATCGATGCTGCCGTTTTAACTTATTTTAAAGAACTTCGCACGAAAGGTCTTCCAGTAACGCGAGAAGCATTAATGTTTAAAAGCCGGAGAAATTGCCAGCGATAAAACTCTTCAATTTAAAGCTAGTCGTGGATGGTGTGAAAAATTCATGAAAAGACAATGTCTATCGTTACGCCGTAGAACCACAATTTGCCAGAAACTACCATCTGATTACGAGGATAAATTGGTGCAATATCAACGTCATGTAATACAACTAAGGTTAAAGAAACAATACCATCTTAGTCTGATGAAACTGCTGTTTTCTTTGACATGCCAAGAAATTACACGGTCAGTGAGAAGGGGCAAAAACAAGTAACAGTGAAAACAACCGGCTACGAAAAATTAAAAGTAACTGTTACGCTCAGTGCTACTGCGGATGGCAATAAGTTACCGCCGTATGTAATCCTGAACAGAAAAACTGTGCCAAAGGAAATCTTCTCGGATGGGGTTATTGTTCGAGCCCAACAAAATGCCTGGATGACAAGTAAACTTATGCAAGATTGGTTGGAGTGCGTATCGGAGCGAAGACCAGGTTCTCAAACAAGACAGCATGTTAGTGATGGATGCGTTTCGCGGTCATTTATCTGACGACATTAACACCAGATTGGCAAATGGAAAATGCGATTTAGTAGTCATTCCTGGACGTATGACAAGTCAGTTACAACCTCTTGATGTCGATGTTAATAAAGCCTTTAAAGATCGTATTCGTGCGCAATACAATCAATGGTTGACTGAAAATAATCATCCTCTCGCACCAACTGGCAAAATCAAACGAGCCTCAGCAAGTACGATTGTAGGATGGATTTCAAAGGCTTGGAAAGATTTACCGCCCTGTATACTCATGAAATCCTTTTTGAAGTGCTGTATATCGAATGCATTGAATGGCTCTGAAGATGATTGTGCATGGAATCATAGTGACGAAGATGACGCAAACGATTCTACTTCAACGTCCGGCAATGACGACGATTCAACAACCGACGATAGCAATTAAAAACATAATTAGAAAAAGCAATAAATAGGTAATTTAGTCATAAAAAATTACTGTTTTTTCCTGTTTTTTTTTTTTTTTTTATTGCAAATTGCGCTAAGTAAGCCTATGTACCTATAAGTTTATAATATTTCGTATTATGTTGAAGAAGTATACGCGTATATTAGTATCTTAATTATTTCTATTTCTTCCAAAACTTCCTTTAAACCTTGTAATTTTAATGCGTCTTAAATTCGATGAATTTTTTTTCTTCACGTTGAAAACCAAAAACCAGGGTGCGTCTTAAATTCGAGAGCGTCTTAAATTCGAAGTAATACGGTATATATATATATATATATATAATTATAACTGCGTTTCATATTTTCTAAATGAAAATATAATTTGGTACTAACCTTATTACCCTTCATGTCGCCGTAAAAATTCCAACCGACTCCCAATTCAAAATATTCAATTTGGATGTGAGGCGTGTACTCTATACCTTTTCCGGCTCCGTATCTGCCTTGAAGTTCGACACCAGTTACCATTTGTCTATCTTTCATATCGATTTCTACATATTCGTTCGGTGTGTAATCTATTAACGGCTTCGGACACCACGCCCCGCCCTTCTTATCCATTTTTAAACTAAAAGGCAAACATAATAATAATAATTATAATAACAACGAATAATGTTTCGAAAACTTTTGATATATCGACCGAATAATAATATTATAACACGGAACTCCTGACGGCTGTGAGATTTAAACCGGCCTATTATATTTTATATATTACGATTATTATTATTATTATTATAATTATTATTACTAGCCTATATCAGTTCCCTACTGAACATAGGCTTTCTTCAGTGTCTTCAAATTGTTGTGGCCCTGATAAAATTTTATCCGGCCCAGCGATGTGTAATGACGAGAGCACTAGAGTATTGGAATCGAGTAGTAACCGATTCTTAAAAGAATCAACAATATTCGATTTATACCGAGAACGAGTACTTGAGTAATAAATACCGAATAATTCCGTCCGATGTGTTAACTACTCGCTCAAAACCGGATGAAATCATCGAAATAGTTCGCTAATGTTCGACTAACTTTGTCAATATTTATTATTCGTTGTGAGCAGTTACGTTTTATTCGACGACCACCGAAGTTACTGAATTACTATTCCACTAATCAAGTATATTCTATACAACATTTTTCTTTCCAGAGAACTACGTCCATTGGCCTCCCCCACTGATCCGGGCTACATTTAATAATATTATCGCTGAAAATTTTCCTACGCATATCCTTGTTTATACAGATGGATCGAAGTCATCTCAGGGAACTGGTGCAGCAGTTTATATCCCTTCTCTTAATATTAGCAGTGCATACAAATTATCTGATCTCTGTTCCTCATTTACAGCTGAGTGTGTGGCAGTATTTCTTTCTTTGTCGTCCTTAATTGATGCGAATCTTCCAGGTAATTATCTCGTTGTTACCGACTCACAGAGTATTTTAAAGGCTATTGAATGCAAAGGGAAGGTGTCAGATTCATTGATTTCAGCCATCTTGTTGAAACTTAATCAGCTCGAAAACCTCAGTATATTTGTGTCATTCTTGTGGGTACCGGGACATCGAGGAGTTCCCGACAATGAAATGGTAGATGCAATAGCTAAAAGGGGTTCTTCTAGTGGTGTTTTATTCTCTTCAGTTTCTTCTCGTGACGTCATTCACTTTACACAGTCTGTTCATAAAAAGCTCTGGGATCAGACATATATGGAGTGCATACAGCGGTCGCCTCTTACTGCGTATTATCAGCTGCAGCCGTCTCTCCCTAGGTTCCCATGGTTCTACGTTTTCAAAAACATCAAGCGGAGAGGAATTGTGCTTATCAGCAGATTGCGGTTTGGGCATTGCTTGTTGCCTGACCGCCTGTTCGTTATGCAGCTTAGAGATAATCCGTATTGTCCTCTACATGCTGGTCGTGTAGTCTGCAACCCTGATCACGTGTTCTTCGAATGTCCTTCATTAACAGCATTACGTTCTGAACTGTATCTCAAATTACTTTACGCATCTCGTGGTGGTCCTCCTTATAATGTAATGTCCCTTCTACATGTTGAGAATCTAGATTTATTCCCGGACATAGCGACTTTTCTCGAAAAGTTGTCCGAGTTCATAAGAATATGAGTTAGTGATTATTACGGCTCCACGTTGGGTAAGCTGTAAAGGCATCCCCATTTAAAAAAAAAAAAAAAAAAAAAAAAAAAAAAAAAAATATACTAACGACTTAATTTTATTGTCGGTGTAAACTAACGCTTGCTTAATAAAATATATATGTTTGTTTAATTTGTTTAATTGTAACCTTTTAACAATATATTGTTGCAGGTTTTTTTTATTTTAGATGCCGTGTACCACAAACTTAGGTTAGAGGAGCTATTTTAATTAGAAAGGATATATATTTGCTACTTTTAAATATTAAATGATTTTTTCAAGTTCCATTGCATTATCAGAGAGTGCCGTGTGAATTGAAATATTGCAATCAGTACGGTGTTTCTGAAGTGGCCTACACTTTCTTAGCATGTTTTTGGCTGTTAGAGGCTCCCGTAGCGGTGTATCGGTTAATTTTTATTTTCTATCATGTAATTATGGGTTAATACAGTATGTCTAATTCTGAGCCGAATTAGTACAACATCATCACGTCGCGATGGGATGATTGTTTTCGATGGAGCTGTGCTTGACGTTTCGGAGTTTGTTGGTTGTGGGAATACGCTTCCGGCGGAAGTTCCATGCTACAATTGGTTTTTAATATTGTATATTTCGTCTCGTATTAGTATTGAAACTTTCGGTACTGGAAACATCTCCGCCGCTTCTTTCGCAGCGATGTCATCATTTTCCTTTATGCTGGAGTGTGAAAGAATCCAGCATATAATGGTTTCCTGTATGTGTCGTTTAGCCGGTGGGTGATTATCTTATCGGGTGGTTAGATTTTGAGGGATCGAGATTAATGCTTTGAACGGCGTAAAGCGCGCCGGTAAAAATAATTATTTTTTGTTAGCGTAAGTCTCTAGCCAAATCGATAGCTAAGTTGATTTCCCCATTAGTTCAGCGGATATGAGAATTCGGGATAAAACGTACCCTACGGCGATATGTCGATGTATGACGGAACAACCCGTAGCTTGAGTTGTCTTTGATGCATCTGTATAGAATTTTTCATATGAATCAAATGATGTCATTAGTCTGTCATAGGTTCTTTGTTTCGATATCATATTTCTGTTGTGTAATGCCAATGATACGTCAATCTTCAAAATTTGTTCTTTTGTTCGGCGGTAGCGATGGTATTATGCGATGATCTATTTGTTCTGAAAGGTTTAGGTTCAATGTCTTGACTTCGAATAGAGCTGAATGATGAATCGAATCTAAAGTACGCAGAATCGATGATTTTGCCGTTCTATAAATTGAAGCACCATAATCTAAACAGGGACGGGTTATTGTTCGATAAATTTTGAGTAAGACGGCTCTATCGGCTCCCAAAGAGCTGTTATATAGTTTTTTTAAATTCAATTTCTTTAGGGACGATTGTTTTAATTCGTTTTATGTGTTGCCTCCAAGGGAGCGTGTCGTCGAATGTCAGGCATATCTGACTGTGTCTGAGGGATTGATATATTATTTAGTGTAACGACTACGGTTTTATCACAGCTCGTTAATTTGCAGAAGTGAATGCATTTTGTTTTTGATACCGAGAATTCTAAACTGTTTTGTGTTGTCCACTCGTACGCTTTATTGAGATTGCATTTTGTAATCTCCGAGTACCCGATTGTAGATTTTTACAACCGATACTGATTGTGAAATAATCTGCGAACATAGTAGAAGATATAGACTCAGGTACACATGTTGTTAAATCGTTTATTTTATTTAGTATAATTACTGATTACTTTTGCAGTTAAATCTTAATGTCTTGTGATATATATTATATAATATTCGAATTATTTTTTTATGTTGTTTTAAACATATGATTTCTAAAGTTGCCGTCATATGTTATTCTGTTCTAGTAATACACATTAGTTCGTGTTCAGTACTCGGTAATCAGTGTACTCAATGAAGTAAGCGATTCCTAAAAGTACTCAATTACATTGTAACCGATTCCTAAAAGTAATCGATTGTTACCATCAATACAGCGACGTGTTATCTATTTGCTTTTTTTTTTGTCGTTTCTTACCCAATGTGCATCATTTCAACTTACGCTTTTCATCCATCTATTGTCCATTTTAAGCGCTACCATCGATCTGACTGAATTTCAAATTAACATTGAAATTTTGAGCGTATTCGCGGATGTTTTTTTGGATTAGCTCCTCTGACTAGAATTAACCTGTCGTGCGCTGTTTAGATCTTTATCTTCTTTACAGTTGTTTCAGTAGACGTCTATGTATGCGCGCTGTACGGTAACACAACGACTTTCATCCGAGACACATTAGTATTTCTATCTGTAGCAATGTGCTTCAAATTTTCCGAATGCTTTCAATGATAATGATCTCTTGACATTTCACAATCGTTCTCGCTTATTTTTCGTAGTAATTTTGTGTCACGGATAAATACGTGAAATCCTAAACATTAAATTATAAATTTTATAGGGGTGTTTATTATGCAACGCTGTTTTTTGGGCGACTCTTAGATAATTTTCGATGTATTTATATAAATATTTTTAATATTGACACAATTCATATACAAAGATTTTTATTGACGTTAAAAAATTTCGTGTCCCATATAGTGGACATTATGATTGAAACGGTTCAGTATATATTTTTTATATATTACTTTTCTTATTGTTATTATATATTTATTTATTATTATTTATTTTAATTGATTTTTAACTTGAAAATTGCTTAACTGTCGAAAAGCTTTATTATTAATTATTAACTAGGTGATTTTAGATTTATTGTTTTATTTTTTTATTTTAAAAATCATTACTCACTCTCTCTCTCTCTATATATATACAAAATATTGTGTAAGAGGAATGAGAGGGGGCCTTCCGTAAATAATGGTTCATAATTTTTTTTACTTTGCAGTCATTGCATCAACGAAAAATATGCAATGCACGTATAATACGTACATTTTATTTATTCGTCTGCACGTAAAAGTCTGCGCCCGTATGTGAGTTTTAATATGTGATAACTCGCACGATGAAACCAAAGTAAATATTACGCCCACACATATCACGTATATATATATATATATATGTCCGTATGTACATATAGGAAAATGTCAGTCTTGTATATCCTATTAAAATTCTTTCCAAAGGCCGTATAATATCAGCATCACAATTCATTTCTATCTCTCGTCCTCTTTCCACACACACAATACATTCATTATATATATATATATATATTGATGCGTGCGTATATATATATATATATAAAGTGCGCTAGCTTCACACAATTTTCCTTTATCCGGCTTCGTCTATGTCTACCTACCCCGACAAAATAATATTATCTGGCCGAATGATTTACGAGCATTGCAGTGTATTTCGGAGTGACTTTCTACTGGAATACCCGAGTAACGTGAAATTACTTTCATCGGGGGTTTTCCGACGATTAAATAATGATAAGAATAACAGCAAAACTGAAAATAATAATAAAAGTAGTGAAAATAATAATTGTGATACACGTAATATAAATTGTATAGTAACGTTATTACTAAATACCAGTAATGGAATATATCGAATTGTGTATAAAATATTCATCAAAAATTATCGGCCCCTTTAAAATCCCCCCTCACCAAAAAAAAAAACAAAAAAAAAAGAACAGTTTACACAGGACAAGTGTGCAACTACGAAATAGTAAACAAGAATTTTGAACAACTGTTAACCTCTTGAGATAGGATTTACAGGCTGCACTGAAGAGAAAACAGCCATATTCTAGACGAGAGCGAATGGCAGCAACATAAATGATGCGAAGTATACTCGGATGAGCCCCCCACCCAAACAGAAGTTAGAGACTTCAGAATGTTGGAGGCTCGGAGAGATTTCCCTCCTAAGTCCTTGATATGTGGACCCCATGTTAACTTATGATCGAGTATAATCTCCAAGAAACGTTTCTGCGAGGCAAAGGTGAGTGGTTCGCAGTTTAGTGTAACCGAGAGGTGAGCCAGATTTAGCTGTTTGAGGGAAAAAACCATACAGGTTGACTTAGTTGTTGATAATGATAAGTGGGAGTTATGCATGAAAGAATTCGTAAAATCTAAGGTCTGTTGTAAAACATAAAGGCATTCCTGTAAATTTTTTCCTTTATTATATACAACAATATCATCCGCATAGGAAATACAATATACCTTATCTGGTATTTGATCAAAGAGAGGAGAAATGTACAAGTTAAACAGTAAAGGGCTTAATACAGACCCTTGGGGGAGACCGGTGTAGGCTGTTCTGAGTGAGCAACTAGAGAAATGTGAAGGGTGAAAAACAAGTGTACGCTTAATCAACAGATTATGAAGGAACACCGCAAGGGGATTAGGAATACCAATCTGAATCATTCTGATGGACATTATCATAAGCTGACTGAATATCTAGAAAGCAGGCAGTAAGGTAAGCTCTGTTGATAAAGGAATCATATACATCAGCGGTGAGGTGGGCTAGACAATCCATTGTAGAGTATCCTGGGCGGAAACCATACATAGATTTTGTGAATTTGCCATTGGACTCCATCCACCATCTCAGACGATTATTTAGAATCGTCTCCATGATCTTTCTTAGACAAGAGCCCAGGGCAATTGGTCTGTATGAGTTGAAATCGTAGGTCGTCTTATCTGTTTTTTTTTTTTTTTATAACTATAACAAAATATTTACGCCAATCTTCAGGGACAATATGAAATCTAGACCAGGAGAAGTGTCTGCTTTACTCCATACAGCAGTTGATAATTCTTCCAAACTAATTTTTGCTGTTAACATCTGAGATTGTTGGGAACAACCAGCAGGATCTAATCTTTTTGCATATATTTCTTCTTGTGTGGGGGTGTACGGTGGACAAATTTTATCAATAAACTGATAAAAACTAGAAAAATTATTATAGAGAGGGGACCCTCATTCACTTTGTGGTTACGGAAGGATTTACATTTTTTCCAGATATCCTTGAGGGTTGTATTCCAATTGAGGGATGTGCAGAATTTGTGTCATGCTAGTCGCTTAGTGGTCTTAAGGAATCATCTTGTCTCGGCATCGGCTTTCTTTTATAGATCCATCCAACCTAACCTCTCTTCCACATTCATTCTCGCTCTTACGCCTCCTAAAAATCTCTCAGCTCGACTTTTCGTTCCAACCACAATTGCCTTCCTAGCCATTTGTACCCTATCAATCTCACTCCATCTTTATACTGTCCTGTGCATGCGGGAAATATAGCCGATGCTAATCATGTGATTTTTGCTTGTGATTTGTATACCAGAGATACCTTTATTAATAAAATTTTACAATTAAATATTTACCCCCATACTCGGTGGCTTACTTATTGGCCCTGAATAACAACGATATCCTCACGGCTCTGGCCACCTACGTCTTTATTTCTAAAATTAGTCTTTAAGTCGTTTTTTTCTTTTTTCTTTTTTTTTTTCTTTTGAATTTTTAACAATGCACATAATGGGTAATTTTGGTTATTAGACTTAAGCCCAATTATTGTAAATGAATAAATAATACGAAATAGTAATTATAAAATTAAGTTTACCTACGAGTTTCGAAGTAAACGATTAATAGTGCTAAGATCTGTACGCTTAAATTAATGTAAGTAAGGGAGAGTGTAGCTGAAACATACCAAGAAATCAAATATAAATGGAGAAAAAGAAGTATATGTATTTTGAAAGCTCTCTGCAACGTGTGACTTAAATATAAGACGGTAAAGGGATGAGTAACGTAGTCTACACATCGAGTAAGGGTGTAATGAGAGTTTGTGATTTAATAATAGTTTTAATAATAAAATGGCTTGCATAAAATTACCGGAGAAATAATATCACGGTTGCCGAAGAGAGCGGCTATCCTTCTTTGCTATATCTTTAATGCAATTCTAAGGATGCGATATTTTCCTAAGATGTGGAAGAAGTCGGTGATAGTCATGGTGCATAAAACTGGAAAACCGCGGACTGAGACTTCATCATACCGGCCCATTAGCTTACTCTCCTCGTTATCGAAGGTTTTGGAGAAGTTAATCTTAAATCGAATCGCTACGATTATAGAGAGCCGAGACGTATTACCGAATCACCAATTTGGCTTTCGTACGGAGCACTCTACGATCCAGCAGTGTCACCGATTAGTTGATGCAATTTCGCTAACTCTGGAGAATCGCGAAGTTTGTTCCGCGGTATTTCTTGATGTCACGCAGGCATTTGATAAGGTCTGGCATCCGGGATTACTATATAAGATGCGGCAAATTCTCGATGAGGATATTTATCAGCTCCTAAAATCGTACTTGACTGTACGTTCATTTGTTGTTAAAATAAATGGCTCGTTTTCAGAAGAACATTCAATCAGATCATCGGTACCGCAAGGCAGCTTGCTAGGTCCTGTTTTGTATTCCATCTATACTGCGGATGCACCAACTTCGAATTTAACGTTGCTGGCTACGTTCGCCGACGATATAGCGATACTGGCGTCTAATATGAATGTTATGCATGCAAACGCTGCGGTTCAGAATCATCTGAATAGACTAGAAAAATGGGCAAGTCTTTGGCACATATCATTCAATTCAACTAAATGTCGACACATCCTGTTCACCAACAGACGTGTTAGATGTCCAACCTTGACATTTGATAGTTCATTAATTCCACAAGTCGAGTCCGTGCGTTATCTCGGCATGCATATGGATAAGCGATTAACGTGGCGTGATCATGTGGAATACACAAGAAGATCTGTGATAATAAGGGCTAAACAGCTCCGGCCGTTGCTAGGACGTAAATCAATTCTCAACCTAGCCGTAAAGCGGAATGTTTACTTATCGGTCATCGCTCCAATTTGGAGATATGGATTAGAACTGTATGGAACAGCAAGTCGAAGTAATCTCCACAGAGTACAGCAACAGCAGTCCAAAATCCTACGTGCAATAGCATCTGCACCGTACTTTGTATCGAACGACATATTACATGACAATTTGAACGTTTCATACGTGAAGGATGTTTATACGGAACAATATAGAAGATTCTTCGGAAAGCTCCAGTTCCATTCGAATCCACTGGTACACCGAATGTTTACTAGCGATTTTCCAGTCAGATCCAACAGTCGGCTAAAACGAAGAAAGTGGTGCCGTGATGCACTTTACCTAAGTGGCTACATTGTTCTCAGGGACGCTACGTGTAATGGTTAAACTCTGCGAGAAATAAATTATATAATAATAATAATAATAATAAAAAAATTAATATATTTTTCCTCTTTGTAGATCCAAATCTGGCTGTTCGTTAGAATTGCCAGCTTAATAATATTCTTTCACTTTCCTCCTCTTGTTCACATTCCATACTCCAATTTCTTCCTTCTCCTTACTTCTTTACTTATGATCATTATTGTTTATGACAGGAAACTGTCGGTACAGTAAAATAAAAATATTAAAAAAAAATAATAATAATAATAATAAAAATAAACAGAAAATGTAATATTTATAAAATAAAATATTATACACATTAAATTTTGTAAATTAAAGCAAATATATATATACTCATCGAAATATAGAATATATAACAGAGTATAAGATATGTTAAATTTAGAAAGAGCGAAAATATATAGAGTGGGGTCGCGTAATGATCAAAATAAAAGATGAAGATTTACGTTTGAAAATATATGTCAGATTTGTTTTTTTCAACATTTACAGTCACAGAACTCGAAGTGCGCTACTATGACCGGATAGTTATTAATGAATAAATTAATTAATTTTTATAGAACGTAAAGTAAAAGAAAATGTAGAGTTTCACTACAGACACAGTAATCGTGTAAACACGACGACTTGACGGAGACATCTGCATGGCTCTTTGGCTGCTTTATCAGCTAATTCATTGAATGTAAAACCTGTGTGTTTTGGAATCCATATTAGAGTTATTTTTAGACTAGGATATTGGTATAAGAGATTTAAGATTTTTATAACAATAGGATGAAATTTGGTAGAATTAAAGTTGAAGCACATAATGGAAGAGCATGAATCGGAACATATTAGAAGATTATTGTGGTTTCCAGTGATAGCAGTAGATATAGCAAAGTACATTGCGTATAATTCAGCGGAAAATACCGAGTATTGTGGAGGTAAGGTGCAACGAAGATCATCTCCTCTGAAAGCCGGTACAGCTGTTTTGATTTTCGTATTGGGCTTGGGTATGCCGATGCTAACGTGTTAGCCTTTTATCGAAGTGTAAACCCAAATACCAGGCGTATCATTTTTTTCTTTTGATTACCTACCTGTAGATTACCTGTAGATTTACGTGCCATGTACTGCACCTAGGCCAGAGGCACGGGAAAGGAAAGGACGTAAGGTTAGTGAGAATGAATTGAAAGTTGACAGGATAAACGGGAAGGACGGATTGTTAAATTAGATGATATGAATTGAATAATTTATTGGAAGCATCGTGCGTGTAGGAAGGAATGTTTCTGAGCGATTTGTCGAGGATAGATCGTTCGGAATTGAATTGCACATATTCGAATGTAGTGGGCGGTAATGAGGACAGTACAGGTTGAACATAAAAAAGGAGGAAGATTTTTAGAATATAACTATGTGAAATATTAGTGTGACTTAGGCGCAGAGGAGCAAGTACAACATTATCTCTTCTGTTTGTTGAGTGGGATGGAGTCCGGAGGAATGCATCGATCGAAGTTTCTTGGCAAGTGGAAGTGCAGACCACTGGAGGTTCCACGACTTTACTGTGGATTTTATATAAGTCTGGAGGTCTTTTATTTTTTATTTGTTTTTTTTTTTTTAAACCCAATTCGTAAAAACGATGGGGTAAATATATTGAGTAAGTGAAATACAAATACAGTAAGATTGTTCAGAACCGTCCGATTAAGTTTATGGAATTCTGAACAAACTGTTTTACAATGTTATAATAATAATCTGTATACATAAATGTAAACTAGTTGAAATTATATAATTAGTTTATAAGTTAAAACAAGGTACAATTATATTTAAATATGTTTAGGATGGGTTTAATTATATAAATAAGTTTAAGCTAAATGTACATGTTTTTTACGGTGATTTATTTCAGCAATCGCGAAAGTGTTAAAAATTATAAATAATTTGGTTACCAGTTGATCAGTACCAATATTGCTGAAATCAGTGTTACAATGATTTCTTTTATTGATGTAGTCATAAGTGGGAATGGTTGAAGCAATGCGCCATCTCTGGCTGTACTGTCCTCTTGGTCATTATCTTGTATGTCAACATGCGATGGGATCCATGCGAGAACTACATGATTATTAGATGTTATAGTCAAATGACAAATTTCTTTAGCCGAGGGGTGTAATTTAGAATCATGAAGATTACCAAGGCACTGTGATGCTACAAGAGAGTCCGTTTCTTTTGATTGTTTTATTATTAATTAAAATTTGTTTCGTCAAACAATCCTAGTAGTAAGTATTCTTTCGAACCATACGCAGATTCGATTAATTACATTTTAAAATTTGCCTCGCTTAGTGGCAAAATATTTCTTCTTGTCTCTTCTATATACACAAATTATGTTATATATATATATATATATATATATATATATATATATATATATATATATATACATATTACGATGATCGTCGTATGTTCACGTTATAATAAATCTAAATTTATTATATTGAAGGTGGAAAACTAATATTTAATTTAACTAATATAATAAAACAAAACATATATATATAATTATTTATTTAATTAAAGTAAAATATATTAAAATTATTATAATATAACGAAACCGGATTTGTAGTAGATAAACTATTATTATTAAAATAGTTAAAATTAATTTTAGTTAGTCAATGGAAAAAAAAACAGTAAATTAGTTTGAGCAAATAATTTTAGCCAGTAAAAATAAATTACAGCCAGTAAATAATGAAGAAAAATGTATAAAAAGGGATGGTTGTTCATTTTCAAGAGAGTTCTAGTTTTTCAGTTAAAAAGTTCAGTCGTTAGTTTCTTAATCAAGACGGTTAGAATAAAATGAGAATGGATGGTTGAAAAATAATTACAAATCCGGTCAGGTTAGTCTTTAACTAAATTATTATTTTTTTTTCATTAATAAATATATATTAATTTTTTTTTAAATATAAAATAAAATTTTTCTTTATAAATACTTTATTTATTTTTTTATTAAATAATAATATTAATAATAGTATATACGAGGTATCTTGTTATATATATATACATATATATATATATATATATATATTTTTATATATATATAAATATATATATATATATACAATTGCACACCCAGGATTTGTATCTGGGGTGGACTCAAACATCCCCCCAAAAATAGATAAAATCGTAATAAAAATGAATAAAATGTACACAGCCGAATGCGTAACAAAATCCGACAGGCAAAACAAACTATAAACAATCAGGAACAACAACGAAACAATTAATAACAACAACAACAACAAAAAACGCATTCGTCACATGACTTGGGTCAGATTCGAATGCCAAACGACTCAACCACTAGCCATTTTTTTTTTTTGTGTTGCACAGTCAGCTGGATTTTCAATGTCATTAGCAGACAAAATGTAACGAACATTTTCTAACAGTACTTTTTAGGCTGTTTTGCACGCTCTTCAAGATGCGGTTTTATTAGTGATAACGCGAGCTCTTTCAAATGTTCTGTTCTGTTTCAACTATCATTTTAGCTGCAAAATTGTTTGAAGCTTACAAGTTACTCGCCTTCTTGATATATATTTTATACTTCACTAAGCCCTCTGGGGAGCTTAAGCCCTGTGGCCCCGCTGTGGCGGTGTCCACTGTATATATATATATATATATATATATATATATATATATATATATATATATGAGATACAGAAGTATCCTCTTCGGTACTCTACCCTCCCTGTTATTGGATATATTTCAAATATCGAGTCGTCATTTTTCACTTGAAAATGCCTTTCGTTTAAAAAGGAAACAATGATTTTGTAACAGTAGTGTGGAAAGTAAGTTCACACTTCGTCATGAATGCCGTCACGCTGGACTTTATCGAAAGCCCAACCGGACGTCGTGACATCCAGATGCGTTCTGTATACATCCGTTTATTCCTGTTCTCATTACTATACCGGATACTTACTGACGTTACTATACCGGCTGTTGCTGTTTTGACTTTGAATGTTTTTTTTTTTTTTATTTTCTTCCCCGGTACTTAACTAAGTTGAATTCGGCCGAAGACCCTTCTGATAAAATTCGGACGATGCTTAACAATAAACGTTTGTTTCAGATTTATACGCAATCGACGTAAATGGAAAGTAAAAATGACTGGTAAACAGTTGTTCATTATTCAGTTTGTTCGTCTCTTATAACGAAAGATTAGTCATGTTTCTGGGATATGGTAAATATTTGCTTTTGTTTTTTTCTAAGAAAGGGGCCAATAAGAGAAGAGGAATAATTCTAGTTCAATGGTTAAAGTTGAAAAAAAATGTGAAAATGACAAAAATGTCGAAAATATACCTTAGGGAAAAGGTATAATAGGCTATTTTCGTGGAACATATTCTTTACTTCCTCGCCTTATATTTAGAGCTACGCCGAGAAATAGAGTAACTTCTTATTTTCATGTTTAGGTACGAACTATACGCAAGTTTATATATCGAGCATAGTAAACATCTCGCGTAGAAAATATTTTCAATAAATCTGAGAAATGTTCATTTTATAATATCTATTTTTCCTGATCTCTATAAACTTATATATATACTTTTATATATATATATATATATATATATATATATATATATATATATATATATGCATATTTGCATCAATGCTCCAGTGCTATTGACAAAACTAATATTTTCTTCTGCCTTCGCGAAAAATCTACAAGTGTTATTCAATATCGTCTGTAAATTTTCTTTAAGACACGCGGTATATAGCTTACACTTACACACAAACCTATACGCACACACACTTAAACGCGTACATATACGTGCATAATGAACCACCGGCTTTTATAAAACGTATAAACTGTGTTTACCCTTTGTATTTTCTTCCCTCTTTTTCCTTTCAACAATTTTCTTTCTCCGTTTACGATGTATTTCTAGTTTATGCGTTGTTATTATTATTTTTTGACATATGTACACGTGCGTAAATATTTACACGCGCATACATATATATATATATATATATATATATATATATATATATATTCATAAATAATTCAGAATTTTCCGTTTATTGTATTCGTTCTAAATCGAAAGAGACGTGATTTTCTGAGTTTTTATTTAGGGTGGGGCGTTTTTAATAACGTTCTTCAATATACTATTCACGAGAGCAGAATAATAAATTATTTATTCTCTTCACTTATTACACACATATACGTGTATTTTATATATATATGTGTGTGTGTGTGTGTGTTTTAGCGGATATTACTGTGAATTTTATATTTGCGGCGGAATACGAAGCAAGTAGGTTTTTTTCATTATTTCACTAGTTCTTAACAGGTGACTTGAACGAAGTTGTTTCATATCTTTATTTATTCAGACTAGCGGAGAAAGATTCATTTTTATTTAATATAATTGAAATACTTATCGTTAAAAGTTTCACATTTATATATAGTTCATTTCCTTCGCACGAAACTAATTTTTATTATTTTCTTTTTTTTAAAGTCATCAACCGCAAGTTACAGACCATTACGCTAAAAGATAAAGTTTACAGTCCAATTTATAGGATTGTTTTATTTACTTATTCAAACGGAAATTTCTGTATTTATAATCACGCTGAAAGATTAAACGACGGGGACTGTAGTTATGTGTCATCGAATTAATGAAATTTCACTAATCGGATGACTGAAACGGCTACCGGAGCCAACCGTTCCATTTTGTATTCGATCAATTCGGACCATTACGACCTAAGAGTTCTGTCCGTAGATTCCGATTTTCACTTGTATTGCTACCGTACCAAAATTATTCCCACAAGCCGTCAGTCCTGCGAGTAGGCACTCTGTCCACCGGATGCTTGACGGCGCATTTATTATTTTTTTTTGCTAGATTTTCTCCCCTCACGATATGTCCAAAAAATTTATTGTATCCGTCTTTCGGTCAGCCAGCTATATACACACGTCGCCGTATCCACATTTCAAATTCGTCGATACGTTAATTATCCACCGCTTTAATCGTCCACGTCTGGGATGCATATTAGAAAATTAGCGAGACGGTTCTTCCGTAATTTTAACGACCCAATTTTGCTACGAATTATACGTTTCAATCGGGTCGTAAAGCAATTCGTCTTTTTATTTCATCCGAGCAGCCTCCATTGACGGTAATCAAAGATGAAAGAATTGTTAACAACCGTCTCCTGTGGGTCCTCGAGTCTAGACAACTGTTAACCAGCGTTCAGCGCGGATTCAGACCGGGAAGATCTTCAGTCGACCAACTCATGTTCCTAAAGAATTATATACAAAGTTCCTTCATTAATAAACACCACGTTTTAGCTGTCTTCTTTGATTTGGTAAAGGCCTTCGACCGGATTCCTGTGGTTTTATCTAACCTTCAAAACTGGAATATTCGCGGACGTCTTGCTATCTTCATTCAGAACTTCCTTACTGAGCGTCAATTTCGCGTTAGATTAAACGATACGATGTCATCGTTTTATAACCTGTCCACCGAGCTTCCTCAAGGGTCAGTTTTAAGTCCTACGTTATTTAATATAGCCTTTAATGACATTGTAAATGAGATTGTTCCACCAGTCAAATGCGCTGCTTATGCCGATGACCTTGCAATATTTATCTCGGTTCCTTATATCAGCCTTTGGTGAAGATTCCTTACAAGATGCTATAAATAAGCTGACTTCCTGGTCCCTAAAACATGGAACGGAGTTTTTTCCTTCTAAAACTTCCGCAGTTCACTTTTGTCGAATACGAAACTCCTAACATAGACTTAATGTTTACTTGAATGGCATCCGCATTAAATCTTCGAACGTCGTTAAATATCTTGGGATACTTTTTGATAATAATTTAACTTGGAAACCTCATGTATAGCGCATATTAAATCGGAATGCACTTCCAGACTTAACATTATCAAAATGCTCTCACACACAACATTTGGATCAGATCGTTAAGCTCTGTTAAAAATGTAATAAAACATAAAATTGACTACGGCTTCGAAATCGGCCTAGTAAAAAGGTCCTTTCACCCCTTAACACAATCCATCACATAGCAATCCGTTTATTTTTATAGTCCCCAATTCGTGAAATACGACGGGCTAGTAAGTTTATTTATAATACGAGTGCATTCCGTATTTCGTTATTTTCATTTGCAAATCAATCAGAAAAAATCCGATTTCATTTAAGCGCGCGTGTGTTTCGATCCCTTTTCCCGGAAATATTATTCATTATTATATGTATATACTTTTTTTTTTTTTTTGCGAAATTTATTTATATACGGATGGAAAGATATATTACGATATATGTATATCGGACGAATAATCTAAGCGTATGCATTGCGAAGTGAAAAAGACAAATATATTCGTCGTGATAACCTAACGTAGTCTGTACGAAAGTAATTTCCGAAGGAAATGGAAATTCTTTAAAGAGGAATTCCGGTCTTGACTTTTGTCGGATATTCGCGCACGTAATTGCATCCTAAGCTTTAGTAGTATAGTATTTATAGTATTAGCGGTGTTAGTAATAAGGGTTGATTTTGGAGACTAAGAATGAAGATTGATGTCTAAACGAATTTTTCATAAAGGGGAGGAATTTTTTTGGCGCGAATCGTTTTTCTTTGTAACTGGTCGTTTATTATCGCACCCCAGCACCTTCATTTCGATTCGGCTGTTTTTTTTTTATATATATCGTAGCCCCGTTTTAAGTCCATTTTTCCACTGTTTACAATTCTTTTACGGACAAACGGGTTGTGGTAGTGGTAGTTGAATTTAGTGTAACAGCTTTCACATTGACTAGAAATGCAAGAACAACGTGTCTCGTCGGTGAAATATTTTCAAAAGACGATACCAATAAAAAAAAAAATATTTCCTTATTCATTTTCCAAAACGTTAACAAAATCGAAAATATACCGATAATTTGTTGACGTATCGATCAACGAGTATAAATTTATACAATACGTACGTCATGTACGAGCAGCTGTATATAAAGAGATATATATATATCAACATCTCATCGTCATCATCATCATTATTAAGTACGTCTTCGTATCGGAGGTAGGCGATTACGAAGTTACCATATATATATATATATATATATATATATATATATATATATATATATATATATATATATATATATATATATACATCATCATTCAATCGTGTGTTCGATTTCGAGCGTCGTAAGCCAATATGTGACTTTGTTTCTCCATATACTGGTGCATCATTTCTTGGACCGTCTGAATACCAGTTTTCTTCTTGATGAATAGGAAGCTAACGGATCCCTGATGTACGGCAGCAGGTACATCAGAAGCCACAGAATTACCGATTATGTACTGTCATAACTGTCTGACACTAGTCAGGACTTGAGGTCCATTTTGCCAGACCCCATTTTGAATTCTGACCTCAAAATTTGTGTGCCGTTTGTGCGGTCGTTAGTTTCGTTCATTAGCGAGATATTGAAAAAACAAGTTAGAGCTGGGGAAATGCTGCTATTTCGACTTTTAATTTCAAAATTATTTACGCTTTTAGTATTTCGTTTGTATTGTTGGGTCACTTTCGTTTTCAAAATATTAGGGTTAAAGTAAAACCCTCAGCCCGATTTTACGCTAATTTGTACCGTTGCTTGTTTCATTTGTGCCATTTGCGTTCCAGCGATATAACCGATTTGAGAAAAAGTAACGATTCTCTCATTTTTAAATTGCACTCTAAATGTTTTCTACGGTTTTCTTGATTTGCTTTGTTTTTAATTTTATATCATTAATGAGATTGTCTTTAGATTTATAGAAATTGAATTGTGTTAGGTAGATTTTTAAACATCGACATTAGGCTTGGTCCTATTTCCATTCTAGAGATTTCGTAAAACCGATATGACAATTTTCATTTGGAACTCTTTTATGTTTATGTTAATTTGTGGCGTTTATTTTGTCCGTTGATGATATTTTCACTCTCGATACATTCGTGCAACAGTTTTAAATGACACATATTCGAGCATCTATCTTAAATTTTAAAATAAAATTACGCATTTTCTATTTTACATATCGATTTTTTCGAAATACAACTGGAACTTTTCATTTTCAAAAATGTTTTTCTAAATAATCATTTTAAAACCTTTGCACGATTAATTATCGTCCTCTTGATGACAGACTTAGTAATGAACATAACGATAAACGTATTATCATATATATATATATCTCGCTAGCTATTTTTTTTTTCAGATTGCATTCTAACCGAAACAGCCAATAAGCAACTGAGATGTGAGACGTAAAAAAACGGACGATGACGCTTGTGCAATAATCGGCCACCGGTGACTTTTCGTACTACCACTACTAGTTAACGATTGCAATTTTAAAAAGATCGAGCGGAGTCAACGGATGAATTCGATTATCTAGCAAACGAATAGTCAGCGAATTATTCTTGAACTGCAAGATGTTCCCCATAATTGTAGTCCATAAGTCGATACTGGTTTAAACATAATGTTATAAAGTACCAACTTAGAACTCGGAGAAAGATCAGATAATCTTCCTAAAAGCCGATATATATCTTATTGAAATTAGTCTTAGTTCCTTACTTTTCTTCGTTCTAACCACATTTCAAGATACTTGACTTTTGTGTCTTAGACGTCCGTCAAAGTATACAGGAGGATAGTTAAAGTCACCTGCACCGATTTATTCATCTTAACGCTCCATTTGCGGGGCCCAGTCCTGGAAAGATTCTAAGCTAGACTGCAAATGAACAAATGCTTCAATGCGTGCAGGATTTTTAATATGAAAACTGCGTCATCCGCAAATGCCGCTACCGCAACAACTTCCTGAAGTGGTATATCGTGGGCATATATGACGTAAAGAAGCTAGCCTAATACAGATCCCTGTGGCACACCACGTGCATAAATGGCGTGTCGAATTTCTTATATTGTCGGTCGGTGGTTGAGAAGCTAATCTTGTAAATACACCAAATATACCTGCAAATATTCTTTTTGTTTCGAACTTGGCATTCCAGGGACCACGTAAAATACATCTATTATTATTATTATTATTATTTCATGTTTTATTGTAGTACTCGTCTCGAACAGACCAATCAAATATTGAAAATTCCGCGAACACGACTAAAGGACAGCGATGAAATACTTTAAACTCGTCGTCTCCTTCGACTTTTGAAGGCCTTTTGGTTTTTTTGTATCTTTTTCATTTATCTATTCAATCAACTTTTTCTCCTTCCTGTATATATATATAGTTCGCTGGATATGACTGGAAGTAATGGAAACGTGTGCGCGCTAATGCCAGTTTAATCTTCAGCAGTAAACCAGCATTTCATACACGATCAAACACCCGGCTGATGTCTTTAAAGGCTGCCGAACAAAAGTGGCGATTTTGGAATCAGTCGATGGCATATTTCTGAATACGATGTATATGTTCTATTGAGGCCTGATTTGAACGGAATGCAAACTTTAGTAGTATTTCAAAGATTTTAAACAAAGCAGGTAACAGAGTAATCGGGCCCTTATGACGATGTTTTCATCGGGTGATTTAGGGATCATTTACCTGTGTCACCTTCCACAGGGATGGAAAGTAACTAAAGCGGATGATCAAATTAAATACACGGTGGTAATGAATAGTACAATGGCTCTCGTTGGAATACAATTAAGCATTTTACCCATAGCCAGGCGCTTTGTGATCGTCCAACTGAATATAAAATTTTATCGAAACCATTGTTTTGATAAATATATTTATAATACGCTTTGTAATTCAGTGAGCAATGGCAGAAGGTAAATCAATATTCACTTTAAGGATAAGAATAGATGCAAATTTTTTTTGTTCCTAACTTTTACATCAAATACATGCGGTAAATTTAACGAATATCTTTTCCGTTTCAAATTATCTTTAACGTACACGTGCTCGTTTTGTGGATTGCAAGACACTGTGGCGCATATGTAACCTCGAAGATATAAATTTATGAAAGCGGTGATCATTTCAGAATGTCATAGAGTAAAGCGGAATTTTAAAAATTTTCTCGATTTCGTACAAAAACAACGATTTCCAGAATAAATTGCGATCTTTTATAATTAAAGATAAAAAAATTTATTTTCAATAAATTTTTGGTCGGTTGATTAACAATATATTGCCCGATGTTAATAATGTTCCTTTAAAGATTTTTTTTTTTTAAAGTACTTGTTAAACTTTTTAAATAAAACTCCGAAAATTTTGATTAGTCTAGAGTTTTATTCGTGTTATTTTAAATTTGATTATTTATTTACTCTTATTAATTTTTAAGATTAACTAATTCTTATTTGAAATTAATTTTTTTTTTGTTTTAATTTTAAATTATTTAAATTTGTCTTTTGTAGTACATGTACATTTCCTTAATTATTTCGCAGTATTAGTTCTTTTTCCCCGATACTGGAGAAATTCACTCGGAACTTGTTTCAAGGTGGATACTGCTACGTTTATTTATTTATTTTTTTTTTTTTAACATATTTGTATAAATTTTTACAAGACATGTTCAGTATCGTCAATTTCCTCTTAATAAACCGGTTTTAGAATTTTTTCATTGTTTCCTTTCTATTGCGACCATTTTCTTAATTTCCTTTTGTGATTTTTTCAGGTAACACACGTTGAGCATTTGAATATATAATTATCTGTTCGATTTCCATACTTCGTTCGGGGCATTTGTATCATTCGATATTTTAATATATTCCTTACTTATCTGTTATTCTTTCTTCGAAATTTTACGTTTTTTTTTAAATAATCCGCAATCCTAATCATGGAGCACGGACTCTCTTGCATGCGGAACATTTTCTTCTTGAAGAAGTTCGTATAGTGTACTTCCGTATTTTCGTATTAGTAAGTTTTTGTGTTTTTTTTTCTAATTGTTCGATGTGCATTGTATAGGATTGAAGCCTGCACACAGTATCTTAATCCAGAGTCTATTAACGTATAATATAGCATTTTCAGTCTCATATAGCCGGCACACTCGTTTGAATGCATCCATAATGTAGATTGATTTATTTCGGTATCCGTTTTTAAAAAACCATACACTTTATTCTCATTGTGTTTATTATAAGTCTATTTTAAGCCAATTTTCTGATTTTGATTAAGTCGTTCTCTGCATATTGTGCTTTTCTTATACTTTTATTCGATGTCATCACTGCTATATCGTCGGCAAAAGCGTATATGCGTTACTATACTTTAATTGATCTTGCAGTCCGTTGGCGTAGATGATAAATAATATTGGAGCAAGTTAGTGCTTCTCTGCGGTACGCCATTTTTTCATACTAAATTTTGATCCTTGTGATATCCTCACCACACCTTTTCTATATCATTCGGATAATTTTCTCGAAACATTTCAAGATCTTACCCGTTTTATACCTATATGTTCTAATTTTATTAATAACTTCTCACGGTTTAGAGTGTCAAATGCTTTTATCAGGTCAATATATATATGTTATAATTATCTCATTTCCGATTTCTGAGTTTAATTTTATTTCATCAGCAAAATCTCCGAATGCTTGCGACATGGATTTATCTTTTTGAAATCTATATTGATTTCTGTCATTCATTTTAAATATTTCACTAAGTATGTTGCATATATATGTATCAGTCAAATTATCGATATTTTCAATTCTTGTTGTATTTTTCCAATTCCCGATGTTTTATTAATTTTACGCGCTTCAGGTCCTTAATTATTTTATCACTACCAAATAATTTTTCTACTATCAATTTGTCTGTTATATTTTCGACTTGCGTTTTCTCCGCTTTCGGAATGTACATATTCATTTGTGCACGACATTCTAGCAGCTTCATTTTGAGAATATCACACCTGCGTGCAATTCTACACGATGATATTCTTTACTAAAGCATTTACCTTATGGATAAGAAGTATTTTTCGATCGTTTCATCTAGCACAAGAGGTTTTTCTTTACCCGTTTTTTATTCCCTCTTAATATTTATCCGCGCTTTTCTAATATCGTTTCCGGATTGTTTAAATTTGTCCTTTTGCATTCTTATTTTCTCATTTAATATCTGTTTATACTGCCCCACCTCCTTTAAGATATGTTGTTTTTATTATTCTTACATTTTTTTAACGGTCGAGTTTATTTATCATATTTATTATTCCGGTAGTGTTATCCGTTCATATACTGGAAAAGTTTTCCTACATCCTTTCGGGCATGTTGGTTTCAAACATGCCGAGTAAACTGCTTCGAATTTTCTTTTTACGTACTTCGTACATTTCCGTTATATTTTTATTTTCTACATCTCCAATTTACATTATTTCATCTGCCTCTCTGAGTTGACCTTTTTTTATAACTACTACTACCACCACCACCACTATTATTATTATTATTATTATTATTATTATTATTATTATTATTATTATTATTATTATTATTATTAGGAAACAAAACAAAAAAAAAAAGTTATATCCTTTACGAAAAAAAAAATCTTCTCGCAGCGATAAACTCTTCTTAATTTTCTTTTACAACTTGTGTTTCGAACTGACAGTTGGAAAGAAAGTCAACCCGAATCTAAAATCAACAAATATTGCGCAACGTCGTCTTCGACTATTACGTAATGGTTCGTTTCGGTGGGGCAGTCGAGGAAAGAATCTACATTGACAACCGCGAACGTTATTTATCTCGGGGTCGTTGTTATGTAAAACGAGGATGTTATCGCGTAAAAGCGAATATTACAAGTCCGTCGGTGGTTGAGAAGCTAGTCTTGTAAATATACATGCAAGTATTCTTCTTGTTTCGAATTTAGCTTTCGAGGGAACACGTAAAATACGTATCATCATCATTATTATCATTATTATTATTATTATTCGTGTTTTATCCTAGTACTCGAACAGACGAATATTGAAAATTCCGCTAACCGGACTAAGGGACACAGGGATGAAATACTTTTAACTCAGCGTCTCCTTCGACTTTTGAAAGCTTGCTGTTTATCCTATACTACCGAAACGCATCCGCCCAAAAGAAAAGAACAGGCGAAGGATTGTATAATTTTTTACTTTTTTGTTGTTGTTGTAAATCTGTAACATTCAGAAAAATTTGAATAACGTAAATCTTCGACGAAAATCTAAAAATTATAAAATTGCCGAATATTCGAATTTTTTCTGGACGTGCTCGGAAAATGATCGGTAATTAAATTAATATTAACACGAATTTAATATATTATTAAGCGAAAATTTTTATCGTCGAAGCTAAATTATAAAATAAGAAATATTAATTAATAAATTAAACGTAAAATAATTTTTACAACAAAAAGTATATTCGCATAAGTAATAAACATAAAAGAAAATATAATAACACGAGTTACAAACATTGTGTACACCTTACCGTAAGAACACAGTAAGAATATAAATAATAAAACAAAACGTTAAATGCTACAGGAAAAAAGCAAATAAAAAACTACAAAATGAACAAGTTTTCTAATTACAAGTAATACATATTATAATATAGGTGCTTAAGTCTTAAAATATATATATTGTTAAGGTTGTAAGTTCTTAAATAAATACTATGTTAAAAAAAAAAATTGGATGACAGTCGAAGGTGCTTACTAAGTAAAGGGGTTAAATTATAATTTAAAAATTAAAATTAATTACTACGTAATGTTTAAGTCACCTGTGTTTATATTTGGAATACATGAAACGAAGTTGCTTAGAATCGTCAATCGAGGAGACGAGTATATTATTTCGGTATGAGCATAAAAAAATCGGTCGATAGCTACAAAATCTCTAATATAGGGCAGGTCGCGGTAGCTTCGCGCATGCTGTCGATTCTTAGCGAGGTGCATCGAGAATACATCCGAGGCGTCTACTTTGAATGATATTTTTATTAAAGGAGGTTTTTTGATATAGAACTCCAGGCAGGACAGGCGTAAAAAAGTATTGGATTAGTGTTTTATAAAGGATTATCTCTATGTTAATAGGAACTATTTGCGATTAAGGATAAGAAAGAACAGAAGGCTTTGTCTCGATTGCGAGATATTGTTTATGTGTTTAGAGAATGTCTATTGTCGAGGATTACACCGAGATAACGAACCTTAACCATTCTAAAGTGTTTCCAAGTACCATCCGATTGTCAAATAGTCTCCTACGGGAACGGAAGATAGCTTCGATTTTGTTCGGGTTTATGCTGATTTGCAATTTATATTGTAGTATTTAAGTACCGGCGATATCCTATGCTGAAGTCTATTAGCGCTAGATCTCTATAGGAGCTGCAAAATATCGCAGCGTCGTCGACAAATAGTCGCACTTGCGTGTTGGGTTTGGAAAATCATCAAAGCAAAAGTGGTCCGATTCTACTGCTTTATGAAATATACCGGCAGAGCAAGATTCGTGAGACTAGATAGCGTTTTCTACGGAAACCTAAAAAGATCTATTACCTAATAAGTAACTACTGATTAAGTTAAGCATGTTGGAAAAAGTTACATTTTATCATTTTCTAACTGTCGCCGTTCTAAACATTCAACTTGAACCACGTTGGAATACTTCGTACGATGTAATTACATTTTTAAATGACTAATTCGTAAGAGATTCGAGAACGATTAGACCGTCTCGGTAATAAATCGAAGAAATATTAGATAAAAAATAAAAAAATAAAAATAAAAAGTTCACGACTGTGGAAATAAGTTATTTCTATTCGATTCATTTCGATCGGTAGTATAACCAAATTTAACGGAGCCGGAAAATTGAACCGATTTACTCCGAGTACGCCGCAGTATTCTAATACGTATAATAAAAGCGATTGTATCCGTCCGCCAGTAGCCGGTTCCGCAGAAATTTCCTAAATATAATACCTCCACGCGACACGAAACACACTCACCGATTATATAAGAAAACAATCCGCGAATTACACGTACGTCGCATTTAAAATAAATAAACGGACGTTGAACCGTATACCAAAAGCAGATTACATATAACAAACGTACAAAAAACAAAAATCTTACGTCATCTTCCCACACTCTATAGGATTATTTCAAACACGCGTTACAAATATCATCAAATTAACCTCAAAAACTTTCAGAACAAAATAGATCGTCGCATAATGAACGAAAGAACAAATTTAAAGATTGACACGTACGTCGCATTTAAAATAAATAAACGGACGTTAAATGAACCGTATACCAAAAGCAGATTACATATAACAAACGTACAAAAAACAAAAATTTTACGTCATCTTCCCACACTCTATAGGATTATTTCAAACACGCGTTACAAATATCATCAAATTAACCTCAAAAACTTTCAGAACAAAATAGATCGTCGCATAATGAACGAAAGAACAAATTTAAAGATTGACACGTACGTCGCATTTAAAATAAATAAACGGACGTTAAATGAACCGTATACCAAAAGCAGATTACATATAACAAACGTACAAAAAACAAAAATCTTACGTCATCTTCCCACACTCTATAGGATTATTTCAAACACGCGTTACAAATATCATCAAATTAACCTCAAAAACTTTCAGAACAAAATAGATCGTCGCATAATACCATCGCTACCGCCGAACAAAAGAACAAATTTAAAGATTGACGTATCATCGGCATTATAGAAACAAAAATATGATGTCGAAAAGCCTATGACAGACTAAATTATTCGATTCATATGAAAAATTCTATACATACGCATCAAACTCACGCTACGGGTTGTTTCGTCATACATCGACATATCACCTTAATATACGTTTTACCAACCGAATTCTCATACGCGCTGAACATTATGGAAATCAACTTAGCTATCGATTTGGCTAGAGACTTACGCTTACAAAAAATTATTATCTTTACGCCGTTCAAAGTATTAATCTCGATCTTCCAAAATCTAACCACCCGATAATTCACATGTCAGCTAACTAACCCATACAAGAAACCATCATATGCTGGAACCCTTCACACTCCAACATAAAGGAAAATGATGACATCGCTGCGAAAGAAGCGGCGGAGATGTTTCCAGTACCGACAGTTTCAATACTAATACGAGAATAATATCGAAAACCAATTTCACGTAGCATGGAACTTCGTATTCCGACAACCAACAAACTAAGTCAACCACAACTTCATCGAGAACAATCATCCCATCGCGACGTGATGATGTTGTACTAACTCGGCTCCGAATTGGACATTAACCCGTAATTACGTGATAGAAGAAAATAAATTGATATGCCGCTACTGCGGACGGGAGCCTCTAACAGCCGAAAACGTGCTAACAAAGTGTAGGTCACTTCAGAAACACCATCCTGATAGCAATATTTCAATTCGCACGACACTCTCTGATAATGCAGTGGAAAACTTGAAGAAAACATTCCGTTTTTAAAAGTAGCAAATATATATATCCGTTCTAATTAAATTGGCTTCGGCGCCTCTAACCTAAGTTGTGGCACACGGCACCTTAAAAAAAAAAAAAGGGGGAAAAAAAACCTGCTGTCGAACTTCCGACAGTTTTCAATACCAGACCTACTAAGGAAAATAAACGATATATCTAGGAGTACTGCTTACAAATGTGGGAGGATGTGAGGAGGAAATAAGAAGAAAAAAGTATAAATAAAATATGGAAAAACCGTAATATATCCGAAGAAAGTAAAACTATTTAACGAAAGCATTAGTGTTGTCCATTTTTTTATTTTTTTTTTCTTCGAGACTCCTTCTATTTGGTAGCATCATCGTCACTGTTCTGAAGCTCATTAGCCATCATGCCGGTTTTCTGGTAGACGTCTAGGTGGAGTAATTAATCCATTTTTCTAGGGTTACTGTTGTATTTAGTTCATCCTCGTTTGAACGCTTCTACTCGGCGGATGTACGGCGCGGAAATTCAAATGTGAAACGGCAAATTTTGTGTGGTCAGCACTTCCCCGCTCTTCTTGTACTTGCTACTCATTAAATTTCGAATTTATAGTTAAGTCTATCATTTAATGTTTATTTTCAGTTTACTAATATTTAATTTTCATTTGTTTTGTTATTTTATAATTTTATTTTAATTTATTTACATCTTTTCGTAATTACACCGCTTAATTTATAACGCACACTCACAAAACTCAATCATACCTACACACTTGACGGACTTAGCGACTATATTGTTTATCCCTTTCCGACTCTATTTTTTTTTTCTTCTAAAGTTACACACGCGTGTTTATCTTTTGTATTATATAAGTTTCTTCTGTTTCAGTTACACGACATTTACGCACGCATATTAAGTTCCCCGCACCTTTATAATTAAAAATCTAAAATAATACTCGCCCCACCGACTATATCCGGAATAGGGAACCATTTATAAATCAAAAATCAAAGGATAACGAGTAGAAAAAAAAAAAATTGAAGGGAAACATATTCGTAAAAATTTCTTAATAAAGTTTAAAATCATTTAAATAAGGGATAACGAAAGCAGAACTAACGAAAGGAAAATTTGTACAAAAATTCCTTAACCACGGAGTAAGGCCGATGTAATCGAGGAACACACACCCGGCTTAACAATTTGAGCCCCGTGCCGTCCGTATATGGAGACATCGCTTTTCATCAAAAGCACCTAATAATTTTTGGAAAAATTCCGAAAATTTGTAAAAATTTTATATATTTTCAACTGAATTTTTTTAAGCATTTCTGAATTCTTTTACCGTGTCGCTCAGGAAATTAATGTTTGTCAGCCATCATATTCGTTACCACGTAGAAAAAAATATTTTTATTTGCATTAATTTAAAAAACATTCTATATAAATGCGGATAGTTTCATATAAATTTCCACGTGTAAAAAAAAGGAAAAAAGTTAAAAATTAGTACAACACATTATAATACAAAATTCTCTGTATATTATAAAATTCGTGTAAATCAACAATTTTGTCATATTAAATAACTGTTAATGATTAATTTTAAAATAATCGAAATAAAACGAATATTTAAACAATATCACCGATAATACAAACCGCGCAAGTTAACCAAAACGTTCATAGCCTAGATGTTGCTTAAAACCCTATCTACCGATATAATTGAAAATTCCATTAAATACAACTACCATATGTGGAGCCGTATGCATTAAACAGATAAACGTCTCCGTATGTGTGAGACATATTACTCGGAACATCCCTATGAGTGTCTCCGTATATGGGTGACGCTTTATGATAGTTGATTAAAAAACGCTCGAGGCTTTAATGAATTGATGTCTTCAGACTTTTACCGAGACAATATTGTTGTATAGGGCGACTCAGAGAAGACGGACGGTTTTCGCTGTTTTTTGAATAACTTAAAAACTACTCGACCAAAATTTTTCAATGAAATTTCATTTAAAAAATCGAAAAATAATGACCGTCATTTGTAACAATAATACGTATTCATTCGGGATTTTTACAACATTTTTCGAGCATAAGTCGCTGAATTTTTGAACAGAAATCCGAGTTTTTTTTTCTCTTCCACAAAAAATATCGCGCAATTTCGAATTCATTAACTTTGTTTGCACCGTCGTGATCGACTCACGCCGAAAATAGTGTTCCACGCACTACTTGATTCCGTGTTGAAACCTGGCATAAACGAATCTCTCTTGTTTACTTTAAACGTGGAGGAACAAGAGCTGCGCTATTCGAAAAATAGTCATGTTTTCTCCGGATCATCCTATAGTATGGAAAAATTAAATCGTTGTTAATATTAAAATTTCGCCTAACGCGTAGATAAAAGTTCAAAATGTGTCCTCTTTTCTCTTGTAGTTTGAAATAGAAAAAAAAAACACGACACGACACAAAAGTGAAGGGTTGTTTAGTCGTCGGCAAACAAGTTTTCTAAGCAACGGACGAATCTTTATTCGAAAACGGAAATTGCCATTCGTTAGCGTAAAGTCGGATGCTGGTTTTTCTAGAAACGCGATAAAACATCTAATGAATAGATGTCGAGTGTTTGTCGGAGTGAAAATTTGTTCGAATATCTGAAATTGAATCATAACTTCGACTCCCATCGGCTTAAGCAATTTCAGAACGGGGCTAGAGTCGCCTGCAAATAAAAAAAAAGTTACGGCAACACACGCGCTGCTGCTATTACCGGTGTGATGATTAAAGTATTGCCGCGTAATACATACATATTTTATATATATATATATATACATCTTTTTAGATGTATATGATATATATATATGTATATAGGTACATCGAGACGGCGAATTTATTCGAGGTTTTTCGCATTTGTCAAAGATTCGTTACCTCCTATTCTCCGAACGGAAGTTTTCTATATCCAAATTGTCTGTCCGTTCGATGCGCTCGAACACGAGAAAAAGGGGTGTCTTGAGTGCGACGTGTGGGAAGTAACTAACCTCTTTGAAGCCGGAAAAACGACCGTGTAAATCGGGTTTACGAATATAATTTCCGTTCAATTTTCGTTCGGATTTTATTACCCTAATTAGGCCCGGTTGTGCGATTGCGGGCGACGTTACCGCGATTTAATCGTCTCCGATTGGATTAGTGAAAACTAATCGGTAAATTAATTAAGCGTACGTATTAAAGAAACGTACGTCGCGATTAGTTGCCGTTATGCACTCGACTGTCAACTGGAGACAGGGTCGGAAGTTTCAAAGCTACCTCGAGACGTAATATAAAGTTTTTCATCATCATTAAGCGTAATTCTCAATTATCGCGTACAACGGCGTACTTCGCACCGTAGTATAATATCCGCGTTAAACATGAATTTTATTTTTTAATTCGTTTTTTGTAATTCGCCAAATTTTCTTTAACGATGGATAGACGCGACCATTTCTCTACGGAGTATTACTCGTCTTTTTTCAAAGTTAGCGAAATTGACCAATCGCTGACAAATTGAAGAATGGTAAACCAAACTGCTGAAAACACATCGGCATTTTTCATATCGATACGACTAAGAATCAGGGTTTTTTTTTCTAGGATTTTCGATAGTAAACTAATTGGCCGATATGACGAAACATCTGCGTGCGGTTTTTCCAATTTTATTATCGCCGGTTTTTTGTAGTGGGAAAGTAGCGCATTCTTAGTATTGCACTGAATATTTGTAAGACAAGCCGCCATTTGTGGTAGATGAGTAATTATTTCTGCAATAATTTGATCTGAACCAAGATTCTCGGATGCATATAGAAATACCGGTTTAGGTGTAAAATTTTTAGTTGCATGTATCGACACGAATTGTTTCGCCTTAGAATTTCGTATAAAATTTCTACGATGTCGCGTATTTCGAGCCAGCTGCTCTATCGCTACGTCGACAATTTCGCGATGAATATAATAGCTTCACTGGTAACGTACTATGGCATTTTGTATCTTAAAGTTTTATTCTAAAAGTATTATTTTTTTTTTGCACATTCCCAATATATTGGTGCAGCGTAAGTCCATGTCGACTTTATTATCGCATTATATATATATATATATATATATATATATATATATATATATATATATATATATATATATATATATTGGTACTCGATCGGATAGAGGTTCGAATGATCGTCTATTAGAGAGATCTTAATTTGATATCTAGTCGTTTATTTGTTTTTTGTATGCGTATGAATTAGTGCGCGATCTAAGTGTACGGTGTATGATGTAATACAACTCGGTATAATATTTGTACCTAATGATAGATACGATGATCAGTTCCATCGGTAAACGAGATATGCGTGCATTTATCAGGATTCACTTCCAATTTACACAAGATTGTGTAGAACATCGAATCAATGACAAATTAGGCGCCGTTTTCAAGTTAAAATAATTAATGAATAAATTACGTATAAATAAGAATACGAAACTTAACTAACATTTAACCCATCCGGTTCGAAACTTTGCGGTATACTGTACCTACTTCCCGCTCTAAATAATTAAATAATTAAATAATAAACACTAACAAACATTCGTAATACACGGTCATTAAAACTAATTCATCGTCGAATCTTACGAACGCGTTTTTGATAAATTATTGTTTTGATTATATCCAATTTTTCGAAAAATTTTATTGTTTTTTTTTTTTTTACTTATAAATATTTTATTAATTTTTTCGTTTAAGCTCTCCGACGATGTTTACCGATTTATTATCATCGTTATTTTTCTACGAATTTAAACGTTCCTTAAATCCAAGTTTAAATTGTACCTATCTGTTTGTTTTATATAAAGATTTTAATCGAGAAATTAATAATATTAACCGGAACTACAATATTTTGCATGTAGAAAGAAACGTGTTCAATTTTCAAGTTGCTATTTTTCATATATTACTTTATTCTATATAATTTACTGGATATTATTTCAACTTGAAACTTGCATTTTTTTTTCCGCACGATATCACAAAGTAACATTAATAATTTGACAAAGTGTAATACAAAGAACCTTTTAAATCTGTAATCAGAAAAACTGAAAAATTATAGATTATCAATCGCAAGACAAAAAATTCTAATATTAAACCGAAATATATTAAAAATTTATTTCCGCATAAATAAGTACATATAGAGCGGACACGAGATCACTTATTACAATATACGAAAAAGTAATTCGCTCATCACAAATGGAGTGTTTATGCAAATGCAAAAGGATCTATTTTACAATCATTAGAAAGCGTTAACCACTCCGCCTTGACAATATTATGTTCAGGTACTTTAATACCCTCTGCTAGCCTATTGAACATTTTCGGAAATTTCGCCGCTTAAAAAATTTATGTCATATTTTTACACTCACGTAAGAAGTACTCGAAATTTTCCGGAATCAATCCATTTCTGAAATCAACCTTAGTGTCGAATCCAGAAACAATCTCGTTTGACACGAGCAATATTCATATTTAGAGATATCGAACTGGACGTGTTCATCTTCTTTATCAAAACTATATATACTTGCATCGCCACTATCTCACCGAATATGGAAGTAAATCTTTCGTCACTCCAAACAGAACGTGAAACGAATAAACCTAAAGATAGTTAAACAGCGAAAAATAAGCTATTTCGATCGCCTAATGCGTGGAGAAAATTATAAATTTCTGCAGCTTATATTATTAGGAAAGATCTAGAAGGAAACCGAGAACGGAATAGGGGGAAAGAACGTCACGGATAAAAAACGTACGGCGGTGAACTGGCTTGGAAATAATCGCAAAAATAGTACAGGCAGTCGAGGAGTTGTGATTTGTTCTGTCATTAATCGTCTACGCACAACGATACGAATCTGAATATAAGCGTATATGTTATTTTCGTGTCGTGTTCATATTTTTTTTTTGGAAAATATTAATACGGTAAAGATTTCCCCTGATATATTATTAATATGAAATATTATATTTTGCGGTTGGTTTTATGCTTTATTTGAAAAAATCAATATCGCGATGTATTTCCTATGTCGAAATCGTAATAATCGATTGTCGAATTATTTCTTAGTGAAATGTTATAAAAGTTGAAATAGTTAGCGACGTCTGGTTTTAAACGGATGATGATAAAAGGACCGTTAATACGTTAAACACGAATAGCAAACGGGAATGCCCCCCCCCAAAAAAAAAAAAAGTTACCATCTGCTATATTTCTAGGAAAACTATTTCAGTCGTACGTATAAACACCATCGTCTGAAAATACGTAAAGGACGACATCAAACGACCGGTATAGTAAAGTAAAGACCGAACAAGTAGTGCCTGCAGGAGCTAAAGCCTTACAGATCAAAAACCGAAATACTCGGTGACATATATGTGTATATATATGTAATTAAATATAGACGCATACATATTAAATGATTGTATTATATATATATATATATATATATATATATATATATATATATATATATATGTGTATATACCTCCTGGAATATCCTGAATTTATTAAAAGGGAATGTTGCTTTTATATATTGAAATATGTACATAGTCGATTGTAATCGCATATTTCAAATAACAAAATCAACAGCAAACGAGAAATTCGTTATTACAAATTCCGGCCTTTCATCTCAGCGTATGGGCGGCAATATTAAAAGATTTCACGGATGCCGTAATAATATGCCAGCGCTATTATCGTTTTCAGTTATTATTATTTCTATTATTATTATTATTATTATTATTATTATAAAGTGTATATGAATGAGTATATAAATTTGTGAGTGACGGTATGTATCTGTGGTGTGGGCGTAATTTTGTGTTTAGGTGTGCTTAAAATAAAATATCATACTATTCTTTTTTTTTTAACTTTTTATTATATTTACTTACCTAGCATATCTTTTTTCCGAACTAAAATTAATATATATATATATATATATATACATATATATATATATATATATATATATACATATATATTGAGAAAAAAAAGAGAAAAATTATTATAAGAAAAATACTTTGCCCTAACATTGTGAACGGAAAGATATTTCTTAAAAGTAACAAGAAGATATATGAAAAAGTAGAGAAGATTATCCATGAAAAAGAGGAGAATGATGTTTTATGGGCACGTTAACAGAATGGAGGTAAATAGGCTGACTAAACAGATATTTAACTGTTTCGACAGAAACTGTAAAACAAAACTCGGATCAAGAAACTAAGAAAGATATGAAACAAATGAAGATTTCGGATAAAGATATCACAAGATAGAAACCAACTGCGGAGAAAAATTAAGGAATTTCATCACTTTCTGGAAACCAGCAGAACGAACATGGTGTGAAAAACGGAAAGAAGGTCGTAGTTTAAAAATGAAACAGTTCTGGAAGAAAAAGAAGGCAAAAAAAGAAACAACAGGTAGAAGGAACTAAATCAAGAAGAATGTCAGCCGCAAATCAACAAAAAACTTACACAGTGAGAAAATGATGCAATATTGGAGAACAAAAGAAGAATTTCAGTCCCTGATTTCGTTGTTTTACGTGGTCCTCGTTGGCCGAGATCGATAAATAAATATATATATACATATATGTATATGTATCTAATATAGGGCGACCCAGTTTTTGTAAATAGCACAGTTGGTAAGATTGAGTATGTGCACGAGATACCATCAAGGAGCGCGTGTTTTGAGTGGAATCTTACTTTCGGTATGCGAAAAGAATTTAGAAAATTTTTTTGTGGGCAAAACTATAAGAGCCACGTTTTCGAAACACGTCCACTAGGTCTGGAAGATATGAAAACTCGCATTTCTGAAAACATGTCAAAAATTCTATGCTCGAAAAAGTCTTCGAATAAAGACTGAATGAATGTATTGTTGCAAATGACGGTCGTCCGAACGACATTGTGTTTCATAAATAATCGTAAGCTAATCTCACGTTTTCCTATTTCAAATAAACTTTCATGCGAAAATTTTGGTACTAGTTTTTGAGTTACTCAAAAAACAACAAAACCATCCGTCTATATATATATATATATATATATATATATATATATATATATATATATATGTATATATGTTGTATTGGCGCCGCATGATGAAGATCTCATGGACACAGAAGAAAAGGAATTCAGAGGTTTTGGGAATCTTAAATGAAAAAAGGAAACTAATAGAAACAATACAACGAAGATGCGAAAGGCACATACTGCGGCATATTCATGAAGGTCATAATCGAAGGAAAATTGGAAAGAAGAAGAAGAAGAATGCCTAGAATGACGTGGATCGATCGAGTAAAAGAAAGAATGCGAATAACGTATAAAGAGATGAAGAACATAGCAGACAACATAAAGGAATGGAGGAAAATGATCTAGTTACAACGACAAGAGCATGCTCTTAAATACTGATGATGATTATATATATATATATATATATATATATATATATATATATATATATACGTATAAATATACATATGTGTATATATATACATGTAAGCGGGGCCAGAAAAAACGATCCATTTCACCTTGTCATTTTATTCTAACAGCCATTATTTCGAGAACCTGCAAAACCTTACATTGTGTTTTCCTCATTCAGTAGAGCTCGCACGTTATATATTTATTTAATCGGTTCTCGTACAATATAACGTAGGCATAGAAAAAGTTTACAGCTTGCTTTTTATCCGCCGGCGCTACATTAAGCGCGATCATTTTGTTGATGGCAAAATCGTGTTAACAATATTACGTTGTAATTCTGATTTTTATAAATATTATTATAATTATTTTATTAATTATTATTATTATTATTATTATTGTTATTACTGCCATTATTATTATTAATATTACTGTTAACAAGGGTTTATTTCGATTTTTGTAAAGCCTCCGATGCGTCAGATCATGAAAAATAAAACGTTAACGCTATTTAGGTATTTATAATACAACGCATTTCATCTGTGTGAACTAATTTATTTAAAAAAAACAAAAACATATTCATTATAATAGAATGTAAAGCGGAAGAATTGGTAAATAGTAAATATAAAGAATTCAACATGTTAGCTATTGAGGAAATAAATAATAGAAAAAATTATAATTTGATATACTAAGATTTAATGTTCTTACAATGTTATTTTCACTATTCATTTTAGATGATAATAGTGTATTATATCGAATTAAAAGTTAAGATTGTAAATGGAATTTAAAGTGGCATTAAACTTAATTGGATTGTCACTTTAAGTTTCATAATATAAAATTGTATTTCTATCAAATATACTATTTTTGAAAAAAAAAAAAAAAATTAAGAATTTTTATGCGGTAATTAATCGTTAAAACTTTATATTATAAAAACGTTTTTGAAGGTTTATAATTATATATATATATATATATATATGTATGTATGTGTGTGTGTGTATATGTATAGAATCGAATAGACAGTGCTCAAAACCTTGTTAGAATAGGGATGATCGAGCAAACAATGAAACTTAATATTTTACAGTGGAACCGTCGCATTGTGAAATATAACTGTGATAGCCTTAGCAGATTAATTGATGACTATTATGAAGCTGTGATAGTGCTACTATCGGAGACGTGGCTGGAACCCAGTGAACGATTCGAGTACAAAAATTAAATTCGTTATAGCTTTGCGGCTTAAATGGTCGTTAGAACATAATGAAATCCTTCCAGCTAATATTTATGACGTTCGTAATAACTCGAGCACATTGGAAGGCGCGGATGATTTACTAGGTAATATATAAATTCTACAAAATATATATAATAGTCTAATTAATAAGCAATTTAATTTTTCTGAATATTACGGACGCCTAAAATAATGTACACAGTGTCTACTTTACAACGTAAATTATTTTCCTTAAATGTTTCGGAGCATTTATGCTATTTCATTGGTAGACGGTTTTTGCGCAAAATTTTATATTCAAATAAGTACATCGCTCGACCAGTTATCAACGTGCGCGATATATAGAGGTTTACCTCACTGGCTTCTTCTCTCAATTTGATTCTTCTTCATTTATATATTTCAGAACTAGCATTCATATTTTATGATTCTTCCCTATGTGTATATTATTGCAGTGTCGATTTACAATGTAAAATATGATCTTCGATGTCGTATATAACGTTAATATTGATGTAGCATTAATTTTAACTAGTACTTTTTAAGTTAGGGTTAACTGTCACTGTTCAGCTATCTACGGCGGTTATATCCGGGAATTACAGCGTCAATAATTTATCGATTAAAACAGAAAATACTGATATTT